>CM077106.1:16987540-17003092 GCA_039619505.1 Cimex hemipterus | reverse complement strand
TCTCTCTCTCTCTCTCTCTCTCTCTCTCTCTCTCTCTCTCTCTCTCTCTCTCTCCAATTTACCTTCACAAAGAAAAGGGAACTAGGAGGCAAAATATCTGGGAGTCATCTTTGACCAGAGCTGAAACAACACTAAACAACACTACACAAAGAACCAAGATCGCCATTGGCAAATGCAAACGCGTTTGTGGGATTAGGTGGGTAATGAATCCGTAGATATCTAAATATTACCTACGGATCAGTGGTTTCGTGGACAAAGACATTCCTGCTAAGGGAGGTCAAGATCCTCAGTACTGCTCAAGAGACTGGCATGTCTGAGCATCACCAAAGCAGTGAGAACAGCCTCCATGGCTGACCTGAAATCCCCAGGGAGAGGCCATTCATAAGCTAATGCAGGAACAGGATCCAAATGGCCTATGCACATAGAAAAGAGCAACTAAAGCTTCCAGGGGAGAGCTACAACTAGATAGAAATCAAAGGATGCCTATTGATGCCATGACCCCTAAATTCACTTTCTACAAAACATTTTTACTCAAGATACCCTTAGTGAGCAGCTGGGATGAAGAGATGCTATTTTTCGGCCATATCTGGTTTACATATGGCTCCAAAACCGAATACAGTCCAGGAGCTGGCATTTGTAGAAATAAACCAAGGCCTAGAATTCACATAAGCCTTGGACAATATTAATATTTCAAGCGGAAACTGTGGCTATTGGCCAGGGGTATAAAAAAGCCGGGCATCGGCAATAGAAAAACAAACCTGACAGTCAGGTGGCACTCAGGGCAAAGGGGCATCGAAAAATCCGACAAATTGGTAAAGGAGAAAGTTCAATGGGGACACCTATTGACACTTGGACCCTTTGAGGCTTATCAAACTAGCAAAAACGTGGATCCATTCAACAATCGATTAATAATAAGTCCTCAGCTCACCGGGAATGTAACCCGGGACAGAGACCAGCGAAAAAGGTTATCAAATGACCATCGCAGAAACTAACGTATAACAACTAAATCTAGGACGCACTAAGGCTAAAGTTAATAGTTGGACTGCTAGCTGGACCCTGAAGACTCCAGAGGCATAGTACTTGGAGGGGCAGAAATGTCCTCTTTGGTTCGAAGGCCTATATTCTGAAGGATACACACGTGAGTCCTTAAAAAGGCTTTTGGGAGTGATAAAAAGCCTCAAGTTTAACGAAAAAAAATTGAGATGCACAATAGGCAAATACTGGTCGCGCCGCATAGGTTCCTATATAATCACTCTCTCTCCTTTTCTTTCTTTCTCTCTCTCACTCTACTCTGTGCGTGTGTATGTTTATTGTAATGTTTATTAGTTTTTGAATAACTAGGTTTTTATGCGGGAGCGATCCAGCATTCGAATTGGCCACCCTCAACAACAGACCCCAAGGGGGGGGGGGGTAAGCAATACAATAATATTTTTAAAATAATATGGCGTATAAATTGAACCAGTTCATGATGTCTACGGGGTGATGAACCTGACGAACTGGTCGTTAAATATCATTTTGGTCAGCTAACCCTCCCGAGCTTGGTCGGTCAGACGAGTTTTCAGCATTTCGCCATCTTGCATGCTATTGTCAAGATAGATCAAATGATCTGTTATGACCAAATTTTATATGATATGAATGACTGATATTTGACATGCTCGGGCCAAAGTCAATAATTTTTTTTTATGTAAGGTATTGGTTGTGTTAAAAAAGTCAATGTCACGAGCGGGATTTGAACCCAAAACCTTTAGCTAAATACGCAGCTACTCTACTTGAACTAGAAATAATAATTAATTGAAAGGATTAACTTGACCAATTGATCACTAAAACGTAAATGAGCAATATTTAGTTTGAGCACATGAAAACAAGTTAAGTAACTTGTATATAACTTGTATTGGTATGAAAAAACAATTGTTAATTTTTAATATTCACACTTCTTTTATTTTTACTTCGTAATACTTTTACTTTGATATTAAAGGTTTTATCTGCAAATAAATTATGTGTTTTATAGTGGTCAATAAATATATTTCCATTTTCTTTGCGTCGTTTATTTGATGTTTTGGGGCTTTTGGTTCAATTTCGAGTAGTCACAGGGAAAGGTTAACGCTGAAAAGAGGACGGCTTAAAACTGGAGGACTGGCTCTGTGGGGCTTGAGTTGATCGATGAGTAGCGGAACAATGAAGAGGAAGGGTTTGATCGGGGCGACCCACAATGGAGAGTTCTAATGAAGGGTCCACAGCTTTGTCCACCCCTCCGCCCAACCGCCCCCTTTCGCAAACGATTCGATAACCGGCCCCGTCTAAGGGCTGGCCCTTTTCGCACTCGCCAGACGTAAACGTCGTGCAGTACAGGAATGCCGTGACAGCCGAATATGAAATCAATGGAAGATAGTCTTTTTGAGGTTTTAAAAAGGGGAAAAAATTACGTATGTGAAAAATAATTGGACGGAACTTCAAATGCTTTTTATTCATGAAATGGTTCGGCTTTGGGCAATTCAATCGCCACAGGAATTCATTCAAGAAATACAAGCAGAATCGACAAAACACTGCACTACAACAACACAAATAATATCATAAACATTTTCTATTAAAACCATGCTGCCATTTCAATTGTTAGAATAAGAACACTGTTATCTCTACAGAAGTGAAATAAATGGGCGCGAGTTCGACGAATTTCTGCAGTTTCTTCGTTAAAATAAAATATTTCTTAATACCAAAAGATGCAGCATATAGCATCAATTACAGAATTCAGAAACATGGAGTATTGGTTTTATAATGCAATATCAGGGACTTTGAGGATAAAAGGCGTTGAAGTATCACGGTAAATCATAAAAATGGCTATCGGCTAATAACACATTTAAGACGGAAACATACTAACCGACACAAATCCCAAATCCATTTTTCCATAACTATTACCCCCGTGCACATCTGCCCGATACTACGCAACGCTACCCAACGCTCTGCAATCCCCCACTGTCCAGATTTTCGTCGGGTAGCATTGAGTACAGTCGAAGAAAAAAGAACCGCACACTCGTATTTATAATCAAACTACATGTATTATTGTCGTTATATTAATTATAACAAACTTATTTTAATTTAAATTAAATTAACCTAAACCAAAAATTGAATAGTTTTTATTAAAAAACATTAATTTTAATGGTTTGGCAGAAAATTCATCAAAAAAAACCCGGAATACCGTTTACTGAAGGAATGAACTATTTGGGTGATGGTAGAGATAAATGGATAAATGGAATTATAAGGTTATTGTGGAGGGTAGTATGGGGCACATAATACGGAGCCCCACGGAACTCAACACCTATACTGCCCCTAGCTACGCGATCACCGCTGTCCAGTTTTTCGTCGGGTAGCATCGACTACAGTCGAGGACAAAAGAGCCGGACATTCATATTTATATTCAAACTACTCGTTATTAACTACAATAAACTTATTTTAATATAAATCAGATTAAGTGAGATAAAAATATTCATTAGATTTTATTTAAAGAAATTAATGGTTTGGTAGAAAATTGATCAAAACACTGGAATACCGTTTGTTGATATGACTTTAACTAACAATTTATTATACGGTTTTCCTCATAAAATTTATCTAACAATGTATTTCACGCTTTTGCTAATTCAATTTTACCATTTTCGTCGAGTACCGTCAGAACAGGACACGCTCATATTTTTTGTAGTTTTTTTCAAACCGTAACTTGTAATTTTGTCGTTATATTCATTACAACAATTTAAATAACAATTTATTACATGGTTTTGTTCAAAATAGCGCATTAAGAACAAAAGAGGCGTTGCGATTGTGAAACTGATTTGTGATGCACGTGTGCGACTGACTGTACTCTTGACGTCGCATAGATGTGCAGACCCTGCCAAAAAGTGCCGAGATGTCGGGTCGCGTCGCAGTGTGTTTTCCCGGCTTTAAGGATGTATGATATATATTCATTGAACTTTATTATGGTGATGTCTTAAGTGAACACTGAAACTTGAAACTGAGCGAAGGGAATACAGATTAGACTTCCGGCACAATTTAAGTCTGTTATATATTTACGTAATAAATATATTTTAGGTTTTTGATTTAACGAAGCTCAATTTTAAATTCAGTTCAGACAAGAATGATAGTGGGAAGTTACTCGAGATTTTAATGCCTTCATTGTGAATGCGCCGTCTTTTGTTTTGTCCAAGAAAATTTATGTGACTGGTCGTTTTTTTCAACTTATTTCGAATCCTGAATTAATTATTTTTTTACTTTAGTGTTAACTTACCGGCTACGTATGGGCGGGAAAGGCCTGCCGACGGCAATTAGCAAAGCTCACCTGCAAAAGAAAGAAAGCAATTTTAATTAAATCCAGAAATTAATTTAATAGAGAAGGCGAAAAAGCTAATCATCGGCATTATAAAGTGGAAACCTGTGTAATTAGCATCTTAGGAACCTTCGAATCAAATTACCCAACGGCAGGAAATTAGCGTCCGTCGATAGTTTTTAATTTACAGTCCTCATCCTGTTGTTTCTTGCGCGCGGTCTTGAAATTTCAAGGTTCCTTTGTGGCATTTAAATTACATTAAAAAAACTAAAAACCAATGTAAATGGACGGATAACATTTTGAATATTTAATGTATAAATGCATATAAAAATATTAGAGTTTTATAAAAAGCCGATATAGTAGATCAGTTATCACAAAAAAATCAATTTCACATCCTGATGGACATCTGTATAAACCTATTTTATTTTACTTGCAATCATAGAAAATAATAGTTTTAGTTAATCCACTATTTTTTATTCGCTTTGACTGTTATTTTTATGTTTTTTAATATAACATACATAGAACTGTATATATTTTTGCAAAACCCATTGGATTTCGTGGCCCGATTAACCAAACAACTTTTTCAATTAATTAATCTCTATGCAAGGTATTCGTCGAGATACCTTATATTGATATATATAGATTTTTTTATAATTACAATTAATTAAGATTTTTAGTTGAGATGGAAAAAAGTCAATGGCACGAGCAGGATTCGAACCCACGACCTTGAGGTCACTATAGCTCAAGTGGTTGAGCAGCGGCGTACCTAGCCGAAGATCGTGGGTTCGAATCCCGCTCGTCCCCTTGACTTTTTTCATCTCAACTAAAAACCTTAATTAATTTTAATGTATCAATTGGTCAAGCGGACCACTAAATTAGTGAATTTTTTGTATTGTTACAACTTTTTATTACTTTTTTGTCCTATTCATTATGTGTTGCAAATTTAAAGATTATTTGTACTTCCAAATTTTCGTCTTCTGGATTTCCGCTTATCCACGGTTATGGTGTCCATAAATATTATACAACCAGTCTATATTTATATCAAATTTAATTCCAGCTTTTTTGTGGTCGGACGGTATTTTAAATTGTACCGTTTAGATTTTATTGCCGTTCGAATGTGTTTATTGCAAAGTAAGTCCTTGGAATTACGCAGGAAGTAGTTATTGCAGAACTTTGTTATTTTCTACCGAGAAAATAAAATAAATTAAAACTGTAACTCTTGAAAAATGGCTTTAAAAAACACAAGAATTATATCAAAATTATTCCTTTATTGACTGTAAGAAATTATATTTGTTTATAGCTAGGAGGCCAAAAAAAATTTCAAATAAAATATTATAACCACCAAAAAACCTAAATAAAAAATTGATTACATAGGAGATAGAAATTAACTTGAAGAACTATTTGCTAATTTGCTGTATAAAGTATATTATATGGGTTTTTAAACTCTTCCACGTGGTTTGAAAAAACACAAATTAAAAACGTAAAAAAGACACAGTTTTAAGAAAATATATGTTATATAATAAAAAATACAATATAAGTACGTCGATATTTTATTACGTATAATTTTAGTAATTGGTATTTTTAAAAACGTTTATAGTTGAGGCATTTTTCAATTTTTTTTTCTATAGTAGATACCATTTAATTTGTTAAGATCGTTTGGAGGTCGTTAGATGGGGTCTGGTGCGGCGTAGGTTTGAGTAAATCATTTTCTTTATCGTGCCAACGTTTCGATCTTTATTGAGATCATCTTCAGGTCTATAAAAATCGAAAAGTTGAGAAATGTAAAGAAAATGTTTTTCTAAAAGTTACATCATCACACCAGACCGCATCTCACGACCTCCAAATAATCATCGAGTAACCATCAGTAAACAACTCATTTATTTAGGATTTAATCACGAAATGTTTCAAGTTTAGTCATCTAGAACAGGTTCTATTTCGTCATCTCTAGTTTAGGAGAGATATAAATTTTTCTAAAGTTTTAGACAGTAAGATTTGAGCATAAAGTGACAGATTTTACTATGGATTATATTATAATCTTAAAAAAATATGATCATATATGTTATGTAGGTTCGTTTTTGCATAATCTTTGTAGCATCAATAATCGGTTACATATATTAGCATTGGATAATTATTTTTAATAAAGAAGATTAATTAAATATATGAACCATGATTAATTTAATATCCAATTGTATTAATTTCACTAATTTCGTGGTCCGCTTGACCAGTTGATATATTACAGTTAATTGAGGTTTTTAGTTGAGATAAAAAGGCGGGATTCGATCGTACGACCTTCGGCTAGATACGACTAGATGTAGATATAGAGCAGCGTATCAAGCCGAAGATCATGGGTTCGAATCCCGCTCGTGCCATCAACTTTTTTACCTCTTCTAAAAACCTTAATTAATTGAAATATGTTAATGTCCAATACAATGTCGTAGTAACTGTTCTAATGCAGGTCCAAGCGAGTATATCGGCCCAAGAAGTAATCAACATGATAAAATCTCAGTCTCTAGAACGACTAGTACTTACAGTAAATATTTACAGACTTTAATTGATAGCTTAACATTCAATTTAAAAAATTACATCTTCGATTTAAACTGTTTAAACTAACAGAGTGGTTATTATTTTAATATAATTCAGGTCATGCAGGTCATGATGAACTTCACCTTAGCTGCTTATATCGTCATTAGCTGGGTTGTTCCCCAAGAGCTACACGGAAATGAAAAAAAAATCATTAAAATCGGCTTTCCCTCACACAAGGAGATTAAAAATTAAACTCTTTTAAAAGAATGGAGAAAATTTCGTCTCCAAACAATAAAGTCGGTTGATATTTTACAGTTTCTCCCCCCGCCCAATATTTGACTACAATATGTAATTCGATGACCACAGATATATTTACAGCTATGTACATATCTACACTGATGGGAGTAAATAATATCGTTCTACCTTATTCTCCCTCTTCACTTCGTTAAATAAACTTGACTGCCTGCTCATCAGAAAGGAGGTCGCGGTGCGATATTTCCTCCTGAGATGTCTTATGGGATTATATGGATGAGTTTCTTTAGGACAAGGCTTGGACGAAACTATTTGGGTGATGGTAGAGATTACTGTGCAACCGGGAAATTTTTTGGGAGCTTATACTTTGGATAAATGGAATTTTAAGGTTGTTGTGGAGGGTAGTATGGGGCGCGTAATACGGAGCCCGATGCCACTCAACCCTACGCGATCCCCACTGTCCAGATTTTCATCGGGTAGCAACGGGTACAGTCAAAGACAAAAGGACTGGAATATTTTTATTCAAACTACACGCATTATTGTCGTTATATTAATTAAAATAAACCTATTTAATAAACAACAAATTAACTGAGATTAAAAATTCACTAGCTTTTATTTAAAAATAATAATTTTAATGGGTTGACAGAGAATTGATCAAAATACCGGAATGCCAGTTTTTGATATAATGAATTTAACAAACAATTTATTATACTGTTTTCTCATAAAATTTAACTAACAATTTATTTAATGATTTTGCATATACAATTATTCTTCGGGTATAGTCAGAACAGGACGCTCATATTTTTCCAAACTATGTATATGCAATTCTATTTATATTAATTACAACATTATTATTTTAAACCAAATTAAACGAGATTAAAAATTCATCAGTTTTTACAAAAATTATTTTATTATGATGTTTAGGCAGAAAATTTATAAAAACACCGGAATAACTTTACTTAAAACAGTTAAATTTTCCTGACAATTTTTATTGTACATGGTTTTGATCAAAATAATGCGTTAAGAACAAAAGAGGCGTTGCGATTGTGATACTGATTTGTCATAAACGCTGTGCGACTGTGGCGTGCGCTTGACGTCGCGACGATGTGCAGTGTACACACCCGACCAAAACGTGGCAAGGCGTCGGGTAGCAGCGGGTAGCGTCGCATGGCTTTGCGAGTGAGTTCCCGGCTTTAGCCCCGACCATTCTGTTTCGAATGTCCAAGTTGGTGTAGTCGCGTTTTTTCAATGAAATTTCGTCGAGAGTTTGGATTGCCATCCTATAATTTGTAGAGTAAACCGTATAGTTTGTTTAAGTCGTAGACATCGCTGATACCACGTTAGCCGTTAGCCTAGGTGGAGTTAGAGGTAGCAGATTGGGATATAATACTTACAAGAAGGATTTTAAAATAAAATACACTAAGCACGTTTGAATAGACAAAGTTGAGAAGCTATAACTCAGCGAGGGCCAAGGAATCCCCCCGCTTCTCTTTCACACTCTCCCCGTCTATTAAGTCGGCCATTTTGAAACCCCGAGTTTAATTGACCTGTAATGACCCCTAATTAGTAATTAATGGCTTTTCTCCTCCGCGTGCTTTGGCGGTGAGGGGCTGGCGGGGGCTAAAAATTGACGCCCCCTCTCGCACCCTCCGCAAAGCTACACAATGCTCTTAATCACTTCAACTTAATTTCTGCCTCTCACATCTTAAGCTTAATAATAAAAAAAAATTAATGAAACGATTAGAAGAGGAAGGAATTAACTGTTTTAATAAATCAGCGGAGTTTTATTAAATATTTGCATTATGTTTACAATTCTTTCGCCAATGGTGCTTTCTAAATAACTAAAATCTCAACCCTCAACGTTGTCTAACTGCATAAATCTGTTTTATACATTTTCTTGAACGTTTTGCATTTTACACAGATATGTTTTTAAAAATTTTAACACTACATTTCCATTTTTTTCGTTTGGTTTATTAACCGGTTTTTCTAATTTTTGAAATCATGAGTACCGGTCAGGAGAAAGTATTTTACGTTTCGACCTTTATTCTAGTCATATTCAGGACCTGGGTGAAATCCAAAAGATACGTTGATTGGAAAAAATACAATACACATGTCAATATAATTTTTTTATTGTCGATATAAATTGTTGCGGTGTCATAATAGTTTTGCGTAAAATAGTTGTAAAACGTGAATGTTTATTCTGCTTTTTTTTATATGATTGTCACAAGGTGGGAACGCAGAAAATCTGAGAAATTTTCTTTGATCATAGAAGATTTTAAGTTTTTATGATTTTATTTTTATTTTCTTAGAAGTTGTAACAGAAAACAAAATACCGTTCCTAGACACTTGTGCAAACATATGGCACATAACTACATGTTAGTACCAAAAACCAATGAATACAAATCTCTACCTCTGTTTGATCCACACCATCCCCGACACACAATAATAAACAAGGAAAAACAAACAAAAAAAACAAAGATTATTTTAAAATATATCAAGTATGACTGATTAATTAAGACAAATGATTAAAATTGTTCTAGTTGAACATTTAAAAAACTAAAGCCGATAAAAAAAACTGTTTCGGGCTAACACTATTACAGCATCAGTCATGACATGTAAGTAATGTCACAAACTGAATACTGTATCAAATAACATTTAACATTAGTCTATAAAACAATGTGCCAACTGATATGGTAGAATTGTGTGCGTTCTCCTGGATTACAGTTTTTTTTAGATACACAAATTTTTTTTAATCAATCGTAAAATTCTCTTGTATTTATTGTAAGGATGTTTGATTTCCTTATGCCTTGATCAAAGTTTAATTTCTGAACATACTTAAAAATAATAATGCGCAATGATTTTATCAACACTAATCGACGAATAATAATTACAACATTTTAATGATAAATGATTGAATTATTTACTTAGATCCCAGGTTTTTAGATATCATTGTTCAATATTTATTCGCATTTCGAGAAATGTAACAAAACCTAATTTAGTTATTACGCATTGATTGAATTGAATTGGATTAAATTAGAGCGAAAACAAATTTAAATTAAGCATTTTTCACGGCGGAAAGATGGTCTTTTAATGCCGAAACAGAAAACAATTTTAAGAGAAACATGTCTCATAAAAGTTTCCTTCAACCAAAATGTTCATTGTAAGGTTATGAACCACTCGTTATGAAACATAAACAACATAGTGTACGATTTTCATATCAATTCGGATTCAAGTTTTCTCAATGAAAAGTGTGATGTTTAGTGACCTTTAGTTAATGATTATTCGGAGATCGTGAGATGCGGTCGAGTGTGACTTAGTTTTGAGAAAAACATTTTCTTTAATGAGACCATCTTCAGGGCTCAAAGTGTTTGTTTTCCTTGTAGACGTGTCACTCTTCTCTGTCGTGTAGGGCACTCTCACGACACACAATTAAGCAGAAAACAAACATTTTCTGCACAAAAAATAACGTCAATTAAGTTCGAAACGTCGGCACGATAAAGAAAACCTACGTCCCACCAGACCGCATCTCACGATTTCTCAGAAATATTGAACAAACATGACCACGAGATTATATTCATTATTATGCTTATTAATTTACAGGGATTATGTGTGCCAAAATATTTAAATATTTTTACAACAAAATTTGTCAGAAATAAACGGAACTATATGGAGTCAAGCAAACACATATCGCTTCAGCCTGATATACATACACAATTACACACTTTAACCGATTCACAAATTGCCGCAATAAATTTAAAAAATTAATAACTAAAATGCACATGCTTGTTTTGATAACTAATTCTTATCGACGATTTTTGATAATAAAAATTGAACAACCAAGTCTTATTACCGTTGGTGTATAGGCTTTTTTGACGAGGAAGATACAGAAATAAGTTTTTACACTTAAATTTAAAAAATTAAATGTCTTACGTATAATTTAAGATATATTATTTTGGGATGAAATTATCTCAAGACATTAGTGGTATACACAATCGTTGTGTTAACCCTGTTAACTCTGTTAGATCCTGTTAAACCTAGGAAATTGAGAACTTAGACTTATAAGAATCCAAAGTCCAAATTGTAGTTACATTGGTATCAGTTAGGGCGTAGGTAACAAACATGGCAGCCATGAATTTAACAGCTGTTTTTTTTTTACACGTATTTTTATTCTTAAATACGCATTAATTGAATCAAAACAATACATTTCGTGTGTTTATTTCTGACCTAAACCTATACTCTCATTCATAATAGATACATCCCCTAACCCATAACGTTGTAGTCTGTTAGAGGTTAGGTTACAAATTAGGTATGTCGGCAAGAATTGAAGCGTGTCATTTGCTAGTACTTTCCGAGCGCATAGCATTTTAAATGAAAAAGTTGATTAATTTTCCTTTTTATTAATTTCTGGCATCATACGATTTAAGACAAAGGAAAACCAAAACAAACAAAAACAAGTTTTCAATGACTGTTATAGCTTTATTTTTGGTTCTACCAATCGACACTCGCAGCATTTCGGAAAAATTAACACAGATTAAAAATGCTAAGAAAAGAAGCGGGCGTTCACAATCTTACTGGACATTTCTCTGTATATAACATCTTATAAAAATCTTGAATACCTGTATTGTTGATTGATCGAAATTCGATAAAGGTTTTCTATTGTCATCATAGATTGCTATCAACAACACGGGCTAATAATGGTAAAATAGACCGAGAATTTAATCGTGCCCACAGCTATGTTCACTAAAAAAAAATAGATTTCCACTTTTAATCACCGATTATTAGAACACTATGAACTGACGATACCACAACAAACATTCGAATCCGAAATGAAAATTACAGTGTAGGTTAATTTTATCATTTGACGACTAGGTTCGTTGAATCGTGAAATTAATTCAGCTTCAAAACGTTATTTGCGTAATAGGTATGTTCGGCTAATGCTTTAGTATCTGTTTTGTTACCGCGGGTCGGTGATATCGCGAAACTAGGCATTAAACGTTATTACTTGCGACATTAGTCATTCCACAATCGTATCTTCGTCTTGGGGGACGGCAGAAGAGACATTGCTTTAATTTAGCTTTGGTATCCTTATGTGATAGCGCCTTCTGATAATCTGATAACCACTCATGGCTTATCTAATTGTAATTCGAATTTAATTTATTCAGCATTCACCTAAGGGAAGTCACTTTTACAACACTGCCCTGAATCGTGTTTACTCAATAAATGGAAATCTAATTTTAAATATAAAATTAATTATTTTATTGCATCTTGACAACAATCTACAAACCAATTAATAAACGAAATGTTTTCTTTAAACCACCGCTATATAATAAAGTTACACTCTCAAAGATGAACAAAAAAAAATTCATATATGCAAAACGAATTTAAGTATTTAAACAAGTACATTATCAAAAATCTGTCTTTAAGAAAAACAAAAATATGTATCCTGAAATAATAAAATTTATTTGCTTTTATCGCTGCTCTACCACTTGAGCTACCGAGACCTCGATCCACTCGGACATCAATTTCCCACGTCAACCCCACCTTTTGAATTTTCCCTCCGTTTGGCCATTTTTCAATTTTAATTTATCCACTCGGACACAAATTTCCCATCTGAACCTCACTTTTCTTTTTTTTTTTTAATTTTCCTTCCTTTTTTTCCATTTTTTCAAATCCGCTAGTGACATTTTTTTCTCTCTACCAAAACCTTACTTAACGATTACTTAATTGAAACGAATTTAATTGGTCAATCGGATCACGAAACCTAATTCATTAGGTTACTAATTAATTAATTAATCTTTATGTGAAGTATGGTTCAGAGAAAAATGTCAGTGTCACGAGCGGGATTCGAACCCACGACCTTCGGTTAAATACGCAGCTGCTCTAGCTATCTTGACTTCGATCCACTCGGACACCAACCTCCCACCACAATCCAACCTTTCAAATTTTCCCTCGTTTTTTTGAAATGTCGTATAATTTATTTGATTCTCGACGACTTAGTAGTTTAGTAAAAATATATTTCATTTTGCTTCTTAAATCCATTAGATTTCGTGGTCCGATTGACCAAATAAACTCTTTCGATGAATTAACCTTTATGCAAGTTATTGGTTGAGATAAAACGGTAGAGCAGCGGTGTATTTAGCCCAAGGTGGTGGGTTCGAATCCCGCTCGTGACTCTGACTTTTTTATCTCAACCCATACCTTACGTAAGGATTTATTTAAATTATAATCATAGTTCGCAATTAAATTTTTTTTTAATATCGTTTGCAACAAAACTCTCGGGGACTTGGCGTTTAAAGAAAAGCCGTAAGATTCGAACGCAGGGCCGCTGGATTCGAACACGGTCCTATAACTTACAGTGCCCTTGTCATTTCCTCAACCATTGCAACCACCTCGCTCGCTGACAAATCACATTTCTAATAATTAATAAATAAGTTAATAATGAAATGATCAAATTTTTAACATTTGATCGACATGACATTGACAACTTATGATTGAGTGTAAGTGCAAAATTTGGTTCTACGACACGTAGATAACGACCGCCGCTTATTTTCTTACAATAACATAAATAAATAACTGATATCAACCTTATAAAAAGGTATTACCTAATTCTTAAATCTCAATTAAAAAAACAAAAGCCATCTTATTTTAAAATATAAAATATTTTCACTATTTTTCGTGGTCCAATTGATATCATTCAATTAATTAAGGTTTTTAGTTGAGATAAAAATCAACCAAGATCTTGCATTAAAGAATAATTAATTGAAAGAAGTAACTTGGTCAATTGACTGCTAAAACATAAATGGAATAATATTTAATAAGTAAAAGAAGTATCACTGCGCTAAACAGCTCCACCTGGCCAGTTCATAAGTCGCTGAGAATCAAATCCTGATTACGATATTTGAAAATGGTGAAAAGAGGGAATATTTGAAAGGTTGTAGGTTGAGATGAAGAGTTAGTGCCCGAGAAGATAAAAGTCAGTATAGCTCAAGTGGTACCAGCGGCGTATTTAGCCGAAGGTCATGGGTTCGAATCCCGCTCATCACAGTGACTTTTTTACTTCAACCATGTCCTTAAATAAAAATTAGAAAATTAGAACGGTTGTAGGTGGAGATGTAGATTTAGTCTCGGATAGGATAAAAGTCACGATAGCTCAAGTGGTAGAGCAGCGGCGTATCAAGCCGAATGTCTTAGATTCGATCCCGCTCGTGACACTGAATTTTTTATCTCAACTAAAAATCTTAATTAATTAAATATAAAGCAACATTAAATTGTTTGAGTTCAAGAGATAACTAATTATGCAACACTTCCCCTTAACAGAATATGATTTTTTATTTGCATGTAAAAAAAAAAAAAATCCGGTACAATTTATGTAGGACAATAATTAAGTCTAAAATTCTATTTTACAATAATCAAATTTAATTTTCTGTTTTGTTACCTCAATTATAAATTTAAGTACGACATTGGACGCAGTAGGTAAATTTACAACAGGGATATTTTAATTCCGGCCATAAAGAACTCATCTACAGCCAACATGTACTCTATAAAAAATATATGACTTTAACACGAATAATTTAACCGTTAAACAGTTTTCAGGTTCCATACATTAAAATAAATGGCTCTTGAATAGTATCAAAATAAATACCATAACGTATCTATAAGGAAAATATTCTACAAAAATTTTTACATTAATGTTTACATAAGACATTGTTTAAGATATAGTGCGAAATTTCATTCAAAAACTTATTCATTTGGTTATTAATTAATTAATTAGTCTTTATGAGAGGTATGGTTGAGATAAAAATGTTAGTGACGGGAGCGGGATTCGAACCCACGACCCTCGGCTAACCCGCTCTACCAATTACATTAGTAATCAATAACAATTTATACGAGCAACAGTTTGTTGTTACCGTTTCTTTCGATACTCTACAATTCTACCACCGATTTAGTAATTGATTTTCTGAAATAATTTATAATTTATTTTCCTAATAGTTATACAATGTAGAGTATGTTGATTTGTCAAAGTTCAACGAGAAATTATTGTTTTTACTTTCTATGCACTGTTTCTGATCATGTGATTCTTTACCACGGTGTCTTACGATATTCTACGATGTTTATGTTAAACATGATTTCATTCGTGACGTCTTACATACTTGGTTTTTTATATTTTATGACCAAAAGAAACTTGCATCGGAAAAAAATTCGGTTAAACATTTTAGTTTTATAAAATCTTCTAAAGACTGTACATTAGCGCTAGTTAATTGCGTTTATTTTCATCACGGAAAAACCGAAAACGCAAGATTGTATCTCAGGGAATAATTAGAGATGGTGTAAACAAGGTCATGAACCACAAGCCAAAAGCGAGAACCTAGTCAACATGTTTTGCAATGGAAAAGGCTGGCCGCCGCTAGTTAAGAATTATTTGAAAAACCTGTCCAAAAAAGAAATTCTAGTTGTCGGGGGGGGGG
>CM077106.1:16948421-16982288 GCA_039619505.1 Cimex hemipterus | reverse complement strand
CAGTAAAAAAGCACAATAATTGATGGTGACTGAAGAGAGCTCTGGTGGGGGCTAGCTCCATTAACATAATTAGCATCATTACCATTAATTACCCTAATTACTCCTACAGTCATTAAAGATAATTACCTCAATCTGCCGGGGCTCCGAAACAATTGTAATTATTATTTTCTTTCTCTCTTCCTTCGCCTCCTCAGCCTTCCTCCACTTCAATCTTTGTTCCAATTCTACTTACAATTGCCGGTGGGAGGGAGAGGTAGGCGGAATTGCCGACCCTTTTATCAATAGTCCATGGAGATCAGACGGAAACTACTATTGAGTTTCGTAGCCGCACAGTAGTTAAACTGCGCTAAAAAAAATCATTCATTAGACGAGTAAAACAACCGACAAAAAATACTTTCTCTTATAACTGTCAACGGGAAAAATTAAAACCTATTAACGAGAGTTTATACATTTCATTCGTCGCTTATAATATGAGTTTCTACCACAGATGTAAAGCAATTTTTAAAAACTTTAAAACTTAATTAAAAGTGTGTGGTGTGTTTAGTGACACTAAGCCAATTATTATTCGGAGATCGTGAGATGCGGTCTGGTGTGACTTAGTTTTTACAACGTTTCGATCTTTATTCAGATCATTCAGAGCCTGGGATTTATAAACGTTGTTTGAATTTTACAAATACATGTAAGATGTGGAAAAATTATGAATTTATATAATTTTAGAAAATTTTAGATAAAAACAAATTAAAAAATTGAATTTATACAATGGCGAAAGAAGCCGACAATGGGGTCAAACGTGGGTACTGGTTCGGCCAGATTATTCTTTCAGGTTATATAGACGGGGATAATTAGGGAACGAAAAGCCAAATTGTTGAAGAATTACATTATGTAGGAATTATGTGCGGAATGTGATCATTGTTCTATATGTTATATGTTTTGTCTGATGTGATGATGATCGATATTGAATTCGATTAATGATATTGGCGTATTGGCGACTTATCACGTTTTTTCCTCCTTTCGTCTCAAAGAATCTGACTCCTCATATAAAAATTTCTTTCTATCCCGAATTCATTCCCCACCCCTTCAAAACACCACTTGTATATGTATAAAACAGACATATCTCACTGTCACCGAACACGACTCACAAGAATGACAAATCTACGCGGAACACAAACACTTTGGGTAAGTACGAATACTTTGAATGAATCTAAAATTTTCTAGCATTATATAAATTCATTCTGTTAAATTTAATGTTCGCATTTTATAAATTCAATTTTATGTTATTTATTAAGCTAAACTTTTCTAGCATTGAATAAATTAATTTTTTAAATTTAAACATTTTTCTAGCATTTTATAAATTCAATTTATTTCTATTTTCAATCTAACATTTTGTAGCATTATTTAAATTTTATTTAATTTAAAAATTTTTATAGCATTTTATAAAGTAAATTTATTTATTTTTTAATCTAAAATTTTCAAAAATTTTGTAAATTCATTTTTTTAATTTAAACATTTTTCTATCTTTTGAAAAATCCAATTTATTTATTTTTTTAATCTAAAATTTTCTAGCGTTTTATAAATTCAATTTATTTATTTTTTTAATTTAATATTTTCTAGCATTATTTAAATTTTATTTAATTTAAAAAAATTTCTAGCATTTTATAAATTAAATTTATTTATTTTTTAATCTAAAATTGTCAAAAATTTTGTAAATTCATTTTTTCAATTTAAACATTTTTCTATCATTTTAAAAATCCAATTTAATAATTTTTTTAATCTAAAATTTTCAAAAATTTTGTAAAGTCAATGTATTTTTTTTTTAATCCAAAATTTTCTAGTATTGTGTAAATTCATGTTTTTACTTACAAATTTTTTCTAGCCTTTTATAAATTCAATTTATATTATTTTTTTCAATCTAAAACTAAAATTTTCTAGCATTGTATAAATTCATTTTTGTAATTTAATAATTTTTCTAGCATTTTATAAATTTGATTTATTCGATTTTTTTTTAATACAAAATATTTTCTAGCATTATATAAATTCATTTTTTTCACATCCTGCATGTATCTGTAAAATTCAACCAATATTTATAAATCCCATGCCCTGAAGATGATCTAAATAAACATCGAAACGTTGGCACGATAAAGAAAATGACGACATAAAATCGATCAGCCTATCACTTACTAGAACCCCCAGTAATTCTACACCAAGGAGAAAAGCACAGTTCTTTAGGGATTTGAGGACCTACTTTGATTATTTACTTTGTCCGTTTCGCCATATTTTCAAAGAAATACAACTGGGAACGGGTGTCGGTGGTCTCAACGGTTAATTAGTTGACACTGAGCTCATTACTGAAAGATAAAGGTCCCGGGTTCGAATCCAGCGGCCCTGCATTCGAATCCGATATACTTACAAATGGGCTTTTTTTCAAAAGCATCGGCGCCCTGAGGGTTGATATAACCCTCTGCTGTTGGGAACCCACGTAAAAAAATAATAATAAATAACTACAACCGGCGTAAAAGGTATTTCACGCAGGACATCTTCCGATTTCCCTCTAGGTTTTACTTATTTTCTGTACGCAATGTTCCTTAAATATGACCACGACATCTACCGCTCATGCCAACTGAAGGATAGATTAAACTTTTGTCTTCTTACTTGTGAAAGATATTTTATTTCTTCAGGGCTGATTGTTTTATTGCAGTGAGATAATTTAATCACATCATTTTTATTTAGCTTTAACTTTGCGTTTAAACATAGTTTGCGATTTGCTTGAGGCTCTGGTTTGTCAGTTCTGACCCTATTTTGCTAATTGTTACAGCTATTTAATTATCTTTACTGCCCAAACTTCTTAACTGTGTGAATATATCTGTGGCTTTTCAATCATGATTTTAATCTATTCTCCGCCGAAAGACTTTATTGTTTGGAATAATGAGGAAGGTGTAACAGAGTTTTCGCCTGAGAAAGATTTATTCACTACTCCCACTTTCTTTCTTTGTTCCATGTTAGTTTTCCAAACATATCTTCCATCCATGATTATTTGTACGGCTATTTAAAAATTTATCTTTGATGTTGACGTTCAGCGATTTTTGTTTGATTTTATTGTTCATTGCTGGCTTTCTTTCAGTTCTGGTTCTACTTGCCCTTTCAGAAACACTTCTGTTGCAACAACGCAGATCAGTGGAACCGGGATGATGTCAAACTAGTCATGAAATGTGCGGTGATTAGTGACCGTTTGTCGATGATTATTCAGAAATCGTGAGATGCGCTCGGGTTTGATAGGTTTCAGAAAAATATTTTCTTTATCGTGCAACGTTTCGAACTTTATTAAGATCATCTTCAGAGCCTGGGATTTACAAACATTGTTTAACTGTTACAAATACATGTCGGACGTGAAACAAATGAATTAGTTCAATGCTAGAAATTTTAGATTAAAAAAATATGAATGTATTCAATAATAAAAAATTTTAGATTTCAAATAAACAACTGAATTTATTGCAATGCTAAGAAATAATAAAACACCGCACATTGATCTGCGTTGTTGCAACAGAAACTCTGTTCTGAAGAAATGGCAAAACGCATGTGATAGAACAAACAGGAAAGCTGAGGAGGATAATCGGAAAGACCAAACTGCCGGTTCAGAAACATCAACTAATATTTCTCCGACTATAGTATTACATAATTTTTACTTTGTTTTCCAATCGATTTAGCAATTCATTTAGCGAAAGAGGAAAGTTGAATAAAAATTAAACACGTGAAACCGGCAAGGTCGGTATTGATGTCCCGACGAGGAACCATCTGGGCCAGGTCAGGCGGCCCTTTGTTCTTATTGTGCCATAATGAGCCTTTGGCGAGGGGAATAAGGGTAAGGGCGAAGGGTGGCGGCGTTAATGAAATGCATTGTACCCCTCGGCGACCTGCCCCACCCTACAAAAACCGTGGCTGTAATGAGTCATTACAGGTAATTACAGGGTGGTCGATACGGCATGGGCTCTTATGAGATAGCTGACTCAGCCTTGTTTAGACTGTACCTTCGATCAAGAAGCCTGCCGAGTGAGGCTAAACTTAAAAAAACCAGTTTAAATTCTAACTAATGATACCGTTATTTGGAAAAGAAGATAAGTAAAAACGCTTTGCAAATATTGATGCTTTTATAAGATGATAATAACACAAATGGGTTGAATCGAGTCCTTTCATGTTTTTATAACTAAAATTGCAATGCCCACTTCTTGTTTGGTCTGTCTAAGTTTGTAATAATTTAAACAATGTTCTAATAATCTGCATTTACAAATCCTTCCCAGGCAACTCGCTGATATATCAACCGACGAAGTAACAGTTTTCTAAATTTATTTGAAAATAAATGCAAATGAAAAGGCGACCTTGCTAAGGTCAAGAGCAAAGATGTAACTTGACGATACGATCTGCACTGACTCACGAATAGAGAATTGGTGGGGATGATTCGAGTTTCCTTCCCTACTATGCGACGTCAATCCCCTCAGAATTGGCCACAGGATTAATGATGATGGGTTAAACAAAATACACAAAATCCTATGTGAACTACGTATTATATAATTCCGGTAGAGACGAGTAAGACCCGACACAGCTAAGCGAACTTTTTTTAATGAAGTATCAATAAAACCTTATTGAACAAACACTAGATATGTCGCTTATACATGGGCAACGGGAAATTGCGGACCAGTTTTTCAACAGCCGAAGTCAATCTATGAAAAAAATTGTTTCCTACTCACAATGGTTTTCTACTATCCGAATTTTAAGCTTACATCTCATCATCAGGTTGAAGGAGTTCTGCAGCACACTCTTTCCAGCTCACCTTGTAACGTCGAATTGGCCGACAATTCCAGTCGAGAGACACGGTTGTAAATTCTTTCAACCTGATGATGAGCTATAAGCTTGAAAAGCGAAACGTAAAAACAACTAACCGTGTGTAGGAACATCTTTTTAAGAGGATTGAACGACACATTCAGCCGAAGTCCGTCTGGCTTGTTTGTCTTATTATCCGATCTCAATCAGCCGAGTCCTGCCTTGTTCCTTCAGCCCTGAAACTTCTTGAGGTCCTTGATGATCCACGGAGTGGAGAATTAGAAAACTGTCGAAGGAACCGCGGAGAATTCTAATTTCCGAGCGCACGCACACGCCCGACTTCTGAGAAACTCTTTTACGGGATAATTAGTTTAATTAATCTATTTAGAAACGACGTTGGACCGTGTGGCGTGCGGGGCGAAGAAATTATGATCCGGGACGGGGGAAGGTTTCTCAGAAAAACAGGGAAATCGGGTGCATTGACATGGAAAGGTTACCGCTTTCTGATACAGAAGGCATAATTGTAATTTAAGAAGCATGACAGGTTAAGAGTGGGAAAATAGTGATTTTAGAAGATAGCCTAAAAATTACTGTTCCTACTCACAGTAAGTAACTTACTGTGAGTAGGAACTATCCTTTTGGAAGGTATTGAACACCACACTCACCCCATCATTTAACATTTCTAAAAATTACTGTTGCTAACAAACCAGAAAACCACTGAAATTAATGCAGAGGCCATTTACGTGGGATTTGATGTTTCATTTAAATGGCGAATCGATGTTGATAGATTTAGGTGGATGTTATCACTGGATGAATTTTTATCCGTTTTTGATTTTTTTATTTCCTTGGGAGGCTTGGGCCACATGAAGTATACAACTAAGTTTTATACTCGTTAAGGGTTTCAATCTAAATGCGTTACCGTGGTTCATGTTACAGTAAACGTTATTTGTTAAAATAAAACGAACCGCCGTCAAGGCCCTATATCGCCCGAGCGTAATTAGCCCACGGAATGGGATGATAAATGTTTTTTAGTATGCCATGAAGCTCATTATTGCAAATTAGCGCTCAATAAAAAAAAAAGAAAAAAAAGGCAGGGCTTTAAAAACATTCGCGTGCCGCCCCTCACGACCACGCCAAGTCGAATGCGAGTCGAACTTCGGGCCGAGTTCCAATCCGGAAACATTTCCAACTTTTCGATCGTCCACTTAATTTCTCTAGGTTAATTGCAGCTTTTGAAAATTGGAATGAACCTCTCCGGCAGGCCTATATTTTCATGTTGCCGATTTTCTTTAAACTCTCTCCAAGTTTTTTAACTATATAATTTTTTCGAAAAGTGCGCCTTGCCGCTCAATTAATCCCGACCCCTTCCTCTTCGGAGTTGTGTCGTTTTGATAAAATTGTAACTCGATTCTACTTTTAAAGGAAAAAAGAACGATAATTATCGCAGTGAATGGCACAAAACACACACGTATCAGGTATCTAAGGTATATAAGGGCAGATGTTCCATTCGTGCTTTCCAGTGAAGAAATTAACCCAATTCCCCGCCGGTAATAATAACACACGCGATTTACTAATAATAATTATTTGGACGAGACAATGGATTTTTTTTTTTGAATTAGCACTAATTACACGACGTTTCGTAATAATAATAACAGAGGAAAAATTGTATTTTTGTATTAAGAAGAAGGCTGAAAGTAATTATTCCCCCTCTACGCCCATCATAACCGAGTTTCGCAATAATTATACTTCCAAAATAACAATAATCAAAATTTTGTATTAACTTCCTTTCCAACTTCCTCAGCTCAGATTACCTTCAAGATATAAAAAAATATATTGCAGGAGCAGTTAATGGTTTTTTTTTAATCCTTTTGATTTATTTAATCAACTGCTACGGGTTATTAATAACATATTTCAATTTATTAATCTTTATGTGAGGTAATGGTTGAGATAAAAAAGTCAACGTTACGAGCGGGATTCGAACCCACGACCTTGGGCTATATACGCCCGCTGTTCTGTTACTTGAGGTATCGTGACCTCGATCCACTTGGACACCAATTTCACATCACCTCGGACACATCTCAACCAATACCTCACATAATGATTAATTAATTGAACCACGTTATTTGGTCATCAGAACATGAAATCCAATGAATTTAATAAATTGATGAAGTATTTCTTCACTAAGCTCTCCGTGGACGTTTGTCGTCAAGAATCAAATAGATTACACGACATTTGAAAATTGGTAAAAAGGCGGAAAAATTCAAAAGGTTGGGTTGAGATGGGAGGTTATTGTCCGAGTGGATGGAAGTCACGATAGCGTTCGTACGTTCGAATTCTGCTCGAGACACTGACTTTTTTATCTCAACTAAAAACCATAATTAATTGAACGATATTGATTGGTCAAGCGGAGGATCGAAGTCACAGTAATTCAAGTGGTAGACCAGGGGCCTATCAAGCCGAAGGTCGTTGGTTCGAATCCCGCTCGTGACTTTTTATCTCCACTAGCATCTCACATAGGTGAATTAATTTGAACGATCTTCTTCGGTCAATCGGGTCACGAAATCCAACGTAGTTATTTATAACACTATGTTACAGAAAATCCAGACATATTTTGATGATGGCGAAACGTCTGAAACAATTAGAACGAATCTATGGTGAAAAGACAAAAAATTAAACAGACAACAGAACACAACGCAAAACCATATCAAAATACGTACAGGGGAATACGCAGAAAGTTAATAGTAAATTGATAACGAATTCGGCACAGGACCAAACATAGTCGAAAATATTTAACAAGATTTATTCTCACTAACCTGCGAATTTACACACGGAGAAAATGTGTGGCAAAATAAAAACAGATGCAAATAACATGTCCGATCATTTAAGAACTTGGCGGAAAATCCAAATATACAACCCATGTCGTATGAAATGACAACGAACTCTCAACAAAACGGACGTTCAAAACTGCTCCATGATCAACACAAAAGATGAAAAAGCTGTTATACTAGAGAGCCTAAAATAAACAGTTCTCTCGGCTAGAAGAACCGCACACAATCAACAGCATACAAACACGATTGACCGGATATCGGTGGCCGCTACCGTGTCTGTTACACGGCGCTCATCTCTGTATGGTAAAGCTCCCGAGTTCGAATCCAGCGGCCCTGCATTCGAAACGGACATACTTGAAAACAGCACTTTCTTCAAAAATACCAGCGCCCAGAAAGTTGATATAACCTCTGCTCTTGAGACACCTCGAAAATAAATAAACAAATAAGAAAACTCACTGACGATCGAACAAACGCCCAAACATAATACATCAAAAATAAAAACTAGACACTCCTTTTGAGGGCTATATAAACTGATAGCATTGATTACTACCAAATATACAAATTATTCACACAACGGTTTTACTGAGGATGGCGAAATGCTGAAACGCGTTACAGCAAAAATAAAGAAGCTAGGAAGATCAGGTTGTTCAGGAATGGACCAAATAATAAATTTATCATTTGTAGATCTGTAAAAGACAACTTTAAGTAAAAACAATTGTTTAAGTAAAGGTTTCAAGCCCGTTTATTTAACTGCAGCCAGATGCTACGTCTTTATACCACCTGCTTAAGTTTAGGTTGTTTAATTGCTTTCAAGAGGTGAACAAAGACTAGTTAGAATATTTTTAATTTTCTTCGAAACAGTTTTAAAAAGGCAATAAACTGAATGTGTTCCACAGGTTTTGCCTGTAGTATATTATATATTTGTTAGGCTTGAAGTGCAATATCTACAGACGGATGGCAATCTAATTGAAATACAAGAGAAATGATTTATTAAGTGGATAGTCCTAATAGAGCTGTAATTTGAGAAGGTGAAAAATAACCGGCGTGTTCTTTCTATGGTTTGTTAGCCGCCGTAATGACTCGCTGTTGTTTACGCTTTGCTTATGCAAATTTGAAATGTAGCCACAGAATGTCATGAGCGTCCGACAGCGTATCAAGTTGTTGATTGGGCCATGAAAACCAGTTTATCAAAGGAGCAATTTTTCATCGCCACGTGAGATCTCGGCCATCTACGCTCGAGCCCAGCATAGATGGATTGAGAAAAAGCTCCAAGCTAGCCGGGGTTTATTGGTCGGACAGTTGTTGCGTTCTGGGCCGGGAGTTGGTCAACAGTAATTGATTGCGATGGCAAGTTTGACCATTTGTGAAGTGTAGGAGTGTTGGCGGTCCAGATGGAAAGGGGTTGGGAGTGACCAGGGGTGAGCGGGGGGAAACTTAATTGTGCTGGCTATTATCGACCAGGGGCCTCTAAGGCCTTCCCGGAGAGAGAGACCGATGCTCGTGCCGAGGGGTGGGAGGGTACCGGATAGCGTTTCCAAGAGGTAAACGACCATTTTTACCCGTGTACTATTCTATTCCCACCAAAATGACAGATTCGTTTCATTAAGGGGTTGAAAAAACTTTTGCACACCTTCCCAAAACTTTCCTTCACACCTTCAACTCTCAATAAATTTATCATCAAAAACAACCATTTTCATTCAATAAATCGAAAATATATCAAATTCGTTTAACGATAAGCGTAATCAAAGAATCGATAAAAAATATACCTAAAAAATTGAGAATGACCAAATACGCCATTGATATTTTAATGTTTTTCGAATTAAGTTCGTGTGATTAACTGGGTAAATAAATGTTATGATTGAAATGTTATTTATACAAATCAATTTTAACCGAATATTCTTCTCAATCAATCAATATTATTATAAAATTTCTAGCATTTTCGTGCTAACCTACTCATTGTGGCTGTAGACCAGGCACGTTTTGCTTTATTCATTGAACGTCGAAAGGTGAACGTGTTTCTTTCGCGTCCCCCCCCCCACTATTTTTGTACAAACTAATTTATTCAACAAATTAGAAATAGAAACAGAGTTGAAAACCCGAACACAATAGGAAAATTACAAGGAGAAAACATAGACAACGTGGACCAAATAGAAGTAAAAAATATATACACTAACATGCAAATGCTGAAACAAATACATCGGACAGACAGGACAAAAAATAAGACTGATACAAAGGAAAATTGAATTACCCTAATAGAAAACAACCACGAACAAACGAAAATACGAACAAGTACGAAACTACTTCAAAAGGCATGAAAAATGAACAAACTAGAAAAGTTAGATATTAATATATAAATATAATAGACTGACATGGTGTCGGTGGACGCAAGGTTCAGTCTTTGACATGGCGCTCATCACTGTAAGGTAAAGGTCCCATACTTAAAACTGGGCTTTTTTTTCCTAAAACACCGGCACCCTGAGGGTTTGTATGACCTCTGCTGTTGCGAAAAACAAAATTGAACATTATAAAACAATCACAAACACCATATACACAGTAGAGTCCGAAAATTAAAAAAAATTAAACAGACGCTGTGACCGTAACGTTTAGGCGTTGATCCGGCGTTCATTAATGCAAGGTAAAGGCCCCGGGTTCGAATCCAGGACCCGACATACAAATTTTTTTTTCAAAAACCCTGGGGGGGTTGATATGGTCTCTGCTGTTAAGAACACTCGTAAAAAATCTAGTATTGTTGTTAAAACAAAAAATTACAGCGAGTTGATGTAGGAAATCAACCGAAGGCGTTGTACCGAGGGCATTTGTTATCTTCAGGTTTTTTGACATTGGGGGTGTTATTTTAGACAGATCTTGTGGGCTTTTGTCAAGGAATTTCTAATCTTGAGGACAAGGTTAACTTCAGAGCTTGCCTTTTCCGTTTTTGGTTTATTAGCACTATTGGCACCTTGTTTTGTGAACGGTTTGACATTCGCCTCAGGCGTGTTCAGCACACTCGCCTTCTAAACACATTTAATCAACCAATCAACACTAATACACCGCCACCTCATAATTAAAAGTTCACCACACGGAAATCACACAAGCACTGAAGATGGCGAAACGCTGTGACTTGTCGGTGCCAAAAAAAAATCAGCGAGGGTAGGAAGACCAAGATGGTTGGCAACTATCAAATAATAATCAAGTACGTTGTTTGATGTTGGATGTTTTATTTCTGACCATCATTGAATTCGCCTTGTTTCATTGTTTGATTGACGACAGATGGGATTCGGTTGTACGCCACCATGTGGATGTCTATCATACAGATTGTAATTAACTGAGTTTTAATTTTAAAACAGATGTTACTTTCCAAGAGTTCCTTTCCTCTACGAAATTATTAATTAAATAAATCACAAGATTAAAAAAGCATTTCGGTAAAGGTTTAGAATGAAGAGAAATATAATAACTATATTAATTTCAATTTCAGAAGATATCGTTTGATTAAACTGTAAAACTTTTTCTTTTAATTCTAATTAAGATAAAAATAATAATTTAGTGTGGCATTGTGTGTCATGTTGAATATGGTTTATTTCAGCAGCAATTTTCAAACATTACTCTTTTGATTTGTTTAAATTTCGCTTTCCTGTCGGCTATACATTTAAGTCAAAAGCTGTTCGGTCGCGATGTCCGCTGTGGGACAGGACAGTGCCTTAAAAATGCTTTCAACTCGTAAAATCCCCTGACACGCAACCGGATCAATCAATCTTGACCGGGATAGGCAAATGTAAAAAATGTGTCAGCCACGGGAATCGGGTGTGGAAAAAAAAGTGATATACATACAAACATCATGCGGACGCGACGGTGTACATCCGTGGATATGGGACCTGAAAGTACTACGGGTGTAATTAATTTTTGCGAAAATTGGCATTGAGGCGAATATACTGACGGGTACGATCGATATTTTATTTACTGTAACTTTCCCTAGTAAAATACAACCGCAATTATGAGATATCATCAAAACCATCCTACGACCGTCATCTAACACGACAAAAAAACTTCCTGCAATCAAATAGACCATTTAAAAAAATGGTTTCAAGGGCTATTCAATAAAAAATGGAAAAATCTTTTGTTTGAGGGTTACTTGATTTACAAAACCTTCCATGATAAACGAACTTAATCAGTTCAACAAACACGCTTAAAATGAATTAATGATTTTTTTTCTTCGAAGAACGGTTATTATTCTTTAGAACATTTACATTTTAATTACAGAATGAATTATTTTGGATTTACGATAAGCACAGATTATTATTTATAATTGTATTCCTTTTAATGTACCTAATTAGTAGATGCGTTTATTTAGTCTTAACGTGATATCTAATTTGAATATTGATACAGATAACAATTAAAATTAGAAAAAAGCAACTGGAATAAATATTAGGTTTTTTTATTTCTCCGAGAATAAATTTATTCATTACCATGTTCGGATTGATGCATTAATTACTTTAAAACACAACGTTAAGGATAATTTCAAAATAATTGTATATAATTTTCTACTAAATACGTATAATAGAAAAAAAAATATGGGTGACGTATAAGTCGCCTTATCACATATTCAGTGTAGTTATTTTAACTTCTAATTTATACTATTTCAAAAAATCACTTATACACTTAAAATGTATGGGGCGTATAGTAATAATGTAAATAGTTGATTTCCCGGAAACAATCTTCACGACCTCCTACAAAATCTCAACAGACTACAAAGGAGAGGGAGAACACAGGAGAACATCGGATACAATGATATGGTATACGGATGGCTCCAAAACAACTGAAGGAACCGGACCAGGTGTTTTCTGTACAAGCCCAAAATATGAGCAATCAAACTCACTAGGGAAGTACACCTCGGTCTTTCAAGCGAAATACATGCTATCAATGCTTGTGCTCTGGAAAATCTTAAAAGAGACAAAAAAATCCTCATAAGATCAGACAGCCAATCGGCTATCAAAGCACTGACATGTATAAGAATCACATCAAAATTAGTCAGTGAATGCATCCAAAATCTCCAAAACCTGGGAAAACACAACAAGGTAACGGTATCCTGGGTGCCAGGGCACAGGGGAATTTTGGGTAATGAAGAAGCAGACAGACTGGCCAGAGGAGGATCCGCAAGACCATACATAGGCCCCGAGCCTATCCTTGGGATATCAAAAACAAATTGGGTACAAACAATTCCAGTCCATTCCAAATAGTTGATTATTTGATGTAAAGTTGTTGGTTGAAATGAAAACGTTAGTGCCACGAGAGAGATTCAAAGGTTAAGCTGAGATTGGAAGTTAGTGTCTGAGTGAATCGAAGTCGCAATAGCTCAAGAGGTTGAGTAACGGCGTATTTAGCCGAAGGTTGTGGGTTCGAAAACCGCTCGTGACACTCAATTTTTATCTCAAACAAAACCTTCCATAAAGCTGGCACTAACTTTTTCATTTCAACCAAAAACCTTGCATAAAAAGGATTTATTAATCGAAAGAAGTAATTTTGTCAATAGATTTATGCGGTGATTACTGATCGTTAATCGATGATTATTCAGAAATCGTGAGGTGCGGTCTGGTTCTAGAAAAAAAATTTTTTTTATCGTACCAACGTTTCGATGTTTGTTAAGATCATCTTCAGGGCCTAAGATTTGTTTAAATTTAACAAATACAAGTAGGATGCTTAAAAAAGTGAATGCACACAATGTAAAAAAATATATTTTTTATATTAATCGAAGTATTTCTACGGGTACCGCGGTAGACGAATGGTTAGCGTGAGAGACTCTCGGCTCGTAGATCCCGCGATAGATTTCAAGCTACCCCACCTACGCATAACATTGTTAACATTTGGCTAATATGCTTAGATCATAACGCCAGGAGAAAACAAAAAGGATTTCTACTCACTCAAAGTGTTTGTTTTCCGCGATCACTGGCACTCTTAACACAACACGCAAGAATAGTACAATTACCCAGAAAACAAACACTTTGAATATAAATACTTTGATTTAATATAAAAAATATATTTTTTGCATTGTATAAATTCACTTTTTACCAGATATATTTGTTAAATTTAAACGATGTTTGTAAATCCCATGCTCAGAAGATGATCTCAATAAAAATCGAAACGTTGGCTGGATAAAGAATTTTTTCTCCGAAACCCACATCACACCAGATCGCATCTCACGATTTCTGGATAATAATGGATTTAATTTAAATAGTTTTTATTTACTGAACTATTTCAGAAGGAACATTTTACCATACATAGTGTACAATTAAGTTAAGTTAAATAAATAGGCGTCACTTTATAGTTGTAAAAATATGAGGGGTTTTATTACTAAATAACACATTGTTATTTCGGTTTAAGAAGGTATGCCTATATTAAATATGGAGTTTTATACTGTTTGAACGTTTTTATTACGGCACGTAGGTGTATTAATTACTTTAACCGTCAAAAACATGAAACAACGATCAATACTGATTTTACCAAGAAAAATATTTAAATAAAATACTTTTTATTTGTAGGCTTTGCTTGTATAATTGTCCTGGTGTTGGTTTGAATGCAAGCCTGCCATCTCCGAGTTAGTCAGGCCTGAATTACTCAGTTAAAGGGATCGAGTTTAGGATGTTGGAGTATAACTTGGCACGAGTTAGTGTGGCTGCAAACTGGCCCCTACAAGCTGATGAGACAAGGGATTAAAAACGAAAAATCATGTCACAAGATTTAACATGCAAATTAAAAATTACTAATAACAGTAATAATAATAATTATATTTGTTTTAGATTCAAGTTCATTTATTATTATTATTTTATTGGAAGTACAATTTAAATTGATTTCGGAAAGAAATAACCTACTAGTATGGTTCGAACCCAATCAGTATGGTTACATAATGTTTCAAAATCGATCAAGTCCTATCCATCTCGTGAGGTGTGGTCTGGTGTGACGTAAGTTTTAGAAAAACATTTTTTTGTCGTGCCAACGTTTCGATCTTTATTGAAATCATCTTCAGAGGCTGGGATTTATATACATTGTTGTACAAATACATGTATGATGTGAAAAAATGAATTTATAAAAAGCCAGAAATTTTTAGAAAAAAATTGAATTTATGCAATGATAGAAAATTTGAGATTACACAAAAGAAATGCATTTATACAATGCTAGAAAATTTAGTTAAAAAAACATGAATTTATGCAATGCTAGAAAATTTTATATTGAAATTCGATCGTTATAATAAATTCAATTTTTTATCTAAAATTTTCTAGCATTGTAATAAATTCAATTTTTTATCTAAAATTTTCTAGCATTATAATAAATTCAATTTTTTATTTGAAATCTAAAAATTTTTATCATTGTATACATTCATTTTAAATTAGAATTAAATCTAAAATTTCTAGCATTGAACCAATTAATTTTTTCTCATCTCACATGTATCTGTAACAGTTAAACCATGTTTATAAATCCCAGCCTCTGAAGATGATCTTAATAAAATTCGAAACGTTGCACGATAAAGAAAATATTTTTCTAAAATCTACGTCACACCAGACCGCATGTCACGATCTCGGAATAATCAGTGACTAACGTTCACTAAACACCACACTAATATGTTTAAGGGAAAACCATACCTCTAATTAAATATAATTCTAACTACATCTGACGCATGGAGTTACGAAGTTTCTAGGTTTTCGTCAAAAACAGTTTCTCCCTTTGTTTACCAGTGAGGCATTGTAAATTATCATTTTCCCAAACCGTTTCTCCTTCGTTGTACTTTGTCGTTGGCGTTGCAATTTCGCCCAGTGGACCGTAAGTGTTTCATTTTCTACAATTTTTCCTTCGTCTAACAATACAACTAATGAAGGTGGTAGCACGCCCGACTGGTCTCATGAATGGGGACCATTACTTACAAGGGATAGCAATTTGCTATTGAGGTTTGTCATTAATAAGATTCGCCGTGCAATTATATTAATTTTTCGTTGTGGGCCTCAAGTTCGACGTCGATCCCTCTACGACTTCTGGAATTCTTACTCCATTATGTAGGCGTTAATTCCCTAGAAGGTTGTCTTAAAGCATACTAAAAGCTAAGCCAACCTCTAACATTTATTTCACTATAATTTATGTAATCCGTAATCATGGGGAAATCGTTAGCTGTTGTAAAGCATCGCTCTGTATCAAGGGAAAGTAAGAAAATAAAATTTCATTCTGCATTATTAAGCGGGGCTTATTTGAAGTAGTGTTATTGTAGTCTCACACTCCTGAATTAATCCAAATAAGCTTTTAGACATTCGTGCTAATTCCCTCAAGATAATTCCACATTTGCATTTCTTATTCTCCCGGCTCTTTGCTCCTCACCCCCCCAAACTCGGTAGGGGATTTGTTCTTATTTATACACCCAAATCCATTCCATGCTTAAGCCAGCCGTCCTTCTGCGCTTGTTCAATTCAATGATTTATAACGCCAGAGAGTTATTTTCAATTATTTACTTTTTGTCTTTCCATCCAAGTCGAAGGATGCCGTCAAATAGGATTTTCTGTACTGTTTGTTTTCGAAAGGTACAGGATGTTTACTACCTTGGACATAAAACCTATTTAGACCTTCATGTAGAGAGGATTCTTTACTTACACGATGGGAGGGAATTTAAAATTATCATCGATTGAGTCATCTTAAATAATTTAACTCTACTAATTATTTTCTTTTTTTTCAATCCAAGATATCGAGTTGGAGGTAAGAAACTCATAATTCTAACTAAATAAAATTTATAAATCCGTGTCTGGACTATAATTTGAAATTCAAATTGATAATTATTACAGGATAGGACACTGAAGGATTTTTCTTTTCTGAAATAATAAACTAAATGACGGTAATTACCGATGTGTTGATCTTTATAGTGCGTCAGCAAATTCTAAAGGAACCAGGGGTTTCCTCATAGAATATTTTATAACTACATTGAAATACACAATTCGTAAAATAAAGCGCAGGAATTAAAACAAAAAAAAACAAAGCTCAATTTAAGGAAGTTTTGCACGTAATTATTTTAATTAAATTTGTATTGATAAGAGGCTTTACAAGTATTTTTGAAATTTATTTTCAGTTTTAGTGGAAAAAAATTATAGTTTATTGAAAAAAATGGAGGAACAAAATCCACAAATAGTTTAAGTCTTACATTATAATAAAAACAATAGTGGCAATTAGGCTTGAATTTTGGTCCTATTCGTTAGGTATCCAAAAGCAAACAAGAGCTTACACTGGAAGCGATATTTTGGCGACAAACAATAGCCTTGTAAGTGTAGATTCTATAGGGAACTTCGTTATAACAATAAAACTGAAAATTAAAGATCTTTCATTTTACACCCAAGTTTTTTCTATCTTTCTTTCATTTATGAACCTTGCTCTATCTATCTATCAATACATAAATCGCCAAGTTACACAATATCAAAGCAACTAAATATTATAACGTAGTTATTATCAATCAGTGTTGAGTTTCTCATTAACCAATCCCTAACCATTTTTCAGTAATGGTTTTATTTGTTGCATCACTAGTGTATTAGGTGTACATATTTATATTTCATATGTTTGTTTGTTACGAAAAGTTACTAATACACCCTTCCACCCAATCCTGGCCATGAATCAAAAATCCAACATCTGATAATACAATAGAAATTTGATAATAAATAATCCACGATTCTGAACAATTATATCTTACATGGGGAGGGCAAATAACGGAAAAAAGAGATAGGTAGATAGATTCACACTAATACATGTAGATAGGTAGGCACATAGATAAGTAGATAAATAGATAGATTGAAATAGATAGATAGAGAGATAGATGGAGAGATACAAATAAAGAGAAATGGAAAGAGTAAGATAAAAAGAGAAAGAGAGAGGGAGAGAGAGTGAGTGAAAGAGAGAGAGAGAGAGAGAGAGAGAGAGATATGATTCTTCAGCTTGTACCAATAATTATGTCCATTAAACCTATATCTTCTTTCTATTATTATCGATTCAAAACGGACAAATAATTTCTGCATATACACTCGAAAATAATAGTTATTATTTGGACATAATGGGCAAATGAGCTTAGTCCAAGTCAACATAGACCTAAAATGCCGTAGAAGAATCGCCAGCTAAATATCTTACTAAGACTGCGGTTTTCAGCGCTCTTATTTTTATCCAGCTCATTACAAGTGAAATAATGAGATAGAAAAACGCTCTCTTCCTCCGAGATCGTCCGTGAGGAACAGGACGAAGTAATTACCCCGAGATGTGTTGTATTAGTCCTTGAGAAATTGCATCACCGGAAGCCAGAATTCAAGAAGGCGAAGGAAACAAAATAACCAGGAAAGGCTGTTTTTCCCGGCTTAACAGATTAACTTATCATTTAATTGCATTTCTTTAACAATTAAAAAACAGTAAAATTATTGAAATTATTAGTTAACTCCGCACATATCTCATTTGTAAATATAAGTAGAATAAGAATGATGCAAGAGGACTGATAATTTTGAAGCAGCATTCAATCATGAACAAATATAAACTAATTTATCGTTTTATATCACTGTCGGTCTCTTTCTATCTCGTATAATTCCTTCTTCCTGCTCATCAACAAACATCAACATCAGATAACTCATAACTCTTTTAATATTCACAAATTAACAATTCATTCACTTAAATAATAGTAAAATAGGAAGAACAAGAAGAAGGATCGATTTTTAATGAAAACTAATTTTCATATGGTTATGAAATAATTCTTAATTTTGGTTATAGAATTTGGTTTGTAGAAAAAAAACAACCCATTGAAGGTCAAAATCAAATTTCATATTTCCTCTCGACAAAATTTCATCAACAAGGCGCTAAGTTAAGCCATCTTCGCGGAAGAGTTTTTCAAAAAACCAGCGAGCCCAAGCGGACCAAGATGTTTAAAAACTACCCAACGACAAATTTCTTTTTCTGCTTTCAATTTTATTATAAATTGTACAAACCATATAAATACATATCACCTATTTATACTTCTTTCATTTCCTACTTTTTCCCCACTGCTATTTACCTATTATAAATTATACATACTATTAACCTGTAGGAACAAGCACCTACGTTACACTATGGACATCAGGAAATTAAAGATCTAACATATGAGAGATTCAAGATATGTTGTTTTGATTAGATTAAGTGGTAAAAATATAAAGTCAGCAGAATCAATATTAATTGAAAGGATCAAATTTCATTCGCACTTTGTTTGTAGGAGTGTGGTCGATATTTAAGGTTATTTGGTAAGCAAGTTATAGGAAAAACTTAACTGTTTTGTTCTTTCTCTTCTTATTGCATTCATCTTGTATAATAAATTCAGTGGATCTTACTATTGCTGGGATTCAGAACGATATCAGCGTTCTAGAATCCTGTGATCAATGGAATCTAACTGTCAACATTGCTAAACCGGGGAACACACCCGCTGCAACTCTATGCGGCGCTACCCGACGCCTTGCCACGTTTCGGTAGGGTGTGCACCTCTATGCGACGTCTAGTGCAAGCCACATACAGTCACACAGCGTGTATCACAAATCTGTATCACAATCTCAATTCTTCTTTCGTTCTTAATTCACTATTTTCTGCAAAAACATTTACTAAATTGTTAGTTAAATTTTATGAGCACAAACATGTAATAAATTGGTGTTGAACTTAATTGATTGGCATAAACTTAATCCGGTGTTTTGGTAAATTTTCTATTTTCGTATTTTTAATTAACAACTAACGAAACTTAATGGTTTGAAATAAACTGCAAAAAATATGGGTGTCCTTTTCTGACGCTACTCGTCGAAAATGGTGTGTTCGCATGAGCAAAACCGTGCGATAAATTGTTTTTCCAGGCGTTTCCAAATTTTGTGCCCTTGAAGGAAGACGACGGAAATTGCGCGTGTACGCTCTGTAACTTTTTTTTTCAGGAGGATTTTTCATGTTGTTGCCCGATGCCCCATATTGTCAGAACTTCGGATCCTGTACCTAGGACACAAAGAGCTTTCGATGTCTCAGCTGCTTTATTTATTTGTTGTTTTTTTAAATATATTTTTTATAATTTGTTGTACATTACAACTAGCTTAAAGTAGGTAATAAGTAACGGTGAGAACGATAATCAAAACAAAACAAAATTAAAACCAAAAATGGAGAATATACCCATTGGTATTACACCAATGTTACAATAGTATTGTATGTTCAATTGATACGTGTGTCATTATCACTTTCACTGTCATCACCATCACTAGAAGATCTAGCGGCCAATGTCTCTTCAGTCGACGAGGAGGGTTTCAGGGGATTCGTCGAGATGCGAGGTTTCTGAAATATTGGTTTACGTTAGTTGGGAGGTTTTTATGAAATTTACGGTAAGGGAAAGTTATTTCATCTTATACGAAAGGAATATGTAAATCTGTATGTGTAGTTTGGTTCGATACATAAAATGGAGCAGCAGCATTTTTCATAGACTGGGCAGTTCGAATGCGGTGGATATTGGATTGTTCGGCTGAACCCCACACTTCCAGACCTATATCCAAATCGGTTTAACTATGGTGTTGTAAAACAGCCTTTTATTTGTGAGAGGTAAATTCGAGCGTTTGTCAAGAAGTCGTGCAAGAATTTTAAATCGTGTCATAACTTCCTGACGTTTCAGTCTCGTGTGAGGATTCGACGTCAGGCGTATGTCGATGTACAATCCAAGGTATTGCACCTTGTTCGCAGTTGGGAGGGGAGTGTTGTTTAAGAAAAATAGGGGGTGATCTATTTACGAAGAGTGCAGGTAATGTGGGTGGATTTTTCCGAGTTAAATTTTATCCTTTTTCTTTTTACACCAAGAGTCTAGTAGTATGAGGTGTTGGAGGTTTCGAGTGGAAATGACAAGGTCGGACTTGCTAGAGAGAATTGCCACCTCGTCTGCAAATATGAATGTGGTGGGTTCGGGACGAGATGGCATGTCAGCAGTGAAAACCTGGTACAGTGTAGGGGCCAGAACTCTACACTGAGGAACACCAGCATGGATAGGAAAAAATGAAGAGAGTGAATGGCCTTCAACGCCTTGGAAGAATCGGTCAGGGAGGTAACTGTGCAGTACGAATTAGTAGGTGGATGGAAAAAAACTTTTAAATATCATAGATGTGGAAAAATCGCAAGGCCGTGCGCTCTATGCACGTCATATATGGCAACGTACGGTCAGTATCGATTAGTAATTGCTTTATTTGAATTCGATTTTATCGTGCCAAATTTTGCACGACTGAAATAATTACATCCATTGCTGACTACCGGCAGCGGATAGTCTTCAATCTTAAAACATTCTACATTTTCAATATGTAATGTTCTTTTTTACTGTAAACAATGTGTGTTATCTATGCACCTTTTAAGCGCATTTTACTAGTATTGGGAGTGTTATTCAATTTGGTTTTAACGGCCGAGTGTAATGATGAATGCACATTTCCCAAACCGAACCTTTACTGCCACGCGTGTAATGTTTTCCCCCTCACCTCGGCCGAAGAACTTCAACTTAGCCGCAAACAGTTCCCGCTGGCTGTTTATCGATCTGAGACCGTTGCATTCCCCTTGCATTCGGATATATCTTCGAAAGCCGGCCGGTCCGCACATATCGCCGTTCAATTAAAACCGAGTGAGGACGTCGACGTGAATTATCCCACTGAACGCTTCCCAAATTAGACCCGCGAGCGTTTTAACCCCTCTTTTAAGCTTTTAACCCCATTCCCGTTCACCTCATTGAACCGATAAACGATTTATGACCAAAACGGCAAATTTTGCAAAGTAGCAGACTAAGTGGGATATTTGGCTTGATTACTCATTTTTGTTTCGTATTTGTCTGTTTATACAGATGGTGATTTATTAATTCTTTACTTTTTAAATTTTAGTTCAACCTCATTTTATAATTTTTTTAAGAAGTAAGTTAAGTAGAAGTAGAAAGTCAAGTTATTGTTGAGAAATAGAAAAAGTCATAGAAATATATACTGTATATAATTGTATAAATTGCAGGCATACAAACGATAGCATAAGAAAGTGCAACCAGGTTCTTTGGATAAAAAAACAGAAGACAAATCCGCCATAAAATCCTAAAAAGTATAAAACTAATTTGGCATGTCTACAACAAACTGAAAGCGAAATGAAAAGAACATTTTCATAGACCTGTCCGAATACAAATAACAAGATATTAATTCACTCCTTTCGTGGTCCGCTCGACCAATTAATATATCACAATTAATTACGGTTTTTAGTTGAGATGAAAAAAGCTAATCGCACGAGAGGGATTCGAACCCACGACCTTCGGCTAGGTACGCCGCTGCTCTACCACCTGAGCTGTAGTGACCTCGATCCACTTGGACATCAACTCACCATCTCAGCCTCACCTTACGAGTTGAGTTGAGAGGTAGAGCAGCGGTGTATCTAGCCGAAGGTCGTGGGTCCGAATCCCTCTCGTGCCATTAGCTTTTTTTTCATCTCATCTGAAAACCGCAATTAATTGTGTTAACAAAATATTTTTGGAAGAAATTAAACACCGAACTTATGAGAGAAGCCTTTTTACGCTATACAGTTGGATCCAAATTAGAACAGAATGGAGGCAGAAGTTAAATGCTCAAAATTTTGATCTGGCGAAATTTCATCTCGTTCATAATCAACTTTCCTAGACGATTCATGAATTAAAACTCTACGCTCAACAAATAATTTAAAAAAGTATTTAAAAAAAGGTACGAACATATTCTCCGACAGCCAAGTCGCAAGAAGGCCTTAGACTCCTTCTGAACTCAAAAACAACATACTCCTGAGGTAGGGAAATCAGTAACTTTTAGACGATAAGGAAACGAACACGTAAAAAGTAGGAACAGTTCTCATACCCCTTGGACGTGGACCGCAAAGCACGCTCCAGCGCATCATAAAAGAAGCCTGAACGAATGGATGGGGAAACAATGACCGCACATTGGATGAATTCACCAGATGCAAAACAATCACAGAAGTTCATCAACATCTTCATCAGGAAATAAACATCTAAATCTCTGCCATTCAGCAAAAATTATGGAATAGACCTAAGTAATAGGTGATCAATTTTTTACCTAAACATTAAAAATATTTTTTAAAATAAAAATTAACGAATTTTTGAGCTCGGTTAATTTTGTTTATATTAAAATAATTGTTTTAATTAATATAATGACAATAATACGTGTTGTTTGAATAAAAATATGTAGTCGGTTCTTTTGTATTCAATCCGAAACAACGGAATACAATTTTTTGATGTAACGAATTTAACTAACAATTTATTTCATAGTTTTGCTCATAAAATTACACCATTTTCGTCGAGTAGCTTCTGAACAGGACATTAATTTTTTTGTAGTCTATTTCAAACTATATATTATGCAATTTTGTCGTTATATTTTTTACAACATTCTTATTTTAACCAAAATCAAATTAAACCAGATCGAAAAATTATCGGTTTTTACAAAAATTATTTTATTACGATGGTTAAGGGAAAAAATTATCAAAACTCAGGAATAACTGTATTTAAACAAAAGAGGCGTTGCTTTATATTATTATGTATGCTTTATATATATTATACTTTATATATATACAGAGAGAGAGAGAGAGAGAGAGAGAGAGAGAGAGAGAGAGAGAGTGAGAGAGAGAGAAGTAAAAAGTAATTTTTTTAAATTAACGCTAAGCACATGGTTATATTTTTATAACAAATACAATGTGGCCCCCGACCCGAAGAAAAAAGAAAATTTGTTTCGACCTCCATGAAAAGGTATTGGTCTCCGATGTTGAAAAGTGTCCTCTTGGATGATCCTAGGCGAAGGATCTGCTTTTGTACCAATAATCATCTCCCAAAACAAGCCCTGTCCTCACCCGGTACCGTTCAAAACTCCCCTCTGTCTTGTTTCTACCTTTCTCTCGCGCCACATTGTATTTGTTATATATTTATATATTCCTTTATCGTTAATAAATACCAAAGAATAAGAAAAAATAAAAATTAGCAAAAGAGACTATTTCAAATATTGATATCTATTTTTATCAATTAGTTATTCTTTCTAAGGTCTTGGTTGAGATAAAAAAGTCAATTTCACGAGTGAGATTCGAACCCACGACCTTCGGCTCTACCTCTTGAACTGCCGGGACTTCGATCCTCTCGGACACCAACTCTCCATTTCAACCCACAACCGTTCGAATTTTCCCTCTTTTTGCCATTTTCCTTCAGTTGCCATTGACATCGATAATTCGGATTCATTACTAGATGTATGTATATATTAGAATAAGGCATTTACTAACATAAGAACAAGGAATGATCATGTTAACCAATACAACAGCGAAGTTACCTTCTTTAAGAAATTGCTTCCGATTTACTACAAATAATATTTACTAATTATATTATTTTTTAATTTGTATATTTGTTAAATTATTTATTTGTAAATCTGTAAAAACCTAATATTGTATAGAGGAAAAACAGAAGAACCAAAAATCAACTAAGCACTTGAACACGCCGCATTTATTTTTATTTGTCTTATTTATTGCCATTATCAACACGACACGCAAGAATGGCCCAATTACACAGAAGACAAGCACTTAGAGCCCTGAAGATGATTTCAGTAAAAGATCGAAACGTTGGCACTATAAAAAGAATGTTTTTCTGGAACCTACATCACACCAGACCGCATCTCACGATATCTGAATAATTTATTTTTATTTATGTTTTTAACTAAGTATCCGTAAGTTCATCATAAATATTGTTTTTTTTTTTTTTATGAGCGTGTACCGTAAAAATAATTATGTTTCTCTTTCTGCCCTGAAGAAAACTTAATAAAAAGCCGAAATCATGGCAAAAAAGATGACTTTATTTTGGACCACATACCTGATCCCATAAATCGATTTCAACGGAGGTATATGTATCATAGTTTCTAACGTAATTACTGCAGTTACAGAAATTTAACGGTAACCTGGACTATTTTACCACAAAATCATTATTTACACAAAAAAACCATTTATTAAAATGTACATCGAATCTGACCAAACCGTCTATGTTCTGCCTTATTGCAAAATTGATAAACTCCTGTTTTGTTTTTTTTAACACAGTTTCAATACATCGATGCATCGATCGAATTTTACTACGGTTACCTCAAACTGCCGTACAAATAATCGGATGGAACATTTGACAGGTTAATTTCTTGACTCGGGTATAAGTATAAAACCGCCTAATAGCTCAATTTACTTCTGCTTTAAATAATTGCGATCGCCCGGATAAAAGTTCTAATGGCCAATTACAACTAATGTTTCGTAGATTGTTATCCCTTATCAATAATGATATTAGTAATAATTGGAACAAAATGAGGTTCATAAATAATTTTTTTAATAAGAATCTGTAATAATAAAACTTTAAACAATTCTTATAAGTGAAACTTGAAAAATTTACTATAAATAATCCGATACATTTTTGTAATAACTTTTAATATTTTCTGCTTTGGTGAGGTAAAAAAGTTTTTGTTAAACCTAGAAATCTAAATGTGTAAAGCTTGTCGTCCTACGTAAATAGATAACATTTTCTATGGTCAACGTTTGTCTTTCTTATTCAACTTTTGTTTTAGACGAGCCTATTAATAATAAATTAGTTTAACTGTTCATTGCATTTCCGTCGGCAGGCTCGTTTTTGCACAGTTTTCAGTTCTTGTTTATTGTTCACGGTGATAAATGGTAATGGGATCAACTTGCCTGTGATTTATCGGTGAGGGGCCGTTAGAATTCGTTCTAAGCTCGTCCCACCGCACCGGTTTTCTATGCAAGTGGTCAGAATAATTATCGATCTAGGATATGGAAAGGTTTAGGAATTTGACAATGTTTACTAGTTTGTAGGTCTTCTAAAAATGAAACGATTATTTTCAAGATTACGTAAAGATAGGGTGACATTGGCTACAATTTTTGAGGCTTCCTTCCCGATACTCGTACAACATATGCTAATTTTCAAAGAACGACGATTATTCGAAAATCGTGGGATGCGGTGTGGTGGGAGGTAGGTCTCAGAAAAACATTTTCCTTATCGTGCCAACGTTTCCATCTTTATTGAGATCATCTTAAGAGCCTGGGATTTAAAAAAATGGTTTAAATTGAACAAATATATGTAGGATGTGGAAAAAATGGAATTAATACAATGCAAAAAATATATATTTTTTTAATATTCAGTCAAAGTATGTCTACTCGCTCAAAGTATTTGTTTTCTTCGAAATTGTGCTATTCTTGCGTGTCGTGTTGAGAGTGCCAGTGAAATTTAGCTGTTTTATGTTTATATACGTTGGATTTTAAAGGGGGTGGGGAAGGAAGTCGGTATAGAAAAGACATTTTTGCATAAGGAGTCGGCTTCTTTAAGGTGAAAAGGGCCGACGAAGGGAAAAAACGTAGTGGTTGGGCCTGATTATTCTTTTTTTTCTATCCAAAATTTACTAGGATAGTATCGATAGTCGTAGTACTTTTTTATCGACAATTTTCTAGCATTGTTAAATTCAATTTTTAAGTCTAAAATTTTCTGTCATTGTATGAATTCATTTTTTTTTGTTTAATCTAAAATTTTCTAGCACTGCATATATTCAATTTTTTAATCTAAAATTTCCTGGTATTGTATAAATTCAATTGTTTATCTAAAATTTTCTGGAATTGTATTAATTCATTTTTTGTTTAATCTAAAATTTTCTAGTATTGCATAAATTATACTATTTTTATCTAAAATTTTCGAGCATTGCATAAATTCTATTATTTTTATCTAAAATTTTCTAGCATTGCATACATTTAATTTTTGTTTATTCTAAAATTTTCTAACTGCATAAATTCTATTATTTTTATATAAAATTTTTTAACTGCATAAATTCTATTATTTTTATATAAAATTTTCTAACTGCATAAATTCTATTATTTTTATATAAAATTTTCTAGCATCGCATTAATTTAATTTTTAGTTTATTCTAAAATTTTCTAACATTGCATAAACTCCATTATTTTTATCTAAAATTTTCTGGAATTGCATAAATTCATTTTTTTTTGTTAAATCTAAAATTTTCTAGCATTGCATAAATTATATTATTTTTATCTAAAATTTTCTAGGATTGCATAAATTTATTTTTTGTTTATTCTAAAATTTTCTAACTGCATAAATTCCATTATTTTTATTTAAAATTTTCTAGCATTGCATAAATTATAGTATGTTTTTCTAAAATTTTCTAGCATCGCATAAATTTATTTTTTGTTTGTTCTAGAATTTTCTAACTGCATAATTAAATTAATTAATTCTATTACTTTTATCTAAAATTTTCTTCCATTGCATAAACTCTTGTTTTTTTTTTTGTTAAATCTAAAATTTTTTAGTATCGCATTAATTTAATTTTTAGTTTATTCTAAAATTGTCTAACATTGCATAAACTCTATTATTTTTATCTAAAATTTTCTGGAATTGCATAAATTCATTTTTCTTTTTTTTGTTAAATCTAAAAATTTTCTAGAGTGCATATATTTGTATTTTTATCTAAAATTTTCTGGTATTGTATAAATTCAATTTTTTATTTAAATCATTCTGGCATTGTATAAATTGATTTCGTTTTGTTTAATCTAAAATTTCCTAGCATTGTAATAATAAAAGCCAGGCCATGAAGATGATCTCAATATAGATCAAACCGTGGACACGATAAAGAAAATGTTCTTCTTAAACCTACGTCAAACCAGACCGCCTCTCACGATTTCCTAATAATCATGGATTAAATGATAGAACTACAACTATTTCCATAAACGTTTGATGAAGAAAGTGAACTGAATATGTCGCATATCAGGTCGCATGATTACAAAATATTGAATTTCAACAACTGAAACCCAGTACAACTTAATATAAATACTCTGAAACTACCGAACCTCCGAATCATCATTGTTTTGAAATGTAAAAATGTTTCTTCCCGTCGATAGTGTTTGGCGTTATTTATCCATCCTGCGAGTCATTTTTTCAATAAATATGATAATGCTGTAGATCCTTTCTCCAATTTATCACTCATAAGGAAAACAGGAATTCTTCAGGCTTCAACAAATTGACTATTTATATAATAATCATAAAGATGAGAAAAAATTTGAGAAAATAATTAAGAGCGGAAAACGGGTATGATTACAATTTACAAGGGAATTCGGTTTATTGTCAAGAAAGTTTATATGATTAAATCAATTTACGGCGTACTCTTGAAAAATTAAAATGAAAATTTCCTCTGAATCAGGGTTGTTATTAAACTTAAGCTATGTTTTTTAAGTGAACAGTTGTGTATATTTTCGAGAGGAATGTTTGCGGTTTCTTTCTTTGAAAACGCTGTGCTAGGAACCGGTGGCTCGCTTCTCTCAACCACCCCGGCGAGGCAGTGCCAAACACCCACCCCCATCCCCGTCTACTAATTAGCCAACCCTTAATTAATCAACCGTCGTCTCTAATTACATTCAATTCTCCGCCTCGGCTAACGACTCGGGGCATTTTTAATTGAATATTTAATTGTGGGGCGTCCAGTATTAGCCGGCCGGCTAATACCCACCCCCACGGTTTTTCTGCCGAATGGAGTTAAAGCATTTTAACTAGAAATCGTCAAATCTGTCGTCCCTCATTCAATAATGACACGGAGGGGTGAGCGTTTTAAATAAAATACAAAAAAAAAAGAAGAAGAAAGAGGATTTGTGATTTTTAAAATAAAATTGCCAACAGTCTCCATCAGCTTCCATAACTTAACAATTTAAAAGCTTTCGATCGTTAATATTTTCTTGACCAATCCACCGCAACACCATAATTACGTTCCGTACAGTCGACTTCATGACAAAAAGTCTAAGACTTAATTTCTAAGTCTTCTTCTGTTGGAAAGTCTGACCGGTTAATTGGGTAAAATTAATTAACAACTCTGTCTTGAATTTCTTTATATTAATATTTGTCAACTTTTAGTTAAAAAAACACGCTTTTCAATAATTAACACTAAACATAAAATAACATATTTTAAATCATCATTTTAAATTTGCATGGCAAGTCACTACTTGCAACGAGAATGGTCCCAAGGCTTACTTCTGCCTACTACCTCGGCCATCTACTTACTATACATTTCCGCTTCGCGGATCTTCGAGTTCTTTCCACCTGGACTATTAAATATGTATATACTACCTGACCTGCATTACATTTAAGTCATCAAACGCATTATATTAATATTTATGCATTTGCTGAGTAGGCATGACCAACACTCACCACTTTACAGTGTTTATCATAGATGAGTATTTAAAATATTTATTACGCATTAAATATTAAATAAGCTTTGGTTTTAAAAGCCCTATGTAAAACTTACATATTGGCCTTTTTTGAAAGCCTGTAAACTGTTGTAACCCTTTAACTTAAGGCAAAAATCAGATAGATATTCTATTCTCTCATTTTTGTTTAAATTTTGTGACTATCGCGTCAGGCTATCATGCAAATTTTTTAAAGCCAAACATGATATAATTAAATTGTAAGATGTAAGAAAAATAGCAACAAATGCATAAATGAGGAAATAGTCCTCAAATGTATACTGTTGTACATACCTTTTAAAAATTAGCTCCCTATCCAGATAGAAATGTGTACGTATTTGTGTATATGTGTATACAAATTTATACATACATACATACATACATACATACGTATATATACATACATGTATGTATACATGTGTATACAAATATATTACATATCCAGATAGAAACATGTATGTATTTGTGTATATGTATACGCACATGTATGTATTTGTGTATATGTATACGCACATGTATATACAAATTTATACATACATACTTACTACATACATACATTTGTTGTATGTATGTATTTGTGAATATGTATATTCACATTTATATACAAATTGGGTTATATACAATATATGTATATGTATATATATATATATATATATATATATATTCATGTATTTGTATATATACATACATGTGTTTGTATGTACGTATTTGTGTATATGTATATTCACATTTATATACAAATTGGGGTATATACATTATATGTATATACAAAAGGGTGACTCCAATTGATTCAGTCACACTTCTAGACCTTATAGGAAATTGAAAGCTGAGTAAAAAAGGTTTAATGAACCTGTGTCCGCAAACCCTTCAATTCCGAGCTACCTGCAGGTCGAAATAACATCTGTAGAGAATTAATTTCTACGTCGTATGAGATTAAAACCAGTCTCATCGGCGGAAAAATTCTTTTTTGGCGATTTTTCGAAGTTAGGCGGTGAAGGGATACACAAAATTCACCATTTCTGACATTTTTATCGAAAATTCACAACTTGAACTGTTTTCTGATGAGTACCCCCTGCTGAATGAAATGATGTAAGAAAAATCTGAACGTTTAACCGAAGTTGTGAATTTTCGTTTTGTCAATATATATAATCGTCAGAAGGCCACTATTTAATGTAAGAGTTGGGTAACTAATTAATAATTAATTGCGTTATGATTATTGCATTAACTGCGTTGAGAAGCTACTTTTCTACACGAACTATTCTTTATAATGCACTTTGGAAATTTGAACCTTTCTCGATCCTTCTTCGAGTCGATGAGGAAAGGATAAATCTTGACAGTCTTTGCTACAAAAAATAGCTTTAAGTTTTGAACTATCCATGTGTGAAATCAAGGTCAATTATAAACGATTAAATAACTTTAATTTATCATTGTAAGTAACTTATCTAATTTATATCCGAAGAAAAGTCGTTGCGTATTGGCACTGCATGTCTACGATCTCAATTTCGTTATTATTTAACCCATTTAAGTTTAACTACCCTCTATACAAAATGGAGTACACTCAAGAATATACACTTATACACTTACGCCGTAATCGTCCCTCGTCTGAGATAAAAGTCAATTTTCAATATTATCAGTTCAAAGCTGTCGGTACTTAAGTAAGAATCGTAATATCAAAAGGCAAGAGGAAAGCAGTGGCATGGCTTGTTAATTATAACGCAATTATGCTTTCAGATTCTTCCCCTTTCCAACGTCAGTAATAGATAGTGAGTGTCGTCTGGTTTGGATATTGTCAATTTAAATGTTAAGTGTCGCCTTGTGAACATTGCCTAGATCAACGTGTGCGAATCTGATCCTTTTAATTATTCATAAAATTTGGCCCCTTTTTAAACTGTTGTTAAAGACCGTTTAATACAGGTAAATTTTAATTTAATACGATAACAGCCCCGTATGTATATGTAGAGACTAAGTTTCAGTGTTCTCGCGGGCTATTCGTTGTACTCCCCAGTTTGTCTGGAGCGCAGAGAAAGTTTCTTTTTCTGTTATTCATCTCAAACAGTTCACAAAGCGAAACACACCAGCGAAACGTTCCACACCCTCATACTTCGCGGTCCGTACGTTTTATTCCTACTCTATGCACAGGGGATCAATTATTTTCATACAAACGTTACATTTTTTGGATCAAACCGATAATGTTCGAATTTGAAATTTGGATTTCACATGAATGTAACATAGTTACACACATACTTTTGCAACTACTTCAGGACAAGCACTATTTAAGGTTTAGTGAAGTCCATATAAAATTTAATTTCTATCCAATTCATTAGATTTCGTGGTCCCATTGACCAAATAACATCTTTCAATTAATTAATCTTTATGTAAGTTATTGGTTGAGATAAAAAAGCTAATGGCACGAACGGGGTTCGAACCCACGGTTAATTACGCCTCTGCTCTACCACTTCAGTTATCGTGACTTCGAACCACTCGGAGTCCAACTTCCCATTTCAATCCACATTTTGAATTTTCCCTCAGTTTTTCAAATGTCGCGCAATCTATTCGATTCTCGGCGCAAATAAAATGTCCACGGTGAGCTTTAGTGAAAACATACTTCATTTTACTTATTAATTAATCTTTAACCCATTAGAGTTCGTGGTGCGATTGAGATAAAGTGGATCGAATTCAAGAATGTGAGTATTCAGCCGAAGGTCGTGGGTTCGAAACCCGCTCGTGACAATGAATTTTATCGCTACCCATGCCTTACGTTAATTCATTTGAAAAAGGTATTTAGTAAATCGGACCACGAACTCTAACGGATATATTTATAACTTGCAAAATAAATCACTAAATTGTAATTATTCTGCTTCACAAGTGGTGTTTCATATGTATACCTTTTCTACCTTATACACGTTTGAAACTCAAAATTAACTTAACTTCTCGTGTAGAAATGTGTAAAGATTTGTGACTGTTAATCGATAATTATCAGATAGATAGAAAATAAATCTCAATAAAAGATCGTTGACCCGATAAAGAAAATGTTTTTCTAAAACCTACATCACACCAGACCGCATCTCACGATATCTGAATAATTAGCGTAACTGATGGACGGGATGTTTCATGGCTTTCTGAAAAATGGGCAAATTTAGTTTGTTGGCGCCAGCCATCTCATTTCAGATATATTTTGTTTTGGATTATTGTAATCCCTAATCCTATTCCTACGCTCCTTACAAACTCAGTCCTGCTCTGCTCCTATGAATAGAAAGGTCCTCACGTTTCGCTCTTTTTTCATCGTTTTTCTCCCGTTAATAAAAGTCTAAAATAACGCGACCACGAAAAACCCTCAGTCCTCCTGCATCGATCTCTTCCACCGGAATTCATCGGCTATTCTGCGGCGAAGCCAGGAGAATCGGGCCCGAACTCCCTTCGCTTCTTGCAACCGGCGTCTGAAGGAAGGTGGTAAGTCTCCTATGAATTTCTCCCTTCATTTATTTAAGTTCATAATTTTTAATTTTTTTTTTTTAAGTTTATTTTTTAACTTTTCATTTTAATAATTATTATTTTTTTACACGGCTTGGCCGTAACAAGTTTTTGAATGAAACACATCATAAAATACCCACAAATCCCCTGGACAAAATCGAACACGATGGGTTGTACTTTTCATGTTTTATCAGTTTCAAAGCAACCAAGTTCCATTTATTAGGTAATATTTATTACGCACTAAACTCGTAATATCAAAAGGAACGGGCTACCAGTATTCGCGCCCATGTCATAAATCCTCCGCAGTGTCACAGCTAATGAATTATTAATAATAACACAATTATACCTCTTTTTTCCTGCCTCTCCAGGCGGCCCTCAATGGAAAACCGGTTTACGGTAGCCGTATAAAAACCTATCAACTCATGGACATAATCAGTGATTAGAAGCTGTGCCCATTGATTAAATCCTTCACGCGATGATTTATGAGATTAATATTTTGTATTCTTAGTCTTTTCTTTTTATTACAGTTGCTTTTTTCGCCTCCTTTGTTGTTTTATTCTTCTTTCTTTTATGCTATGAATATGAAACGAGTGGGTGTTAAGAATAATATTCTGGTTCTCCGTTTAATGAGCGAGCTTAGAAGAATAAACAGTTACTTGTTCGAAAATTAATATTTAACTTTCAATCTAATCTAAAGCCCAGGTCGACTCTTTCGAAAAAGCATAACCAGTTCAGTTGAGGTTATTTACGACGAGTTTAAGAATTATCTACACCGTTTTAATTATTTAAAAAAAACTTCTCCAAAGTTGTAAATTGGTCGGCCTGGATCATTAAAATACAGCTAGATAAGTACTTCTTTTCAAAAGAATCACATTTTTGGATTTTCTTTGAAAATAAGTATGTTTTTATAAAATAATTACGTTTACTAGTTGTTGTATTTTGTATTCACGAGTTGTTTTTTTTTAAATTATAGCACTATGAAAGTAGTTAACCCCAAATGAGGAATCGTGGCACAATTTGGAGCGGTGGTTGTTTGAACATTAACAACAAATTTCAATAATATTCTATTAATAAATGTATTTCCTGTTCCGCGTATCAGGATCAATTTATTTTAGTTAAATACTGAAATATTAAGATATATTGATGGTCTTGATGGTCTTGAGGCATAGCAGCAGGCCTAGAATTTTGATGCGGAAATGTAATTTATTAGCGTGAATGGAGAGGCATTCCCTCGAGGAATAGCGAGTGTTCTGTGGTACTGTGAATATTAACCAAACGAACATATTTTCAACGTGTTTCTGTGTACTTGAGTTCGTTATTTTAACCACAATTGATGAAGCCGAAGCACAAAGAGTCTAATAATAGGATAAAGAGAGATAGAGATAGAGATAGATAGATAGATAGATAGATAGAGAGAGAGAGAGAAAGAGAGAGAGAGAGAGAGAGAGAGAGAGAGAGAGAGAGAGAGAGA
>CM077106.1:16911345-16948021 GCA_039619505.1 Cimex hemipterus | reverse complement strand
GAGAGAGAGAGAGAGAGAGAGAGAGAGAGAGAGAGAGAGAGAGATGGAGGGTTGGTTACCGTAATATCAAACATCATAATCATAACGACTGGAGAAACAAGAAAATAAATTTGCCTATTCGAGTGCAGCATTCGAACCCGGGACCTTTACCTTACAGTGATGATCGCGGTGTCATTGCCTAAATCGTTGCGGCCACTGACACCCCTTATTAGTAGGTTTAAAATGCGTGACAGACCAGGAAAAAGGCAAACCTATTAAAACAATGTGTATTGTTGCAACAATAATGTTGATAACTTGTTGGATTCGTGGGTTGATGTTAATACGTCGTTAAATTATAGTTAAGACAACAAATAAAATAATAATAACTGTTTTTACGACAATATTTCCGATCTTGTTTACCTTGAGATATACATTTACAAGAAAGAAAGTTTGAATGAATGTTTTAATTATTGGAATACAAATAAATAATTTCTTGTTGAATTTAACATTGACTGATACTTCAACTTTAACGATTTTATAGTTTCTTTGTTCTTTCGGCTTGCTTGTGTTCGTTTGTTAATATAAAATGTTAATATAAACCTACAAACAATTTTACTTTAATTTTGAATTTAACCCGTCTAGGAGTCGCGAGGAAGACGCGTTTGGAGACAGTATAATCCCAATCTCAGATATCACATTAAGATAGGAACTTGATATGGCCGTCTAATGACACTATAGTAATTTTAAGCGTTTATTTCCTAATTCCAATTAATTTCCCTCTGGAAATTGAGATGCAGACAATATTGAAATGTTTGAATCATCTGGTTAGTTCGTAAATACTATCCAAGACAGTATTGCGACCATGTATGATTTTTTATTTTTTTAATACATACGTGCACTAGTAAGATCAATTTTTCCATATTTATACTTGAGCAAAGATTAAAATAAATATATTTTGGATATGATTTTTTTTCTTTATTACGGTTGAACTCCGATATTATCAATTCGTACCTAACTGACAGACTGCTTAGAGTCAAAAAATAAGATCAATATTCAAAATTAAAAACAATAAATGCAGGAGTGCCACAAGGTAGCATATTAGGTCCACTACTTTAATTGTTATACACCAGTGATTTTCCGAAAATAGATGGAGTAAAAATTGCAACGTTTGCAGATGACACCGCGGTGATATCATCTCTAGGACCGACTATCAACCATTCAACCAAAATCCTCCAAAATGCATGTAATAAGATAAACGAATGGACAAAAAATGGAAAATCAAACTAAATCAACATAAATCAGTTCATCTGATCTTTACAAACAAAAAGGTGGACCCATACTCACCACGCTCACAATCGATGGAACTACTATACCATCAGCAATACAGCTAAATATCTGGGAATGAATTTAGATGCCAAGCTGAAATAGAAAGAACACGTGAAGAAAAAAGGACAGAGATAGGTTTAAGGTATATACAAATATACTGGTTGATAGAACGTGGCTCCAATCTTGCTATACAAAATAAAATACTATTATATAAACAAGTCATAAAGACCATGTGGATGTATGGTATTCAGCTATGGGGTTGCACCAAATATAGCAATACTCACACAAACACTCCAAAATAAAATCCTACGTAACATGGTCAATGCACCTTGGTACATGAGGAATAAGGACTTACATAGGGATGTTAAGATCCCTGAAGTCACGGCGGAAATACAACGATTTGCAGCCAAACACCACGCTCACCTCAGCCAGCACGAAAACGTGGAGGCGACCAAACTCTTACATAACCTAAACATGGTCAGAAGATTAAAACGAACAAAGCCATATGAACTTCTGTAGATAAAAGTGAATAGTGAAATGCATATCTTATTGTAACAATGCGTTTATAAGAATGCAAATATTTATTTATTGTATAATATTATTGTAAAATTGATGGTTGGTCTAATAAGACCAGTTTTAATTAAAATTTTTTTTTTTAAATTACGGTTGAACTGGAAATGAATAATCTTTATCGTATGAACAGTACGCTTTTATTTACATATAAGTGGGAAGTTTATGGGCCGACAAACGGCTCAGGCCATCGCCGACCCTCTGCGTGTTTTCCTTGTTTTTCTGTTCTTTCGCGCATATTTTGTCGTTACTGAAGCCATTTATGCGTCTCGATCTGGTTACTGGCTCTCCGATTTCAAATATATACTACGTTGATATTCTTGAAAGTTAGCCTCTCGTATGTACCTCAGGCTGTCAAATACAGAACAGAAATGAACAGAATACAATACATAAATATGCCTCACCACATAGATGGCTGGTTACATTCACTCCCGCAGAATACTCTATATTCTTAGGACAGCGTTGGAAGCCACCCTTTCCTTTCACGCTAATAAATTACTTTTATAATTCAGGCATTAAACACTCACCTCCAGAGTACTTCCTATTACCCGGGACGGGGTTATAAGCAACCCGTATCTTTCAGGCTAGTAAATTACATTCATCACAATAAATTAATGCAAACACAACACTCGATAGAAACATAGAGGCCTGGGCACATTCACTCCCCTTAAAAAAACGACTTGCTTTCAAGCTAATAAATTACTTTTACTCTCCTGACGTCCTAAACTCTCTCCAGAGTACTTGATATTCCTCCGGGAGGGGTTATAAGCAACCTCTTCCTTTCACTCTAATAAATTACTTTTACTATCCAGACGTCATACACTCATCCCAGAGAACTTCATATTCCTCGGGGCGGGGTTATAATCAACCCCTTCTTTCACGCTAATAAATTACATTCATTACAATAAATTAACACAAACACAATACTCGATAGAAACATAGAGGTCTGGTCACATTCACCCCCCTTTAAAAAACCTTCCTTTCACGCTACTAAATTACTTTTACTCTCGAGACGTCATACCCTCACCCAAAGCACTTGATCTTCCTCGGTGCAGGGTTATAACCAACCCCTTCCTGTCACGCTACTAAATTACTTTTACTCTCGAGACGTCATACCCTCACCCCAAAGCGCTTGATCTTCCTCGGTGCAGGGTTATAAGCAACCCCTTCCTGTCACGCTACTAAATTACTTTTACTCTCCAGACGTCATACACTCATCCCGGAGTACTTCATATTCCTCGGGGCGGGGAGCTTTCATTTAATTTCAACAAAACGAATTTTTTATTTTATTTTACATATCGCAAATCTCATTTTTCCGTAATAGCTTATTAAATTATGTTTTCTATGGTATTAAGAATTATCGTTTTAGCATTTCGAAACACTCCTTACATTTTAATACTTTGATTCGTTCAATTTAATGAAAGCTGTTGCATAAAATATGCGCCCAGCATGGAGTCGTAACATGGCAATTCTTCAAGAAAAAGAAATGGAACTATTTTTACAATCTAATTACCTCGAAGAGTGGGTGAAGTAATTAAACATTAAATTCCTCAGAGAACTGGTATTAATATGTAGATGAGTATTAGTAAATACGGCAATTATAAAAGAGACCGTGGAGGGTATTAGCATTTATATTGAATATCGGGGGAGGGCGAACGAGAATAGGTAAAGCTATGTATAAGACTTAATGAAACCAGGCTCGAGACATTAATTCATGTTTATGTTTTATATTAATTTATGTTGATTCCAATCTATGCTTCGATTCTTGCCTCGAATCCAGAAGGGGGTCTTTTGTTCTCATTTCCCTTTTTGTAACAGGGACAAAACTTCTTATTTCTCACTGGAAAAGATGAGTTTTTAAAAGATCTATTTGGCCAGGATTTATCAAATTCAACTATGTATACCGGAATGCTAAACCATTCTTTTATATTAGAACGTAGGAAACAAAAAATCCGTAATTTTAAGTGAAACTATCAACGCAAGTGGAAAATTAACATAAAAGATTCATTTGTCAGCAGTTTAATCTTTCCCGATCATCACGGTCCGCTTGCTCTCGCTTTATGATTCAGCCAGTTGCGTTTTGGAATTTAGCAATATCCCGTGGAACAACACACCGTTTAAAAACGACGTAAAACGATTTTATTATAAAAAATATATCCGTAACGTATATTAATCAAGTAAAGTTTTGTCTTGTTTGCCTCATCGCTTACGTTATAACATTACTGAAACCAATAATTAAATTTTTCACTCAATTTTAAAGTAAGAATATATTATGATTGATACATAAAAACAATTGGGAAATGAATAGAAGTTTGAATTCTATTCTGTAACATACATCTTGAGATATATTATAAATTCAAATTTCTACTGTAATTCCAGTTTAAAAAAAATACGAAGTACGAAAGTTTGCCTCGGAATCGTGAATTTACATTAATATTTTCCATACTTTTTTGTGTCAGCTAACATATTTGAATTTTTGAGGTTTCGTATCTTGCGGTAGTCCTCTCTATTGAACAAAACATTGCACGTTAATGAAAAGTTCCAATAACTTTGATTCATGTTTAACACTGTAACGTTCCTTTTAGTCAGACTCAATACATCCTTCTGTCTGCTCTGAATAATAAGTATGTATAATATGAACTAGCACGCAATTTAATATAACATAGCAAATTTTTCACGAGTGATTCCATCGATTATGTAGTAAATTAGTTGAAGAATTATGGATGACATTCTCGAAGTCAATGAGCAAGACTATCCAGAAATAAAACTATTAACATAGAACGTACTGAAAATACGCCTGCAGCTCTTCGCGACCTTATTTTATGGTAGCAGCCCAAAAACGCGCCTGAAGAGGTCGTTACTTTATAATATCAGGGTATTCGAGAGGTCCCGATGCGTTTAAAATAACCCTTTGCCAGTTTGTCCTGCGAGCTGGGAGTGTTGCAGCCCGAAATTCGGAGGGAATAGCTTCGATTCAGCTGTGCGGCAGGGTTCCTTCCAAACTGGAACATCTTTCTGGTGCGATCCTTAGATGCTAGTACAGCAGAATATATGAGCGGCTTAAGACCCGGACGCGACCAGTTAGAATACGTTTCCGTGAAGCCCCCTATATACATCCCTAAGGATGACAGTGGGAACGGTATCGACTTAAGCAACGGGGTCGATTCTGGCCTGGATCCTCCCTGTTCCTACTTGTACGGGATGATCTCGCCGACTACTCCACCATACCGAGCTAAGTTCTTGGAACTTAGGTTGAGGTACGCCCATTTGCGCCAGGGTCTAAGACCGGCGAAGAGGTGGCGTGTGTCTTGTGTCGCGGGGGTACGTCTATGCCCCGCGTTTTCACGGCGGAATGTTAAACGATTCGTCATCCACTTGGGGTGATACGATGCTGACTCTACCTACCTAGTCTGCATCGACTCCATCAACGCTTTTACTGCTGTCTGTGACAAGTTCTCTAAGGCGTCCCAACCTTTGAACATATCCACCGCCCTTTGCCTCTAAAAATGCAATGAAAAACATGGTTACAAGAAAGAGGCTGGGTGGGCCGAGCAGCTCTCCCGTATCAAGAAAAATGTCGATAGGCACCCTTTCCTCATTTAATTAAGGATAGGCCGAGCGAGGTAAACCCATGGTCATTTATTTTTGGGTCAAAGCCCGTGCATGTATTCCGCACTTAAGTAAAAGTTGCTCGATGTGTCCCACTTAAATGAACGGTGCAATTCGTAGGCTTCATACAAAAATACCACCCGATATTAGAATCGTGCGAATATCTGGATCCCCTGTTCCGATTTTTGGATAAAACTTGGTCGGTTTGTGTTTTATAATGGGTTTTTGTTGTATACCGAACATGTGTAGACATGTATTTATTAGCGTGTAGAAATGTGTGGTGTTTAGTGACCGATAGCCAATTATTATTTGGAGATCGTGAGGTGCTGTTTATTGTGATGTAGGTTTAAGAAAACATTTCGATCTTTATTGTGATCATCTTCAGGGTCTGGGATTTATAAACATTGTTTAAATTTTACAAATACACATCCTACATCTCAAAAACATCGCAACGATGGCACGATAAAGAAGTTTTTTTCTAAAAACCTACTTCACACTAGACCGCAACTCACGACGATCTCCAAATAATCGTATTTATTAGCGTGAATGTGGGATGTGAGAGGGTTGATGGCGATATCAGTGGATAATTCATTTTACTATTCTGAAAGTATGTTTTTTCAAATATTTACAAAATATTATATTTCACACAATCACCAAACACGCTAATAACCAACAAACAGGCAATAAATATAAATTATTCTTCTATCATTTGTACATGAAAATTCCCGATGGTTATGCACGGCTATTGTCTGTTTGGTTGGTCTGAACATTTAAAAAATTCTTTGTAGAGACATAAAAGCTCGTTAATGACGTTTCCATTCATATAGCAGGTGCAATAAAAGCCAATAAAAGCGCAAGAGTGCGATTAGAAACGGCAATTAAAATGCCAACTAAATTATATTTCTGACAATTCCTTAGACCATTTCGATTTCTTTGTTTGAGCGTGATCAGCAGCGTATGAACAATTAAAGGCCGCGCTGTCTGCAGAGACGGTTCGAAAGGAGTGTCTGGGGTCAGGATGTCGGACAGGGGTTTCTCGTAAGAACTGGAATAATGTTAAAAACAAGTCCCATTAAAGCCCAATTCTGGTAGCAGACGATTGTCACTCGGTTTAATTGAATTGTTCGGGTTGTTTGTTACACTGGAGACGGGTGCAACGACTTTATAGCTCCTACCTTATCCCGGCCCCAAAAGACTAATGAGGCATTCCGAGTTGCACGGCAGTAAAAGAGATAACTGCCTCTTTAACTGCCGGGCAGTTAAACTTCTGACTGCGCCCGAAGACTCCGCGGCCAACCACGGCCCGGATCGACCGTTCCCTCGGATTGCATTCGTCCAATAACTTGTGTAACTGCCGTCCTCAACGCTAATAATGGGGATTTTGTTGGCGCCCATTTATCTATATTTACGCGCCGTAAGCACTTATAAAATGCTCGCCCCTCTCATAACCTTTATAAATGTGCAAAGGCAAAAATGTTACAGTAAATAAATGACCGAAACTTTTCAACTTGAATACGGCAGGCGAATATTCGACACCTGATAAAATTTAACTGCTAAGAAAGTATAAAAGAGGTAAATATTTTTTAGATGTATCCATAGTAGGGTACAAAATATTTATGTTTTATATGCTTTCAATAATACCATGCTTCTTCTTACAAGTAATTACAATAAAGAAAGAAAACTGTACGAGATGATTGAAAGTAAGTAAAATTAAGACAAATAGCATTGTTTGTAAAGGTAAACAATTAACAATAAATCAAACCTAGTAGAAAGTAAAAGTTAAACACACAAGTACAGTATGGGAAGCGAAGTGCAACATATTGAAGGACGCTTAACTGAAGAAACTTTATAATTAATCTTTACTTAAGATATTGGTTGAAATGAAAAGTTAGTGTCACGAGCGGGATTCGAACCTTCGGCTCAATACGCCGCCTCTTCCACTTGAGCTATCGTGACTTGGATCAACTCGGATACCATTCTCCATTTCATCCTACAACTATTCGAATTTTCCCTCTTTTTGCATTTTGAAATGTCGTGTAATCTGATGTGATTCTCAGCGACTTATTAAGTAACCACGGGGAGCTGTTTCATGAAGTTATACTTATTTTACGTTTTACATTTTTTTTTTTTTTTTTTTTTTTTTTTTTTTTTTTACTTTCCGTGATCAATTGACCATGTTACTTCTGTCAATCAATTAATTATTTTGTCGATGTAAGGTGTTGGTTGAGATAAAAAAGTCAGTGTACAAGCGGGATTCGAACCCATTACCTTCGGCTAAACACGCCGTGGCTCTAACCACTTGAGCTATCGCGACTTCGATCCATTCAGACACTCCCCGTGTCTCAACCTACAACCTATCGAATTTTCTCTAAGAAGAAGACTAAAAATTCTTCATGGCCATTTATTTGTCGCTGAGGATCGAATCCTGATGACTGGACATTTGAAAAATGGCAAAACGAGGGAAAATTCGTATGATTATAGGTTGAGATGGGAAATTCGTGTCCGAGTGGATCGAAGCAGCGGTATATTTAGCCGAAGGTCGTGGGTTCGAATCCCACACGTGACATTGACTTTTCATTTCAACTAATGAAACCTTGAGTGAAAATGAGCTTTACATAAGGATTAATTATTCATGTACTTTATGTACTTAATACTTCATGATTTTTCCTGATACGACATTGTTATTAACAAACAATAGTCATGAATGCAAATAAAAAGGAATAATTATAATGAAGTTAAGACCAAAATTGGACCACTGTCCCTTAATCGATTATGACAGTTTGTGAAATGATGACGCTTCTTAACGGTAAAAAGGTGTTTAGTGGAGGTTTGAAGGTGGCGGTCAGCATTAAACGGAGGGTTGAAGTGTGAAAAGGCTTAAAAATGTTTTATCACTTTCTGGAAATTGAAAGTGTGTCTTGGGTAAATTAGATCTCGGAGCTTTTACTAGCCGTCCAAAGGGGATGGCCCGCCTTCAAAGAAGTCATTACCACGACATATGGGCCGGTACGAATCTCATTACATGTTTGGAAATTTTTCCTCTTGCGGAACTTTATTATGTAAATAGCCGTAGGTTGACGGGTCCGGCGGTTGTAAGATTGTTTCCTGGGCCATTCCTCGAAGCCCCTTGCTGTTCACGAGGGCGTGAAATTAGACCGGACTCCCCTTCTAGGTCCACAACGGGCGGATGGGGGCCCCCAGAGGCTATGCAAATGGCCTGTCCCTCCTCCGAAGCCACCCCTTGTACGGACCAGCGGTCACGCTAATACCCAACCTAAAAACCTCTTCTTTTTACCCTACGGTCGTCGTCTGTGCGCGTAATTGCTATTTGATGTCAGAGTCAATACGGGAGGGTTTGCTTTTGCAACCTTGGAGGCCCCGATCTGCCTCTTGACCCAGAGGAAAGTCCTGCGCGTAATACAAATTTTCAAACGAACCTGTAAGCCAATTTCGTCTTAAACCAGAATATGCGTTTGAGCGAAAACAAAAGTCAAAATACAACGCAAGACCGTTAAAAAATAAAATCTTCACATTTTACATTATTCGTCAATTCTGAGCAAAATTGTAATCAATGAAGTTCTACTGTTATGCGATTATTGTTAGATGACAATATATTATTATTTATTCTTTTCATGTAAGTTCTGGGTTGAGATAAAAAGTCAGTGTCACGAAAGGGATTCGAACCCACGACCTTTGGCTAAATACACCTCGCCTGTACCGCTTGAGCTATCGTGAATGATACTCTCGGACACCAACTTCCCAGGTCAACCCACCTTTTGAATTTTCCCTGCTTTTTGCCATTTTTGAAGTGGGTTCGAATCCCGCTCGTGACGCTGACTTTTTATCCCAGCCAAAACCTTAATTAATGATTAATTAATTGAAATGAATTTATTTGGTCAATCGGACCACGAAACGTAGTAGAATTATTTGATAATGTTGACCTTAAAATGATTTATAAGATTAATGCTTTAATTACATCCAATTGATCGAACAAATCCAAGATTTAAGATTTCACGTTAATCTTCAACATGTATATTAAATTAAACTGATCTATTTACCCACTTTTTGGAAAGCTATAGTTTTGGTCAAAAAATAAACCGCTGTCATTCCTTTTGTATGTTTCAGGCACGCTAGTGGAAAGGCCAGTTAACGAATGTCGAGACGATTGTGAAACATTACATACTTTGGTTGTTTGTTCTTGACTTTGGTACAACTTGGTACAAAAAAGATTGTTTGTCTGCAATGTTGTCCACCCGATGGCCTTCCATTTTCACGGGGGTAATAATATCTCTGGCACAACGGAAATGCCGTCAAGACTACCGACTGTGTCCAAATGAAAGAGATTGACATTTAAAGCTAATGATCGCACGCTAATGCCCTGGAATGTCCTAACATTATTTCTGGCTCTTTGTCAGAGACCGTGCCTTTTTCGCGTGTCGGAAACGGCGGTTTAAAACGATAACAATTATTGTTGGGGAATAACAACGCTCGCTTTCCCCCCCTTCCTTTCTCCTTTTTGGGCCTAGCATGACTCCTTTCTAGTCGACAGATATCGATTTCTTTTTAAAACCGTAGAACTCGTTTCTTTTTCTTAGGAACTCCATCTATAAAACCTAACTCTAAAAGAACAGTTAGTAAAATCTCTTGAAACTATTTGCGACATTTTCTTACAATTTATGTCTAATTGTTTTGATTATAAATTATTCAGGAATCGTGAGATGCGGTCTGGTGTGACATAGGTTTCAGAAAGACATTTTCTTTATCGTGCCAACGTTTCGATCTTTATTGACATCATCTTCAGGGCTCAAAGTGTTACGTGTTTGTGTTCTGTGTAATTGTGATATTCTGTCGTGTAGTGTTGCGAGCAGTGGGCACTCTCAACACGACACGCAAGAATGGCACAATTACACTTAAGACAACCAGTTTGAGCACTGAAGATGATCTCAATAAAGATCGAAACGCTGGCACGATAAATATAAAGGAAATGTTTTACTGAAACCTACATCACACCAGACCACATCTCACGATTCCTGAATAATTATCGATTAACGCTCACTAATGACCACACATTAGTAAGTATAAACTTCACAGTTTATCACAATGAACTTAGGTAGATGAAGCGTTCGGGAGGGGGGCACCGCTATCCTTTAAAGCCATTATGTAAACAAGTAGCATAATTTATACTTATAATCATAAACGAATTCAAAGGGATTTGTCCCACGATCGAAGACGTTAGTGGAAAAACCAAATACCAACAATGGATGTGGAAACGTGTGAGGAATAAAATTTGTTTGTCGTGCCTCATATATACAATATATATAGACCTCTTCCTCGACCACCCCCGCTATTTGAAAGGGTATTATCAAAATCCGTACCCCTCCTTCACGAAACTAACAGGCTATCTAGTAGTGAATTGAAGGGGGCGAAAATTAGATTGACAAAAGTGACCTTTCACCCCCTGGGGTCCCAGACGATGCCTATGGCCGTATATTTTCAAATATCCCTCTCATCGTATCAAGGGGGTCGATAGATGCTTGAGAAATCCCAGGCTTTACTTATATTTGAAACAAAACCAAGCAATAAATTTATTGTATACAATATACAATTTGTTTTCTTTCACAAATACTAATATCCTATAAATTTATTCATATTCCGACTGAAAAAACCATCATTTCTAGAAAAGATCAACATCGTCAAGAACCAGAACTAAATGTAGTTTAAGAGATTTAAAAAGAACCGAAATTCTTTGACTGTTTTATCAGAGAAAACTTCACAGTACAAATAAAACGTTCATTGGATGATTTTTAAGTTTAATTAAGCAGGAGCATACATAGTAAGTATCAATTGGGTGTGAAGTATGACAAAACGTGATGAAATCCAGGTAGTGAATGGTGAAGTTTTCAATCAGAAGTAGTTTTCCAATCAAGATTTTCGCTTTTTATACATTATGCTCAACTGATATGGAATTGCAAACCGGGGTCATATGCATGTATGAAAATTTCTGTTCCACATTGAAAAATAACAATCGGAATGCAATCGGATTTCGCAAATTTCCACGAAATCAGTTTGAATTCGGCTGGTATCTTAGCCCGGCCCGGATGTTTTTTTTTCAGCGTGTCGATTGCCGCGGAAGGACGATGGACGAGATGGAATTGTTTTTTACAAATTGAGTTGTGCCCACAGGCCTGCACGCCAGACCGTGCAGAGCAAAACAAAATCAATTTTTAATTTAGTTTCGGACAAAAACGGTAAAAAAAAACGTTCTGTCCACCATATTTACATCTTTCTAATTGATTTTATTACATTCGCATGGAATTACAAAAAAAATTCAAGTTTAAACGGACCGAGGGGGGGGGGTCATCGAAAAACGTAAAAGGGGATGGGCAAATTAAACATTTTTTACCCCTTAGCCGAACCCGCCGCCCGCCGTTGTTTTGTGCGATATATAAAAGGGTTGATTGGAAAAAAAAGGGGTGGAATTGGGCGTGGATGCTCCCCTCCGATTCCAATTGCAAGTAGAATGGGCGGATGTTATTTCTGTGTCATTTGGAGAAGAAATAACCGTACTCAAGTGAGCGTCGAAACTGCCTACGCTTTGAAATTCTCATAAATTACCTTAAGTTAACGGCTCTTTGAAAAGAAATCGATTGGACATTGTTTATTAATTACAACATTGGAAGAGGGATAAGGAAAACATATGTTCACAATCATTGACGAATCGTTCCCATTAAAAAATATTTTAAAGAAAAGATTTTCGTTGTGTGTGATGATTAGTTAGGCAATGATTATTTGGAGATCGTGAGATGTGGTCTGGTATGACGAAGGTTTTCTGAAACCTACATCACACCAGACCGCATCTCACGATTTCTAAAGAATGATAATAATTTCATTCATCGAAATTATCAAAACGTAAAATATGTTTTTTATTCTAGCTTCAGCCTAAAATTAAAAAAAGAATCTTTTTTCGTTTATTATAATTATATAATTATTGTAGTTTAAATAACTACAAGTATATACCTATAAATTACTATTTTTAAAATGATTTATTTATTTAAATATGATTATAAACAGACCGGGGGTATTCGCTCACAGAACAACCCTATAAATTGAGTTGTAACTTTATAAATTTTATTCAAAAATCAAACTTCACCTACTTACTAGGCTACTTAATAAGCACTCCAGTGAGCTGGGAGTAAAATTTCTACCAGTGACATTATGATAATTCGAGAGATGTTTGCATATTTATGCACAATAAAGTTTTACTAACAAGTCTAACGCTTGGTTTTCAAGTTTAACATGTTGAAATATGATATGTTTTATTTATGTATTTGAGCTTTTGAGAAATCCCGCTTAAGTGTATCATTATAAGGGATGAATGATCATTTTCAACAAATGATAAAACGTCCGAAAAGAAAAAAAAAACAACAAATATTCGAATGGCAGTCGATGAAGGAAAGGTTTTATCCAGGTAGAGTGAATATCTGTGCACAAGATTGTAAAAAACTGCAACATCCAATCGTCAAATCCGTAAATCTTATGTATGTTACAAATTTATATCTATCTGGTGGTTTCTTAGATTTTTAAACTGAAATTTTGATCAAGAGAAAAACGGGGAGAATAGTGGGCCCAAATAGGAAAAATTTTCGTGATAATACATTTTTCTTGCAAAGTCTTCAATTTTAATTTTTTTTATGTAGAGAGGGTGGAAATAAAATATAATTTTTAATAACAACCTCTAGAATTGAATAAGAATATTAACAAGTTAAGATAATTTAGTTTTTATAATTTATATTTATTGAGATATCGTGAGATGCGGTCTGGTGTGGCGTAGGTTTCAGAAAAACACTTTCTTTACAGTGCCAACGTTTCGATCTTTATTGAGATCATCTTCAGGGCTAAAAATGTTTCTCTTCTGTTTTGTTGAGTGTAGAGAATAATCTATATCGTTAAGTCATAAGACGTGCCATTGTAGCACAAAGACCACAATTCAAAACCTACCTTTTCACTAGGCCACAAGAATCAGCGATCCGATGTTAAGAAAAAAAAAACTCAACCTCAAATTATATTTTCCAGATAATTAAGATGGAATCAGTACTTAATGAGTCAGATAGAGGCTAATTAGCAAAATAATTACCACTCATTAAGGGAAAACTCTGACTGGCTGGTTTTGCACTTTGCCAACAGTTCGAATTTACACTTGTTTATCCGAACATGTACAAAACGGTTTTAAATTCACCACGTTACAACATATCGAGTGTTGTTGCAAAATTTTATATTGACATACAAAGATAACTAATATTATATTTCGTTGTTACACTTGTTTAGTACATCTATGAATTAAAAAAATCAGTTTTAATTGTGATTGTGTCATTTCCTTGATTTATTATTTAATTAAAATTAACAGAGGATGGCCGGTTCATATAAACAGCTTATCTGACCCACTCTAATCAACTATTTGAACAGCTGATAATTTTTTTTTTTAATATATTGTCTTATTCACACTTTCATCCACGCGGGCGTATTTAGGCTTCAATAATATAACATTAATTCTCGAATTTCTTGAAAATAATCACAATAATCGTAACTATTCGTATCATCGGGACTGGTACGCACGACCCGGCGCGTTATTGGAAACCGGCGTATAATTTGTGGCTGTGTCACTTTGTCCCGCTGGTAGCCGGGCCATCTTTAGTTACCTCATTATCCTCTATTTAGTTACAATTACCGATTCTGAAGGGGTATCAAATCGCAGGTTGATACACGAGAACCGTCCTTTGGATCATCTTAAGGCTTTACCTGAAACAGAAACATCACCAAATAGTTAATTTCGTATAATAATAATGTAATCAATATTAATATTTGATAAATATAGCTTTGTTTAGGGATGATATAACATATTATTCGCGGGGTTGGTTTCGCTGTACTCAAAACGTTTCGACATTGCACCATCTTCAGTAAGGAACTACAATCGGCCCCTGTGCCAGTACGATAAGTATTCACTGCATCGCCGTTCGAAATCCACTGTCAACTTCAATTTGATTAAAATTCCTGCAGTGGTTCCACTTAGTGAAATTCATATAAGCCAATCTCTATGTGTATATTTTTAAAATTAATTTAAAAATCTCTCTTAATTCGTAATATATTAAATTGATTAGGTTTCCTAATCCGATTGATTACAAAAAATCCTTTTCATTTAATTACATTTTAAGTGAGGTATTGGTTGAGATAAAAAAGTCAGTGTCACGAGCGGGATTCGAACCTACGACCTTCGGCAAAATACGCCGCCGTAGCTCTACCACTAGATTTTTTGTTTTAGACAATTTCTTATCTCGACCAATATTTTACTTAAAGAGTATCTATATATAAAATTGTGTCGTTTCAGAGGTAAGGGACAGCACGTCATTATCAGAGGTGCTTAAGTATCGTCGTACTTCTTAACTGCTTTTGAACACCAGGAAGTTCATTTGAAAAAAATGCTCCATTAATTACAGATTAAATGAGCATGAATAATGAATAATGACATTCTTTCCCGGACTCCTAGTCGGGCTGATATGAGGATCTTTAATGTCCTTACCTAAGCTAAAGAGCTCTACCGGACAGTCCGATTCTCAAAGTGAGAGCTGACGCACCATCCCTAACCACCCCCTCACCCAACACGGCACGCACTCCTGTCCCAGAAACTCGCACTTTGCCGGAAGGCAAGAGTAACCATTGAAGCATTCGCTGGAATAAATGAAGTCCAGGCGGTTGGTAGCTTTCACCCTCCAGTAGGTAGTCGTGAGTCGTGGTGATTGACTGCTTGAGCATATTTATGATATATTGACAAAGGTATTTCGCCATCAGAACTTGTGTCAGAATGCGAGAGGGGACAAAAAAAAAGAGGAAACTTGTGTAGGTTTCTTCACTTCATGAATTACCCTTACTCATCCAATTCGCCAATTCATGCGCAATCCCATGTGCGACCAAGAAAACGAAACACTTTCAGCAAGATGTATCTTATTGCTCTATGGGCGGCAAACGTAGATGCGTACTAAACAGAAAGACCAGAGGTGTTGGCCTTGGATGGTGTTATGCCATAAGTGCACACCCCCGGCTGTCCTGAGGGATCTGCAATCAGTCGCGATCAGCACCTTAGCCGGCTGGTAACCGTGGCTTTTCACACACTCCAGGGATTTTGTGTTGTGTGAATGTGTGTGTATGTGTGTGTGAGAGAGAGAAAAGAGAAAGGGAGAGACATCAGGGACATCAATTTTACTACGAGTCATGGAATTCGTCCATAACAGTCGTACAGGAAATTCGTCACCAACTGTAAAACGGTTGCTATAGGGTTCTTTGTATATAATTTACGCCTATAAAATAATCAATTGATGACGGTGATATTTACTGGACATTCAATTACCGCTGGCCTTGAGAGTGGAGAAGCAAGGAGAGTACGGCCAATAACAAGCGTTTCGAATGATTCCGCTTGTTTTCAGACCAACACAATTCATCAACTACGCAGAAGAAAGAACATCGCTGGTCGTATTTAGAGCGGGAAAGGGATCGAAGAATGAAGAACACATGAACGTTAGTCCTTTCATCGGGTTTATTCAGATGTTTTTTGCCAATGTTCGCTTATGCATTTATATATCAAGGTGAGTGTTCTCTTTTAACGCGAGTTAAGGTCATAAAGGATCGTAGTACTATTTTTTGATCAAAAGCTAAAGTCTAAAAAACAAATTTCTTCAATAAAAAAATATAACTATGAAAGTGGTAGGTTTCATTTTCCGGTAGACCTGAGAATTTAAATTTCCTTTTTTTTCCCAACGCATATTAGAATAAGTTACACCGTTTTGGAGCCCGTACTATATAAATTATCAAAAATTTCTTCAATGTGTACAAAAAAAAAAAACTTTCTTACAAACTCAATATTCCTCCGAACTCCGCTTACCCTGGAATCCGCCCTCAATTCAAACTTTCTGAACTGGCACTAAGAAGGGATTACTTTGATATTGTTTTTGTATTTAAATTATTAAACAATCTCATTGATAGTCGTTTTCACGCGCTCTCAAAACGCACAAACTATTTTTTATTGAATTCTGAAGCTCTAACTGCATGCACTCTCTCAAACACTACACTGCGCGATGATCAAAAGTAACAACACCTGCAATAGCACTGACTTTTTCAATATTTTGTGCAATCTGCGAAAAACCCTACTCTAGTTGAATTTTCTTATCAAGTTATATTTTATGAAATGTTTTTATATTTCGTACCGTTAAAAATTTATTTCAATTTATTTAATTTTACTGGTTCACTAAAATCTTTCTCTCTAGACTTATTATATATTTACAAAGAGCATTTTTTCCATTAAATATATACTTAAATATTATAGTTTCAATTGTCTTCCAGCGTTTTGTTTGTTTCCTTTGCCTTCATTTACTTTATAGCTATGACTTTTTATTTTTGTTGTTCTTCAATTAACTCTTTCAATTGTATTTTTATATTTATCATTTATACTATCATTTATAAATTACCATGTATGTATGTCCTTTATTTTTGTTTTCATTTCAGCCCCGAAGCACTAAAATAATACCGCTACACACCCTATACGCTATCACACAAATAAATACATTTATACCTGTATAAACTGATCGCTGTTTGGTAGGTGGAATATTAGAAATTCCACCATCTCACTGTTCCCTACAATAAACAAATCGAGAGTGGAGTGGAAGGGTATTTTAAAAAAAAATCGCCATCAGCCCAGGACATACACACAACCTGACAGGCGAAGGAGAAGCTACTTCGCCATTAACCCCTCCCATTCACACTAATAAATACATTCACTCATATGAGACACAGAAACACAAAATACATAACTTTACTTCTATATAAAACATTCCCAAGTCCTTTAAAAAGCGAAATAGAGGAACTCAAATTCGCTATCTGTGTTCGAGAACCCTCTTTAAACCTGGCGATCTCTTTTGCCGTTTAGCGTAATAAGGGAAGAAATGGCAAGGCACAACCTTGCAGAGTGTGGTAGGTATGCTAGGTCAAGATTTGATCATCTTTGAAGGAGAGGACATCATCAAATCACTGCCCTAGATAAAATGGTCCAAAACTTTGGGGCTTGTGAACCAATCCAAGAGAATTATGCAGGACAGGTGAGCCGACGTAGTCCCCGACTTTTGTAGGTATCGGTCTCGGTTGCCCTAAATCTAGGCCTGTGCCTACTCGCGCCCTGGAGGGAACCAAGGCGTGACACGCTTCGACTATGTAGGACACATCGAGCAACCTTGCTGTGCGTAACTGACACCTTTAGGAGGATTGACCCAGCAAGTGGCCATGTGTTAACAGCCTATGGCCTATTCTTAATCTGGTAAGAACTATTTCTTCTTTCGGGAGGCCATCTGCAGGACTTAACACGAAGGAGCTTCTCGGATGACTCTGCCCACTGGCACTGCCATTTATCCCTTAACATCTTTGTATAGCTTGTTTAGCCTCAGAGGGCATAATGTAAAATGTCTTTTTATATTAAAATTCTATCGGTAAATAAATAAATAAATAAACAATTTAAATTATAAGTTTAGGAAACTCTCAGGATCTGTGTGGACAGGTTTAAAAGTTTTGTACCCGGTGTTTGTAGAAATAATCACAAAAAAAGGAGAAGCAAATTCAGAAAGTCATTAAATGTCCTCTAACGAGCCAGTTGTAGGGTCAACGGACGATTTTTTTTTAATTTCCCTCAATAATCAATTGATGTCCTCATTATTTATCGTGTCTTAATGACTGTCACGAAAGGGATTTCCAAGGCGAATTTCAAGTTCATCAACCTTCTAATTACGTACTTAATTTTTACTTAAAAAAATCCATAAGATTCGAATCAATGAATCAGAAGTAGAGAGAACGAGATGCATATCTGGAACGCTTTCGTGAGCAGACGGCCGTGAACGGAACTCGAAATAATATTTCATTAAATACACGATCGTTCTGTAATTAAACCAAGTATTGGGGCCGGCGATTTCCGTGAGATATACCTTCACGGATTTGTTGATCGATGGCCGATTGTGGTACTGGCTGCAGGCAACTCTGGCACAACACGTCAAAATTATTTCCTTAATTTGCCTCTTAAGTTAATTTCGATTTAGATTTAAAATAATCTCGCGATACATGGTTTCTTCCGCTTTTAACCCATTAACGTTAATCTTCCTTATTGGCGAATAACCATTTTAAGATAGCGTTTTATAATGTCGTTAATCAAATTTAATTACACCAGACTTGTTTCTTCTGAAAAGGGTAATGAATTTGAAATTCTCAGTTTAAAAAATATCTACAGCAAAATCAAGGATATTTTTTTTTCATTTGTTTAATTACAACTGCACTTTAAATTTGCAACGAACAAAAATATTGGACTTATCATATTCTATGATCAGGTACGCGAGGTCGTAAGCAAAGACAAACAAAAGTTTTAAAAGTTGCAAGCTTTAAAAATACTTTTAATTTTTTTTCCATTATCACCATAAAACGCACAAAAATAAATTGAAATAAAGACAATGCTAGAAACGATACATTCCTATCGCCCTTTCCTTGATAGCCGTCAGCGATTATCCTTGACTTCAAGGCGTTCTCTCCTATAATTAACAATTTCCTTTTATTAATCAATCTCAGACCGGTCTAATTATAAAATCATAACTTCCTTCACAATTCCACCTTTCATGATTTCTGATAGAGAAAAAAAAACATTATGTATTTTTTTTTAAACTATTAAAGAATCAGCCATAGGAAATATATAATTTTTTTTTTACTGTACCTTGAAAAATAATAAATCATATAGGCTACTTAATGGTTAAAGCTATTTAATGTTTACATTTTTTCTTAAATTCGTCAGGTTTTCGAAAATCCTAGATGACCTTTGCGCCCATCTAACGTAGCCAATTATCTCGATTTGGAAATTATCTTTGTATGGGTTAATTGACCGTTAAAGTGCCGTGTAAAGGAACTTTTAAAATTTTCTTTTTATATAACCGCCGAATATATATTTATTTTCCCATATTGACTTATTCACCCATTATGATTTATAATGTTCGCTGGTTTGTGGCAAGAATTTGAAGATTATTCTGTGTTTTCCAAATCACGATTTATTCTACAATCACCTGACTTTTCGAACAGTAGGTTGCAGTTTATCCGAATAATTGTGAAAACAGTATAACTCGAATAATAATTTCATAAACTGTTATTATTTATAGTTATGCGAGGTGTTTAATTACGGTTATTTTTTTTTAAATCATTTTCTTTACCGTGCCAAAGTTTCGATCTTTATCGAGATCATCTTCAGGGCTCCAAGTGTTTATTTTCTGTGTAGTTGTGTCACTCTTGTCTGACTGAAGTCACAGATGTCACATCTACATGTAAAACAAACACTTTGAGCTCTGAAGATGATCTAAATAAAGTTCGAAACGTAGCACGTTAAAGAAAATGTTTTTTAAATACCTACGTTCCGATTTTTGGCGGAAACAAGAGCTGTTGTATTGTATATAGTAGTTGGTAAATTATCTTGAATTGTTAGATTTTTGTTTTATAGAAGATTTTTGTTGGCCGAGAGTTCAGCCTATCATCATCATCAGCTCCGTCAAGGGAGTCCTCGAAAATCATCCAACGGCGTGTTGGTAGCAAAGTCAGACCTCGGTTTTATCCGTGTAGGGACAGAGGTTGGATTCCGAGTGCTGTCAACAACAAACATCCAACGCATGCAGTTCCTAGATCCAAACCATTCATCCTCTCTTTATCTCTCTCATTTTTTCCTATTTACATAGCATTCAATTAGGGTTTGATATTCCTTTATAGTCATCTAGACGTATTATACAACTGAGCTAATTGAAGGTCGATGAAGTACTCAATATTCCAACAACCCTATCACGCTACACATTCACGCAAATAAATACATTCCCTTTCAACACACGCTAGGGACACAAAACTGGCATTACTATATACAAGAAAACAACCTTGTTGTAAGGAATAGAACAGGGCATCCACATACTCGCTGCTCTGCTTAAGCATCATTTTAACATCGGGTGGCATACACCCTCTCTATATGAAGCCAATGAAATTCACCGTTCAATTAGTTAAGAAACAACCTGCAACCTTTCTCTTCATGCCGTAAATTCGCACGGCTTTGGCCGAAAAGTAAGTGTCCGTGTGTCAACCACGCATGACCTGTCTTTAATTGGGTGAAGATGGAGGCCCAATTATCGACAGTGCTCTTCATACGCGAGAGCTTCTATGCCAATCCGGCCAATCTCGATTTGTGTTGTACTGTTTAATGTTTATGTCAGAGTGAATGTGTTGTGGCCGGTTCATTAAAAAGTACATAATAGCAGGTAAATAAAAGGAAAATAAAGGAAACCATATATGTACCTGAGATGCAATTTGTCCTTTTTTAAACTTCTTTAAAATTTGCTGTGCCCAAATGAAATAATGACAATGAACGATTAATTTTTGTTTAAAGGTATAAGTGAGTAGAAACTTTACTACGAACTAAACTATTGTTTATCTATTTTACTGACGTATTTCAAAAGCAACTTATGAAAATTGTCTTCCTTCTGACGAATCTAATACCACATTGTACGACGAACTGGAAGACGTCAATGAAAAGAGCAAACAAATGAGGATTTAACGGGCACCCCTGCCTTACTCCTTTCTGGATATCAGAATACCCCACATTATACTACTGAAGCCAGTGACTTTAAAACGTAGGGAAACTTAATCGAGGAACTCAAATTGTTGAGTTTCAATTCCGAAGACGGCTTTCAGATCTACAAACAAAAATAGGCAATTTTACCTTAGGTTTTGCCAATCTGAAATTTATAAAATTAGACAAAATAACTCTTTAGAAAACCTCTTCCGAAAACCCATGTGGTAATCACACAACGATTTTTGAAAATAAAGCTCTCGAGTCGATTAAGAAGCAAACCAGCAAAAACTTTCGCTATCTCATGTCAACAGGAAATACCCCTATAATTGTTTAGATCATTACCAACATTTAAACAAAGGAAATATAATAGATCGGCCAAAATGAGGTGGAACCTGCACAGTGTAATGTACGTACTCGCAAAATTTTTCCATCCTGTGCTAGAACCCGGGACCATTTCCGCACCGACACCACGAGTATATCTAGGTTTAAAAATTGTATTGGAAGCTGAAATTACCTGGCTTTGACAGCCTCTAGAGTCTAACCTGATTGACATATAATAAAAAACAATATGTCCAGGCAATCGTTAGTTTTTCGGATTTTGTAGTGAAGACTTTTAGTTTCTAGTTTTACTTTCTTGTTAAACCATTCAATGACATTTGAAGTACATTTCTAGCGTAAATTAACGTGTCCATATTTTAAACATAAACTGAAAACAAAAAATTGAAAATGGAAGAAAGAAATCGTATTCTCATTTTACGTGTTAATTACTTTAACGCCTTTTATTCCCTGTCACCACTTTCAGTGTAATTATTTCAAAGCGGGACACACCTTAGGCTACATAATGCGGGCGGCTCACTGAAAACATGTAAAAAAAAGTCTGTTCAAAAACTCGAATATGTAATTAGACCCCTCAAGAGCTCACGTTTCCCTTACTTAATACTGGGAGTTTTTTCCTAAAAAAAAAAAATTCTGTTTAATTTCTGTTTCATTTAATTCAACCCTCAACATGCAAGGCGAAATTTCCACCCGTTCCGAAAATTATACTTTAATGGAGGAAAAGTTCACATCGTGCCACGTTGATTATTTGTCACCTCGTTTTATTTGCAACGGGTCAGAAGGTTTATTTATGCTTTTCAAAGCGTGCATTTACTTTTTTTTGAAGACAAGTTTAATAAAATCGAACCTTTGCGCCAAAATGTGAACAATTATCGACAATAATTATTTGGAGATCGTGAGGTGCTGTCTCGTATGACATAGACTTTAGTAAAACAATTTCTTTGTCATGCCAACGTTTCGATCTTGATTGAGATCATCTTCAGGTCCTTCCTACACCACCTCTTCAAAATCCAATGTAAATATACGTAAAATAATAATATCTGGCATGCTCAACACTACACACAAGATGACACATCAGCACGGCATACAAACAATTTGAACCATGAAACGCTGGCATGATAAAAAAATGTTTTTCTAAAACCTACCTCACACCAGACAGCATCTCACGATCTCCGAATAATATTGACTAACGGTCACTAAAGACCAAACTTTTTAAAATGAATTTATTTGTTATTTCTAACGAGAAATATCCTATTAAGTAAATGTTTTCGATTTCTGTATGTCGAGTGAGCAATAATTAAGTACGAGAAGTTGGCCAACTCACGCTGAAACTTCGTCGTTAAATCATCCACGTGAAGGTCTCAGTGCTTTCGCGTCAATCGTCTTGGAGCAGTTTCTGTTTGGTTTGAAGTGATATTTGTCAATCCCGTCATTGTTAGGAATTAAATTTGAAACATTTAATGGTGCGTTTATGATTTGATGAAGAATTTTCAATTGAACAGAATGTGAAAGTGGTCTGAATTGGAATCTTTGGTTGAGTTCCACACTTCGCAATAGCACAGAGAGGTCTTATCATTGAATTGTAAATTAAAAGTTTATGCTTAATGTCTAATTTTGATCGTGAGTCATTTAGTTGTAATAATTTGTACCACTGGTTTGTTTCTTCTCGTGGATGATTTTCCAAGTCTATCGTTCATCTGCGAGAAGTGATAAGGCACAAGGTCATTGGTAGGGGAATTACTTTTTGCAGGGCAAGATTTATCCGTACATTTTTATTAGATTTTGTGATTTACGTTGTGTACCATACCGTTAATTTATTATGGTGTTTTTATGAGTGTTAAGGGTTTATAAAGGAGTCCAAATTATGTGTAAGAATACTGTGTCATCAGCGATGGATGAATTGAAATGTTACCATGAAGCGATTATACGCAGTGTTTATTGCAAAACGAAATGGGCTAAAAATGCTTCCCCGAGGGAGCACCCGCTCTAATCCGTACATGACATGATAATCCCATTCCCCGACGGACTCGGCAAAATTGGTTTGCCAAATATGACCTCAGTATGAGACAGTACGCGAAAGAAAGAGTGTCAGACTAGATCGACGGCCTGTTATAAATCAAAAAATACACCCAAGCAATGCTGTTGTGTAACGGATGGGGCGATATTAGGGGTAGTCACGATCTTTTTGTTAACCCAATTAACTCTCTTTATCCTGTTAGATCGAGAAAAAAGATGACGTGGATTAACATTGCTCGATCTAACAGGCCATGGCCAATGTTAGATATTAGGCGGAAAATATAGTTACATTTCTATCCGTTAGGGCGTAGATAACCAACAGCAGACACAAATTTAACAGATGTTGTTTGTTTACACGTATTTTTATTCCCCAATACAAATTAACTAAATCACACCAATACATTTTTTTGTTAATCTCTGACCTATCCTTATACTCTTATTCATAATGGATAAATCCCCTTATCCTATAAAGTTGTAGTCTGTTAGAGGTTAGGAAACAAGTTAGGTATATCGGCCCGAAATATTTGTTATTACTTTTCGAGTAGAGTATACGAGTAGCATTTTGGATGAAAGAGATGAATAATTTTGTTTTTCTGGACTCTTACTATTTAAACAAACAACAATAAGCCTCGAAGGACTGTTACAGCTTTATTTTTGGTTCTACCTATCGCCAAGCGCAGAATTGCGGAAAAATTAACGGATGGCACGCTAAGAAAAGAAGGCGGCATGCGCGATCATACTGGGCATTTTTCTATTCGAGTTAATACAAGTGAACATCTTACATATAAGTGAATATTGTTAGCTACAGGATGCAGCAGTAGAGTTTCTAATGAAATAAACATAACCCAAATTATGATCGGGAATAATATTAGAATTTTTAATTAATGGTATTCGGAGAATGAGTTTTTGCAGGTTATGTAGGAGACTAATGGATAATCAGGTTATTTATATGGATTTTGAATCATTTTCATTATTGAAAACTTCCTTTGCAATGAATAAAATGTGATACCTAGTACAGCTGTGTACAGGTTAAGTAAACATCTGTGGGGCAAATTTTGTAATGTATGTGTTGTAATTAAATTATATCCTTTTTTCGTGGAGGGAGTTGATTAATAGTGTGTCGTATGTCTAATAGTGTAATTACCTTTTGGAGGAGAGAGTTGCAAAGGTGGTCTGTTATATCTTGGCCAACCCTATGAATGTGATTCTGTGCAAATATGTCATGGAGAGTGAGCAATGTTGGAAGGCTCCGAAAACAATTACAACTACTAAATATTCTAAAAAACATTTTCGTGCACTTGTTGAACTGATAGACATCCTATTCCTACTCCTAACTGTTGTGTTGTTGGTCTTGCAGATGTACTTTACATGAGCTTTGTACGTTAAATCATTTTTATTCTCAAATAAATTACGAACACTACATAGAATTTCAGTAATTATTTATTACAATTCCTATTAAAAACTTTTCCCACCCAATTTGATCTGCCCAAAAGCTACAATAAAATATTTGGTTTTTCACTGAATACAAAAACCAATGATCCCCAAACAAGCTCAACACGACCCACTAACGGATTCTTGAACAAAAATTTTAACACTGATTTGTTCTTGTGTGGTTTAACTTTTGCTGTTCTTGTCTTTATTTTCATATATGGATAATCATACAAATGCGGATGTGTTTTATTTTTTATATTGTTGACTTACAGAAATCTTTCAGTGTTGAAACACAACGACACCCCTGTTCAAATATCGATATTATATTGTCCCTATGTTCTCCGTAAATTGCTAAGTTAAAGTTTTAAGAGCACGGCGATATTTAAGTGTTTAGGACAAGGGTTAGCCCAACAATCTGTGCGGTGCGCCTTTCGGCAGTAAATCGCCGGTTTTACTGCGCCCTGTCCGGCACTAAAACTGTCCTCCACCCGAGCTATATAAAGTAACATCAGGCGGTGATTAAGTCCGCAGTGTCACAAGTAAATCCGTCAGGGAGAGTACAACTTAATCACCTACACCGCCGGGTATGTGCTCCGGCATCGAAGGATCCCTGCGAAGTAAATGTTTCCGATTGGACGCTTTCCAACGTCGGCCCGTGCCTTAGAGTAAAGCATAAGCGATAAGTGATTATTTATAAATTATTACACCGATGCAGTCATAAATGTCTTCGTGCGCTAATGGGCCCGAGAAGGAGGCGGGGTGCAATCGGAGGTTTAGCATGCCCAGATTCAAGGATAAGCGAACAACAACACATGGCCTCCAATACTTAGGACACGGAAAGTTGAAATAATTCTTAATAAGAATTGATGAATATAAACACTGCTATTTACAAGAGCGAAAAACACAAGATTCTCCTCAACCTATTAGTTATATTCTTAATTTAAGGCATTAACTATGTTTCAAAGAAAGATATATGAATTTTTGAAATTAAGTAAATAAAAAAATATTATTCGGAGATCGTGAAATGCGGTCAAGTGACGTAGGTTTAAAAACAAACATTTTCTTTATCGTTCCAACGTTTCGATCTTTATTGAGATCATCTTCAGAGCATGGGATTTACAAATGTTTTTTAAATTTATGCAATGCGAAAAAAGATATTTATATTCTATTCAAGTATTTCGACTCACTCAAAGTGTTTGTTTTCTTCGTATACTCTCTCACTGGCACTCTCAACACGACACGCAAGAATGGCACAATTACGCAGAAAACAAACACTTGGAGTGAGTGGAAATATTTTGATTGAATATGTTCTTTGAATTGTATAAATTCACTTTTTTCCACATCCTGTACTAGTTAAATTTAAACAATGTTTGTAAATCCCATGCTCTGAAGATGGTCTCAATAAAGATCGAAACGTAGGTACGACAAAGAAAATATTTTTCTAAAACCTGCCTCACACCAAACCGCATCTCATGATTTCTGGATAAAAATGTATTTATTTTAAATAGTTTTGTTGCTGTACAATTTCAGAAGAAACATTTTACTATATGTAGTGTACAATTAAGTTAAATTAAATAAATAGGTGCCACTTTATAAAACTTCTGTGAAAAGATTCACTAGTTTTTGTGCTCCGCTTGACTAATTAATATCTTTCAAATAATTAAAGTTTTTTTAGGTTTCGTTCTTTATTGAGATCATCTTAAGCGCTTTGTGAAGTCTGCATTTCACAAAACAGTGTCTGATTGTTAGCGATGAGAGTTGAGTTCTTCTCATTGTTGGCGATGTCCTACAGAATACTTTTCACTTTGTGTCGATATTTTGTTGAAACTTATTCATAAAATGCCAAGTTCTTCGTTTTTCTCCTTGTGTTGTTTTTTTTTGTTGAGTTTCTTCTCATTGTTGCCGATGTCCTTAAGAACATTTTTTGCTTGTGGTCCGTATGTAGTTGAAATTTGTTCATGGAATCCAATATTCTGCGTTCTTCTCGTGTAGAAATATGTGGTGTTTAATGACATCTCACGATCTCCGAATAATAACGGTCACTAAACACCACACTTTTTTAATTAAAAATCTTAAAAAACGATAAATTCTTCAACCGTAGTTAATAAGAAAAATTATAAATCTAAATTCAATAACCAAAATCATAAAAATTTTGTTAATTATTCCGAAATCGTGAGATGCGGTCTGGTGTGATGTAGGCTTCAGAAAAACGTTTTCTTTTTCGTGCCAACGTTTCATCTTTATTGAGATCATCTTCAGGACTCAAAGTGTTTGTCTTCTGTGTAATTGTGCCATTCTTGCGTGTCGTGTTGAGAGTGCCATTCCTGAAACCTGCATCACACCAGACCGCATCCCACGATTTCGGAATAATTGATGATTGAAAGTCTCCAATAGTCACCACACATTTTCGTAATTATTCAGTTTTATAATTTATGTTGTTTTGTTAAATTTGTTTCAAACATTTTTAAAAATATACACTTTTGCTAATATAATTCCTTTATATTTATGTAGCTTGGCTATGTATTCTTACAGAACGCGAAAGTAAAAATGAAATATCTTGTACGTCTTTCAATTTTAAAATATATAAAGTTAGATTTTGACAGCTAACCACTTTTTGTCAATTTATGAAATTGATAAATTCGACAAATACCATGGCTAAGCCCCTGATGAAAGTTGTTTAATCAATAATTCGTGCCAGACCTAATTATTATTTTAATAAGGATTTTGTAAAACCAAGCGAAAAAGAGAAAATGGTGCCAAAACGGAAACATAATAATCCGTTTTGCATAATAACACAGATGAAAAATTCAAAAGTAATTAAATCCCCAATTTGTAAACGTTGTTATCCCGATAATTTATTTATTTATAGTCGGACCGGATTAAAGTTTCCCCATGTGTATTTAACTGAAATGTTAGTTCTGGCCATGTAGGTGATGTAAGGACTTAATGAGATACTGACTTGATTGATTTTCCCTAACTCTTTTTCCCCCCTTTTGCTGATTGAACGCTCTCTTAAATTACTAAACCCCCGCCCTGTCTTACGGGATTACAACGGATTAAACTTCCTTTTTATTTCAAATTAGTCCAATGAAACATAAATTAACCGGCTCCGAATAAAATAATCACGACTTTTCCCCGTGCGTTTCCTTCTAGGATTCAAACAAATCTGCGAAATAATTAATACACGGAGATCCTGTTTTAAAATATGTTCAGCCTGCATATTGTGCCATGTTTAAATATTTATAGTCGGAAGGGAACTAAATTAGCAAGACGTTTCCATACCTACATTATTCTACAGTAAATTACTTGATTTCACGATCTTACAACATTTAAAAAATTCTAATTGTCCTACCTTCACACCTTCTACTATGTAAGAATGATTGAATATTTCCAAATCATTAATAAATAAAATGTAAATGGATTGGATAAAGAAAATATCCTGATGAAAAAACCGTACAGGTTTAGATTGATGTTTGATTCTGAACTGGTTAACTTGGCAGATTTACATTTTAAACCATATAATTTGTGCGGTGTATTATAGAGACAGTAAGTTAATGATTATTTGGAAATCGTGAAATGCGGTCTGGTGTGACGTAGTTTTTAGAAAAACATTTTCTTTATCGTACCAAAGTGTCGATCCTTACTGTTTTGTGTAGATTTGTCACTCTTGTGTGATGTGATGAGAGTTCTCTGAAGATGATCTCAATAAAGGTCGAAACGAATCTTAATTGATATTATCGACATGTGGGTCCGAAGCTGTCCGGTGTGAACGCGTGGAAATATAAAATCGTATAGCTCAAACAACCAACGTATCATTTTTCATTTGGAATACGAATCCACAAGAATTGTTGAAATTCCAAACAAATAAAACTTTACAAAACCCTATGAATTCCATTCAAAAATGGCAATAAAACTTGACAAAAAACAATCATGAGAGGTTATTTTTAAGTTAGTGTTTAGTGCCCGTTAGCCAATGATTATTCAGAAATCGTGAGATGCGGTCTGGTGTGAAGTAGGTTTCAGAAAAACGTTTAGCGTGCCAACATTTCGATCTTTATTGAGAGACAAGAGTGACAAATCTACACAGAAAACAAACACTCTAAGCCGCGAAAATAATCTTAGTAACGATCGACATTTTGACACGAAAAAGAAAATGTTTTTCTAAAACATACGTCAAACCACACCGGATCTCACGATTTCCAAATAATCATTTACTAACGCTCAGTCCGTCTACAAGAAGACTAGCAGGAAAACTACTCAAAGCCTCAACCTCCTTCCAAATACTACACTCTGAGACGCGCATTTTTGAAATTTTTGGGTTATTTTGACCCGTACGTTGTAGAACGAAGATTAACTGTCCATTTAGCATGCAGTGTCGTGTTAGGAATACTATTAGGATTTGCAGTTTATCCCTGCTTCTTTTGGCACATTCTGTCATTTCTTTTCTTCCGAAATTTGTATATGGATTGTTTGTTGTAAATGAGCGAATTCCGTTGTTCCTTCATTTTCTTTCATCTGAGAGACTCATTAATGGTGAGGGCTAATATGCCGCGGAAGATTCGGGTCCTGCCAGCGGTGTAGCAGCTCATTTTCTTGCAGCGGTGTCCACTTTCTCGTTCCCTTCTACTCCCTTGTGTCCTGGAACTCAGCAGAGGCTGACCTTGTTCTGGGTACTAATATGTTTGAGTCTGGTGCTTTTTCTCCCTACGTATCGAGGCCTATTGCGTTTATTTTCTTAACTGCAGTAATCCATGACTTGGTTTTGTACATTATGACTTTGTTTGTTCTTATTTATTTCGTCCAGCGATCGTGTCTCCAATTTTCAGTACTTTTATGTATTTTGAAATCGGTTTGTAAATTGTTTGAGTAAAGGATGCTGGGTTTATGGGATAGTCGTCTCAGACTGTTTTTAAATAATTCATTGGTCATATTATGAGCGCATGATAAACAATAATTTTTTTAATCTTAACTAACCTAAATATTTTAAACAAATGTTGATTTCTCCCTCCGTGCTTATAATTAAGACGTTGTACAATTGTACAAAAGCAAAAAAAGTCATAAATAATCTCTCTAAATGAGACTTTCATGTTCAAGATAAGATCACGACTAGGAACAAGTCTATCATTAAAAGTAAGATAAGCGTCTCTCAGAGTATAGTGTGTGTAATATAATGAGCTGTCGAAAAACATGCATTAAACAAAGGTGTTGTCGATATGTGAGCCGAGCACAAATTGTTCTCACCTGAGTGAAGAGGCGCATCCGCTGTAAATCAAATTTGCCGAGAGCTGGTTTTAATTAAAATTATGTAATAATTGTTACATGGGTTTAAAGGGTCGGTAAAAAGGAATGGAAAGCCTAATTTTGAGATTTTATCGCGTGGCGTCGGTGTCTTGGCCTTTACATATTCATAAGGCCGACTCAGATCTCCTGAGGGCTTGGGAGCCGTTGTCGAACCGATTTGATCACTCTCCTCAAATATTAATTCGGGGGGTCGGTTACGATTAGAAGACTTTCATTAAATTGGCGGCGAGATGTATTGAATCGGAGGCCGACGTAAGGGAAAATCGATTCGTTGCCCGCTACGAACAAAGGAACTCAACAATACCTCGACTCGATCTATGGAACGCGATTTGGAGTGAACCGGCCGAAAACTCGCAAACAGCACAAATACGCAGGAAGTACACCAATATAAAAGCTTGTTCAAAGCCATTATGTCTTTAATGCGTACAAAAGTTTATATTGACTAAAATCGACATGTGGGTCCGGTGTGAATGCGTGGCAATGTAAAATCGTATAGCTTCAACAACCAACGTACTATTTTTCATTTGGAATACGAATTAACTAGAATTGTTGAAATTCCAAACAAATAAAACTTTACAAATCCTTATGAATTCCATTCTTTAAACGGTAATAAAACCACTAAAACAAACAAAAAATCAAAATTTATGGGATGTTATTTTTAAGTGTGTGGTGTTTAGTGAACCTTAACCAATCATCATTTAGATATCGTGAGGTGCGGTAGGTTTCATAAAAAATATTTTTATCATCCCTACGTTCCAATTTTTATTGAGATCATCTTCAGGTCCTGGGATTTATAAACATTTTTAAACTTTACAAATCGACATGTGTTTGTGTGTAAATGAATATTTTCATTTAAATCAAACGAAAAAATGAACAATGTTAGAAAAGTTTAGATTTAAAATTTTAATTAGATTATTGAGATTTTAAATTTAAAACTGTCTATCGTTGTATAAATTGATTATCTCAATAAAGATCGAAACGTTGGCACGATAAAGAAAATGCTTTTCTAAAACCTACGTCACACCGGACCGCATCTCATGATCTCCGAATAATAATTATTAGTTATTACTACAGTGAATTGTTACTAGACGAACGGTGCCATTCCTAGGCTCCATATGGAGACCTGTAAAAATCCCACCCGGTATGAGAATTGTGTCAGTCAGGCAGTTGAGCACTTGCGCCCACTGTTCCGATTTTCGATGCCAGGCCGCATCTCACGATCTCCGAATAATCAATAACAAGTTTGCTTTTTAATTACCGTTTTAAATGGATTTTTTTAAACATCGCAGTCTAGAAAATTTCGTGTATATCATAGACAAATATAATCCAAACGTATTCTAATTATTCAATGTAAGTTCGTTGTATTATTTTAGTACCATAGAGTGAACATGCAATTATTTAATTAATTAACGCAATTTAATTATAATTATTATCAAAATATTGTTTTGATTTAACGATATTTACTACATATAAAATATTGTATCAATCTCGATTATCGATTTTAATCAACGATGACTAGTTTATCATTAGTTGAGTTCATAATACGTCTAAACGCCGAATTTAAAAATGTACGATGGTAAAATTGATCGGATAATTTTATTGATATTGTGTTTTTACGTCTTATCCCTTAAGTTTTGTTTGTAACGATCAGTACAAATTTAAAAAATCAACCGGGTTTCGACTGTCAAAATAAGTAATTTAAATTAATTAAGGATGCTATAAACTCGTCAATTTATTCTATAACGTTTAATTACGATGTCACAAGTTTTAAAACGACAGGTAAAATAATCTATGATAATTATATACAAAGCTCAGAAATCCGTCATGTCTAAATGAACTGAATAACTAAGAGTAGGTCAGAAAAAACTATTACTTTTTTTTCTGAATTTAATATTTCATTTCAATCGTTCATTGTCGATAATAATAGATGTCTAATTATTTTTTAATTTCAAATTCAGTGTTATCATTCGTGGTCTTGGATCCAAATCACTATACAGCCTATTTTGAAAGAAAAAATTGAATTTTGAAGAAAGGGCACCCCAACACGACACGCAAGAATGACACAAGTACACAGAAGTCAAAACACTTTGAGCCCTGGATATTTTCTCAATAAAGATCGAAACGTTGGTACGGTAAAGAAATGTTTTTCTGAAACCTACATCCAGACTGCAGTTCTCGATATCTGAATAATTTTTTGAAGAAAATTATACAAATAATATTTCTACATGTGAAGGATTAAATGTTCGTTATTTTAACCTCTTTCTTATTATTATGCCCTATTAAAATATTTTTTTATATGAGCGTAATACAGGATAATTTGATTATGACGATGATGGAAACTGAGAATTGAGGGGTTTTGTTCCCCAAGCACTGCAGCCTTCTGACTTACCTACTTCCTTAGTGCAATTTTCTTGTTTATCATGAAACTGCGCACCCATGTAGTGGCTTTTTTTTAGTGTTTTCTCAAATGCCGTCGTATCGCTCCTCTGAGTTTAGCCCTTTGTAAGCTTCCTGTGTCTAGCCCCTGTAGTCAGTATGATTGGTTCTCCTTTTGCCTTTTCCCTTCCGTTATGGAGGACTCTGTATTTGATATTGTTATACCTAAGTTGAATGGATTTTGGATTGTTTCCTCTAGCATCTTTTAACTTTTTCTAAGAAAAAACAAACAGTGATGGCTTGTATTTCAGTATGTTTTGGTTTGTTGGCTCCTTTTCTGGGTTAAAAAAAAAATAATAAAAAAAAACCATCATTAAAATTTGATATGATGTCTTTGAATAATAAACTGAATTTAATAATAAAATGAATATTTGCAGATCATGAGATGCGATCTGGTGTGATGTAGGTTTTAGAAAAAAAATTTCTTTATTGTTCCAACGTTTCGATGTTTATTGAGATCATCTTCAGGGCATTATTACACCACCCCGTCCAAATCCAACGTATATGTACATTAAACAGTAATACCACACTGTCATTCTCAACACTACACACAAGAATGACACATCAACACGGAAATCAAAAAAATTTGAACCCTGAAGATGATTTACAAAAAAAAATCGAAACGTTGGCATGATAAAAAAAAATGTTTTTCTAAAACCTACGTCACAACAGACCGCATCTCACAAATTATGAATAATTAGTTTCGATCTTTAATGAGATCATCTTCAGGGCTCAAAACGAAAGACAATGGTATTTTAGGGCGTGAAATGACCTTAGCCGTTAAAACGCTTTTAAAAATTAATAATAATAATAACAATGGTATTTTTAAAGTTTAAACAATGTTTATAAATCCCAGTCCCTGAAGATGATTTCAATAAAGATTAAAAGGTTGGTATGATAAAGAAAATCTTTTTCTAAAACCTACGTCACACCAGACAGCATCTCACGATCTCCGAATAATCATTGGCTAACGGTCACTAAACACCACCCTTTTTTAATTAAATTTATTTGTTATTTGCAACGACAAATATTCTATTTAGTAAATGTTTTCGATTTCTGCATGCAACGTTTCGATCTTTATTGAGATCATCTTCAGGGCCTGGGTTATACAAATATTGATGAAATTTTGCAAATACGTGTCGGATATGAAAAAAAAAACGAATTTTAACTATACTAGAAATTTTAGATTCAATGAAAGTATTTGTACTCAATCAGTGTTTATTTTCCATGTAGATGTATCATTCCTGTGTGTCGTGTTGAGCGAGCCAGTGAAATATTGTTTTATGTTTATACACGTTGAATTTTGGAGGGGCGCGGAGGGATGCCGTGAATAGAAAGGCACTTTTATATTGAAAGGAGTGTGTGAAAGGGAGCCGACAATGCGAAAAAATGGTCAATGGTTCAACCTGATTATCCTTTCAGGATTATATAGACGGAGATAATTAGGGAAAGGAAAGTCAAATTGTTGAAGAATTAGACTATTAAGTCTGATCAGAAATTGAAGCTGTGTTTTCCTCGTTGATGTAAAACGTTTCTCAAAAGTTAGGTTAGTTAAGATACTATTATATTTTTGTCCAAAGATAAAATAATTTCTACAGTAAATAAATTATTATACGTAAAAAAACTTGTATATAGTTCTTCACGTGGAAAACAAAATAATGGCAAATATTGAATAGGAAACAATGCTTCGAGTCTTCAGAATTAATACTCCGATTTCGAAGATTAAACGGTGGCTTCAAGGATCCACTCCGCTTGGAAATCCTGTGATGTAATCACCATGCCATTCCGCACTGGGTCACGGCTGCGCACCTTGAAAAGTAAGTCGGAACTTCGTCGTATGCCTCTAAAGTTTGAACGGATCCCTTCGAGGCAAAATGTCTCAGGTGATTGTACGATATGGGATTTATGTTTTGACAGTTTTCAACTGTAAACACGAGGAACACAAACATCGTGGAGGGAAATGGTATAATGAAAAGTACAAAATTTCTTACTTGAGATGTGGATTTTTTCGAATATATATCATGTTTGTACTTTTTTAAACTTATTAATTATTAAGATATCGTGAGATGCGGTCTGGTGTGATCTAGGTTTCAGAAAAAAAATTTTCTTTATCGTGCCAACGTTTCGATCTTTATTGAGATCATCTTCAGAGCCTGGGATTTACAAACCGACTTATTTCGTATAGAAAAGACATTTTTGTATAAGGCGTCGGCTTCTTTGTGGTGAAAAGAGCCGACGAAGGGAAAAAATGTGTTGGTAATCATCCGGCCGGACTATCCTTTAAGAATTATATAGGAAAAATCAGCACACATTCCTAAAGCGTATGTTGTAATTAACACAACACCACATACCCAATAAATTCTTAAATCCGGAGTGTAACAAAATTCGCCGGAGAAACGCCACTGAAAGTTCAAGCGGTGCGAGACTTTTGATACCAAGGAATTTAGATATCTAAACAGTAAATTTATTTCATGAACATTATAAAAAAGTTAATTGACTCCACTAAAACGAGACTAGGGAATCGTCGGACGAAACGCATTTCCAGATGAGTCGGGATCACTTCACGGATATCTCTTTCTCACGGCTTCAGATAATTAGCTGTAAATGATTAATGCAATGTAATTTACTATTCATTTAACGAGCCCGTGACTATCCTCATCATAATTACTTCTTATCTCTTGAAAACCCACTACGTTCTACGACTCAAATTTTACAAAGTCCTTCGATTTTTAAACGTTGATTATCTAATTAATCCTCATTCGTTAGGTCCGATTGGGCAGCATCTTTTAAATAATTAGTCTTTATGTAAGGTGAAAATGGCAAAAAGGATGGAAAATTCAATAAAGTTTAGGTGGGAAGTTAGCGTCCGAGTGGATCGAAGTCGCGATAGCTCAAGTTCGAATCACATTCGTGACAGACTTTTTAATCTCAACCAACACTTTACATAAATATTAATTAATCCTCATTGTTAATCGGTGGGAATAAATGACGTGATATTCATTCATAAATCTCTTATAGCAAGAGACAACCTGAAAATATAATGGCTCATTGTTTTTTTGTTTTTGTTTTTTTCGTTTTTTTCACTTTACTTTATACTTAATTCGGAATATGCATACACGCAAGAAAATTATTAATACTTACCACAAACTACTGCAAAAACTATGTAGTCGTTCGGCATTGTATAATAGAAGGCAATTAGCCCATTCATTTACATCTTTACTCCTTTTTTAACCGCATGAAAAGGGGCAGTTTTTCGCTGAAATACGAGACAGGTGTTCGTAAAAATTCAAAGGATTTTCATGCCGGCTGGCCGTTGTTGCATCTGGCTCATTGTTTGTATCTTCCCAGCGGTGAAACTTAATTAACCAGTTCGAAATAAGTTTATATCTGTGTTGCACTAAACTTTCCTGACGGCCAACGCTGAACAACAGGTCTTAAATACCATTGAAATGGTCAGGACATATTGCGATGCGTTATTTTAAAAATAAAATTTTAAGGTATAGATTTAAACAGACACATGCAATAACAGACATATAGGATATTAATATACTTAGCACACACATAGAATAGCAGTGTAAATATATAGAACAATAGACACAATTTGGATAAATGCGTAGGATTATATATTCGTAAATAGATGAATAAGTACACATGCATATCAACAGGTTAAGGCTCGAACAGTACTACTTATAATATTTTCTTAGTTATTGCTTTTCATTTAGTTGGATATGAATGGATTTCAAACTTAATGTAAAAAAAATTTTACAAAATTGTTTAATCTGTCCAGCAACTTACATCGGAATTACATTATCTGGATAAAAAAAGTAAACCGACGTATCTCACGATCTCGAATAATACAATAAAAAAGAGAGGCAGAGAGAGGAGAAAGAAAAACTGTATTATGTCCTGGGAGAGAGAGAGGGGGGGAATTAGAAAAAGGAAGATAGACATGAAAGGAAGAGAGAGAGAGAGAGAGAGAGAGAGAGAGAGAGAGAGAGAGAGAGA
>CM077106.1:16873376-16906322 GCA_039619505.1 Cimex hemipterus | reverse complement strand
TATATATATTATATGTCATTTATATTCAATGGAAAAGCTGTTACAATGTATAAAACGATTCTAATCAGGAAAAGGTTGGTGTGCAGACCGCGGAATAATATAAGCTGACGTGCGTGGCCGCAATTTCCTAACTTCTTCGGGAAGAAGTTCTTCGCAAAATCCTACAACGCTGTTGAATATCGCGTAATTATTTAAGCTCCTCTCTTGTCCTCAAAACTTCAAATTACACACGGGTAGGCTAGAGGAATATTTAGGTTTTTTTTTATATATGCGATAAACTGGCAAAATGCTAACATTCAATTTCAAAACTCAGCTAACAGAATATATTCAATCTTCGATGTGTTTATCAACATAAAAGGAATGATCAACGTTGACAACAATTGATTAATTTTCAGACCGACTTGTTCAATATAAAACTGGTTTAGACAGATATTTTTCATTAGACCTTGTTAATTCAACCAACCAGTCAACTAATTAGGGTAAATTGTTTATATAAACAATAATAGTATTAAAAAACGGTAAAAAAGACTTGGTTTTTCCCCACTCGACCCTGAGGCTAATAAACTGAAAGAAATAATGCTTTAATTAATTATTATTCGGAGATCGTGAGATGCGATCTGGTGTTTCGTTGGTTTTAGAAATACTATTTTTTTCATCGTACCAACGTTTCGATCTTTATTAAGATCTTCTTCAGTGCCTGGGATTTATGAACATTGTTTACATTTTACTAATACAAGGAGGACGTAAAAAAATGAATTTATACAATGCTAGAAATTTTATATTCAATCAAAGTGTTTGTTTGCTGTTTGGATTTTGTAGGAGCGGGGAAGGAAGTTAGGACAGAAAGATATTTTTGTATGAATAGTCAGCGTCTATGAGGTGAAAGTGGCCGACAAAGGGAAACAATGAATAATGGTTCGGCCTAGTTATAACATATTAGATTATTAGCATAATATCATTATCACATATCATCACATTACAGAGAACATATAACATTAAAAAAAAATCATTACATTCCATACATCAAACATTTCTACATAGTCTAATTCTTCAACAATCTGGCTTTCCTTTCCCTAATTATCCCTGTCTATATAATCATAATCAGGTTGAACGATTACCAATTTTTTTCAGTTGAAAAAAGTGTCTTTCCATCCCAACCTTCTTCCCCACTCCTCAAAAATCCAACGTATATAGGCGTAAAACATCCCAATGGCACTCTCAACACGACAGACAAGAATTCACTTTTTTTTTTCATACTACGTGTTTTTGTAAAATTTAAACATTGTATATAAATCCCAGGCCCTGAAGAGGACCGCAATAAAGATCGAAACGTCAGCACGATAAATAAAATGTTTCTCTAAAGCCTATGTCACACCAGACCGCATCTCACGATCTCCATACTAAACACCACCCAATAATTAATTATGTTTACCTGTAAACAAGTCCGTTGGAATCAATAGTTTCTCAATTTTATCCAACATTAACACAACTACAAATTTGCGATTTTTTTTATTATTATCATTATTATCACTATTTTTTACTGTAAAATTGATATCTAGCCATACTGAAAGTGGTAGATAAAGAGTTCATAATTAAATTATTTAAAGGTAGACTGTTGAATATAAAGCCGACAACTTTAATCTATTACGGTTATGAGATACATTCCTGAGCGTAAATGTAAACCTAATTATTTACAATGTACTTTTTTTTTTATAACATTTGAAAGGGGCTGTTTAGTCAGACTCCTTCCCGAAAATGAAGCTATACTATGAAATGCCAGTTTGAACAGCGGCATTATCAAAGAATACGAACACAGGTGCTACATAAAATACGTCGTGGGAAATAAACGCTTCACATTCCTTTGACGGTGCGTATGCTTGAACGTGACAACTCATAAAATTGCCTATAGGCCACACGTACTCTCCAACTTTTCCTATAATTTGTAAATTTTCCATTGTAATTTTCAGTTGAGTTTACTGGTTAATTATCTCTCTCTCTCTCTCTCTCTCACTCACTCACTCACTCACTCACTCACTCACTCACTCACACATACACACACACACACACACACACACTATCGCTCTTTCTATCCCTTTTTTGTTTTTCATTATTCGAGATGGTTAGATGCGGTCTGGTGGGACGTAGGTTTTGGAAAACAATTTCTTTATCATGCCAACGTTTCGATCTTTATTGAGATCATCTTCAGGGCCTAAGGTTTATAAACGTAGTTTACATTTTACTCATACATGTAGGATGTGATGATATGATCTGCCTTTCTTCTGTTCTTCTCTCATTCTCTGTTTGTCTGTTTGTGTCATTCTCACTCCATTTACTCTCGCTCCTCTCTCTCGTCTCTCTCTCTCTCTCTCTCTCTCTCTCTCTCTCTCTCACTCACTCTCACTCTTTCTCGTTTAGAATATTGTATTACAAATGGGCATTGATATGTAATAAAACAAATGAAATATTTACTATATTTTATTTCAATTTTAAATCTTAAAATTTGTTCAAATTCTAGAAGGTTCTTAATCTAGTTTTTTAGAATCTTAAGTTTTTTGTTTTTTTTTTTGTGAAAGGAGCAAGCGTTCTTGTGAGAGTTCTTTCGATGTACATGTATGGCATAAAATTAAGATTTTATAATTTCCTGACTAATTGGAATAATAAAAATTTTTGACGACCATCATGTGTCTAAAGATCCTGATAAGAATGAAGAAAGGACTGTTACTTCAGATTTCAGATTTCATGGAGTCGAAAGACCTTGCCCTTGCATCGGCTACACATTGACCGGCTATTACGCTTTGAAAAAATTCCAATTAACTTTCTGATACCCGGCCGCTCCGTCGTCCTAACAAAGTTTGTATAATTATTATGGAAATCACGAGCTAATAAACTTTCCATCGTAATTAATAAGTTATTAAATTGCTTCGGAAGAGGGCCCGGAGGGGCGAAGGCCTTTCATGCTCCTCTTAATATGTCTTCAATTATTTTTTCTCCCTTTTGGTTATCGGTGATCAAATTTGTTTTTCCCCGTCACGACAACAGCCAAAAGGACGGGCCGGTAATCAAATCATTTCCGACAACTGGCCCCTTTTCCAATCGCCTCTTTCCATTTTACTACATCCCCGTAAATACTCGATATATTAATTGCAGGGTGCTTGAAAGGTGGGCAATTTTTTTTCAACGTGTTTTGTAATTAATGTAATTTAAAGAAAAATAAATCCTGTTCTATAGAAGAGCTTTACGTCCAACTATTTATTGGATGTTATTGTAATTTATTAACCAATTATTTAGGACAATTGTGACTAATACACCAAATATCAAAATATTTACGTAGAATTTGTATCATTCATAATGAGAAAACGTTCTAAAAAAACAACAACATGACTGATTGAAAACTTCCAGAGGTCACCTGTCATATCTTGGTTTTATAATTTAAATTTACAATTCACACAATTCCATATTTTGACATATAGCATTGTAGATGTTTTATTCTTTGGGACAGTTATTTTCTTATTTGCAAAGGAAACATGCTTAAAATTTACCACAGCGGCTTACAATCTGCTAAAACGAGAGTTCCTGTTTACTCATTCCTTCCAATTGTCTCCAGACAAAAGGGATCAGAGACAATGCCCATAACACGTTAGTGTCACCAGAGAGTACAATGGTCTGGGGTAAAGATGCCAATGATTAATCTGCCATTTATCCTGTAGGAACAGCTAGAGTCAACGAGGTTTTTCAGGCATCGGCGCCTTAATAAAGTCTCTCTGACCCCATTCTAAATCAATTTCCACCCCCTACGGTTGTTACTTCATTATTTTAATAATTTCATCCGTACGATATCCAATATAAAAGCTTCAATTTGGAGACTTCAGGACATGTATTTCAAGTTGACTATTTTCACGCCGAAATATATTTTTCTAAATATCCTTTGGCCTAGACAATCATGCAGTTATACTGAGAAATTTCGAGGCTATGGGGTGGGAAACACTCTTCTCAGCTGTTTGACAACTTATCTCAATTCAAGAGGAGAAAAATTCCTTTAGAGATGAGTTCTGTGCTGATGATCATTCATACCTAAGTAAATACAAATAGATCATTCTTCTAAGTTCCATCACAATCCTTTCACCTTCATTGAGTGTGTTGATGATATGGATGACTTAAAAGTTACAACTGGGACCGAAAATTTAATATTGTATCGACATGATTATACAAAAAATCAAACCGTAAAGAGACTGCAGAATTTATTAAACAACTTTAAAGATCTTGGTTCGAATGCATTTGGAATATACAGGACGCCCTCTAACAAAGGAGACGTCAGAAAGGATTCAGAATCGAGCTCTTCAATTCATTTCATCCAGGAGTACAACTGGTAATGAATTTTTTCCTTCGCACAAACTTTAAGCTGGGCTTAAAGTGAGCTTAACTCACTCGAGCTTTCGAGGAAACCTAGCTTACTATCTTTTGATTTGAAGGTGCTCGGCAAATCGACCGTCAGACTAATATCCTCTTCATGTTACAGCTAACGTGCAACGACCCCTCGCTTAGAGACAGACTCTACAAGAAATTCTGAACGGATTCGATTAGGAAGATTACAAATGTACCGATAGTTACTTTTAAACACAAAATTGTTTTTATTATTACAATTCGGTGTGGTGTATGTTTCGATTTTTAAGTATTTGTTTTCCGTGTAAACACTTCGAGCACTGAAGATGTTCTCAATAAAGGTCGAAACGTTGGCACAATAAAGGAAATATTTCTTTTTAAGCCCACATCACACCAGACCGCATCTCACGATCTACGAATAATCATCGACGGTCACTGAACACCACATGTTATTTTTTTAACGAGGGCTCGCAACAGCGGAAGTCATATATACCTTTACGGCCTGGTGTTTTGGAAAAAAAAGCACATTTGTACGTATGTCGGTTTCGATCCCGGGACCTTTACATTAATGTGATGAGAATCTTTTATTACTGCTACAACTTTTGATTGAAAATGATTACAGCACTTATGAAAAATGAATTAAACCGTGATTATAAACTGCCCAACGCCAAATTTAAACCACATTTATAAAACTAATAGAACTATGAAATAAATTGAGGTCAATAATTTAATAAATCCCTTAATAAATTCATCAATTATATAAATAATTAAATAGTCTACTATAGGAATAAGGGCAGTCTCAACACGATACACAAGAATAGCACAATTACGCAGAAAACAAACAGTTTGAAAACTCAAGATGATCTCAAGAAAGATCGAAACGTTGGCATGATAAAGAAAATGTTTTTCTGAAAACTACATCACACCAGAACGCATCTCACGATATCTGACTAATTAAGTTTTTCTAAAAACCTACGTCACACCAGACAGCATCTCACGATCTCCGAATAATCGTTGACTAACGTTCACTAATTACCACACATTTGAGAATGAACTAAATCGTGGCAAACAACAATTTCAAAATCATACAAATATTTACCGCCGTCTTCAATCCAGTTCGTAGGACCCGATAGACTTGAAGGTCTAGCCAGGTGCACCGTCACAGCTTCTTCTACTAACTTACCCTTTGTTGTGGCTACATATTTTCCTAAATCTTCCTTAACCTGGCCGTCACAACCTCAGTACACCATGAAGAATGAGCCACTTTTCCACATCTACTTTCACCAGACCTCCTATTGGCTTGATAGTACAGGGTCTTCAATTTCTCGCCTTTTGAATGACAATACATCAAATGACTTGACTGACACCACGACGGCCACTGGGAATTGCAAAATTATTGTGCTACTGGCTTATTGTAATTTTGTCTTTTATAATTATAAATAATTTATGTTTGTGACTGGTCGCCGATGTACGTTTGAATAAAAAACAAAATTAAACAAAACTAAAATATGTATCTTCGACCTTTTTTAACTAAGACGCTTACTTTCTCAATTAAACTTTAAAAAAAAATAATGGCAACTATTGTCACTCACTAATTTGTATTATATAATGTCTTGTCTTATTAAACATTCAAATTTTTTTTTTACTTTTGCTGGCCAGCTAGAAGGCGAAGTGAAATGTCAAGGGAACACTATAAAATTCCATCGACATAAGCTGAGCTAAAGAACAAAATATAACAGACATTATATTAATAACTAACTTGTAATTGTTTTATCATCTTATTATTAATTATATAGTTTTTTCAAAATGAAAAATATGTGTCACAGGCGGATTACGAACCCACGAATTCTATATGAAGCCGTGATTTGCTTACAATTGGAATAAAACGAGATGTCAAGTTGCAGAGCAGCGGCGTATTTAGCCGAGGGTCGTGGGTTCGAACCCAGCCTGCGACACAAATTTTTCATTTCGTCAAAATTATTTATAATTAATTGAGACAATAGATTATTTCGTAAGATATACATATTCAAATGTTATCCAACCCGGCCCGATGACGAATCGATAAAAGCAGTCACCACGAGTTACGTGCCTGGTTAATTATCTTTAAAATAACCACTTAGCAAGCTTCTAAGGGGATTCTTGATTTATTCAGTAATGACACTGTGTTAACACGAATAGGTCACTCCCTAATCGATAATATATTAAAAGTGGCCGGAAACCTTTGAAAGATAAATGAGACCATATAATGACAGCGACGAAAATGACTTAAAGGGTAATACTTATTGCAATATTTCTATTATAATAAAGGGTAAAAACAACCGTCTGAAAACGTAAAACAATACATCAAGTTAACAACAGATGACATACAACCCCGGGATGCCGGCGTTTTTTTGAAGAGAAAAGCGTGTCAGGGCCGGTTAAATCGAACTCGGGACCTTTACTTTGCACTGATGAGTGACGTGTCAACGCCTAAATCAAGCCCCCACAAAGTTATTTATTTATGATATCCGGATCCGGAAAGTATCGCTGTTTGGCACGACATAATCCATGAGAGGACTGGAAAATATTTAAAAACACTCACTGCAACCGCCAGCCACCGAAAAAATTAAAAATCTAGAGAACTTAAGTTCAGTTTGATAGTTTTCCCGGCAACTCTTACGAATTCTTTATTAATAAAATCAATAAAAATTGTAACCTCCTTTCTTCATATGCATGGCTATGGCATAAATTGCGACATCGGCTATCAGAAATGATTGAATTATTTATTAAAAAAAAAAAGTGATCGTACTGAGGTTTTCTGTAAAGTTTATGAAAGGAATGTACTTTTATTATTGTTTTTTTTTCCTTAATGATTTGTCCGATTCTTCCATTTACTGGAATGTTTATTACGAGTTAATGCTTCGTTTAGTTCCTGTTCTTTTGATCCAATCTTGCCGAATAATAAACCCGTGTAAAAATCGTTTCAGTCATATTGCAAATACCGAGAAGGAGATAATGAGATATCTGTGAGATCCATCGGCACCGGCTCGTCACGCCAGCCCCAATTATCGTGAATTAATTCCTGAGAATCAAGAAGGAAGTACAGTACAGTAGAGAGAGTGAATGAGAGGGAGGGAGAGAGAGAAAGAAAGAGAGAGAGAGAGAGAGAGAGAGAGAGAGAGAAAGAGAAAGAGAGAGAGAAAGAGAGAGAGAGAGAGAAAGAGAGAGAGAGAAAGAGAGAGAGAGAGAGAGAGAGAGAGAGAGAGAGAGAAAGAGAGAGAGAGAGAGAGAGAGAAATCGTAATTCGAAATCGATAAATTTATAGAATTCTAAGCGATACTCGATTACAATTGTACGTTATTATCATCGTCGCTAGCGTTAAAATGTATTATGAAATCAGAAAATGAATTACAAAACAGTTGTAAAAATAGGTGTCCATGTCAAAAACCAAATATGGAACCAGCAATATTTTTATCAATAGCCCTCCGTCTTCTGGTTATTTATCAACATTTTTCAAGATATCGGAATACCCACGTGAAATGGTGGTTCTTTTTTAAACGAACATTTGTCCGCAACTTCAGTCAAATTTTATTGAATAAAATTTCAGTTTGGCAGTTTCAACGATAAAAAGGCCTGTTGAAAAATATTCAAATTGGACAATATTTCTTTATTCTTCATATTGCAAATAAATGTACTAAAAATCATTTTATTAATCACTAAATATAGAAAGTCATTGTAACTGTTATAGACCTGGTAAAACAGATTTGGCACCTTTATTCTGACAGAAATGATTTCAAGAAAATGAGGCAGGTTTCATTATAATTAATCCTCCTTCAATAGATTTTTGATTCTTAAAACTATAAAGTTTTATGTCCTCGTATTTTTTTAAGTAACCGCAATTATAACAAACAGTTTAAAATATAATATACAAGGTACATAATAAATTATACACAATGAAAAAGTAGTAGCTCAGTTGGGCATACAGTAAAATTAACCACTCATCGGATTCAACTTCCTCAGGGCCTGGGATTTACAACCATTGCTTACATTTATCAAATACATTTAGCATGTGGAAAAGTACGCAGAAGACAAAGACTTTGAGCTCTAAAGATTATCTCAATAAAGATCGAAACGTTGGCACGCTAAAAAAATGTTTTTCTGAAACGTACGTCACGCCAGACCGCATCTCACGATTTCTGAATAATTGTCGACTAACGGTCACTAATCTCTACACATTATAACACTTCCTTAATTGTTATTACAAGGAAATGACAATCAAAATCAATAAATTGCGCTATACAAGTAACAAACGCAGATGAGTAATCGTGGCACAATTTGCAACGGTGGTCGTTTGAACTTTAAAAACTAATTTCAATAATATTTTATTAATAAATGTATTTTCCGTTCCGCATACCAGGATCGAATTGTTTTCCTTAAATACTTAAAATATTAAGATAAATTGATGATCTTGAGGCACAACAGCAGGGACAGGAGTGCGATGTGTGAATGTAATTTATTAGCGTGAATGGAGAGGCATTTGCTAACCAAACTGTCATATTTTTCATCTTGTTTCTGTGTATTTGCGTTTCTTATTTTGCCTATAATTGAGGCCGAGGCTAAAGATAAGGATAAAGAAGAGAGGGAGAAGGAGAGTGAGTGAGAGAGAGAGAGAGAGAGAGAGAGAGAAAAGTTGGTTATCATTATACAAGCGTCATAATTTGGCTCACAAAACAAGAAAAGAAATTAGCCCATTTTTAAGTCGGGTTTACATGCAGGATTCGAACTGGGGACCATTGCTTTACACTGATAAGCGCCTTGTCAACTACAAAACCGTTGTGCCCACTGGCGGCCCCCTAGAGTTAGTTTTTTAGAAATACCATTCGTGATAAGAGATGTGCGGAACAGGCCAAAATGCACTCGCAAACTCCACTTTATAACCAGCCAAATAAATTAAATAAAAACGTTTTTAACTATTTCAATTTGACCCCTTACACTTATTGGGTGATTAAACGAAGTGCCATCCATGAAATGATTTTTTTTTAAATTACGCTACTGACAAATGTCTGTAATTAAACATAATAATGGAAGAAAATAATTTCTATGAAATTTCAGGTATTTCAAGGTGAATGTGTTTAAAATGTGTTTTTGAATGTGTTTAAGCTTGCACGATCAAAGGTGAATTATTATGTTGATTATTACATTTTGTTTTTCACTGAGTATTGCTTTAATATTTTATTTAGAACATTTCCAACTATATAATAATTCAGCATGGCTTAAATTCAACATTCATAATTAAAATGTGAAAATGAAGCTCTATGAAATAGATTTCCTTTTCGAGTTATTTGTAAGAATTAAAATGAAACGATGTTACGAATTGAAGAAAAAAAAATCCATGTCGGGTTCCATTCAAGTTTTCCATTGAACAAAGTCCATGAATGAAGGCCGGGGCAAGAAACTCCCCAACCCCCTTTTACAACCCTCGTACTAGGGTAAAGAACTCTCCCTTGAGACAACCGCCTTCATCCCTCACCCTCTCAGCCAGCTAACGCCGTTTCAACCCTCACGGCCTTTTACCTTTCCCTTTCCCTTTTCCCACTTTGTTTTTAGACGGCGATGCGAGCACAGCTTACCCGGCCTTAATTCCATTTTTAGAATTAATGCGATACTAACAAAACAGGAGGCCTCGGGCGGCGATAGGGTTATAAAAATAATCTGCGATCATAAACGATAAGGTGGAGTTCTTTAACTACATTAATTTTATGTAGTAAATACCCCGTTCCGTGTATCTCGCCGAGCGTTATCTTTAAAATGTTTATAACGGCCGTTTACGATTAGACAGAGTTTGACCGTCATAGTTATTCAATTAAAACTCGATGAAAGAGGGAAATGAGATATTTATTCTGTTTAATGCGCCTTTCCAACGATATTCTTCGATTTCGCAATTCGAGACAGAATAGACTTTCTATCGATTTTAAAAGCCAAACATTCCGGATAATCAAAATTTTAGTGGGCATAATTTGGGTACAAAAGCATCAGGCATGCACCTTTCTACTCTTCAAGTCGGTCAAATTTTTATGATGTCATCCACCCCATAGGAATGACTCAACCCCGTCAAAATGCAACGTGTATAAACAAAAAAAAACACCAATATCTCACTGCCACTCTCAACACGGCTCGCAAAAATGGCACAATTACGCAGGAAACACATTGAGTTTTGAGAAATATTTGCTGAATACTCAAGTACTCATATAAAAATGTCTTTCTATCCCGACTTCCTTCCCTACTCCTCCCAATGAATGTAAAATTTCTATCATTGTATAAATTCATTTTCTTTTCTCATACCCTACACGTTTTTGTACAATGTAAACACGGTTTATAAATCCCTGGCCCTAAATCTGAAGATGATCTCAACAACCGAAACGTTGGCACGATAATGAAACTTTTTTATGAAACCAACATCGCACCAGAGATCATCTCACGATTTCCGAATAATCACTTCATTAAAGCATTTTCTTTAGAAGAACTAACTTTTAAGTTGATGGAATCTTGATTATTCAAACTTTAATTGTTGAGAAAGAGCTGGAGGAATGGGTGTTGATTAAATACGTATGAATGTTCAACTGTCTGTTCGTTGCGGACATTAATTGAAACATTATCATGAATTCAATAGAGAATTATGTTGTATAAATTATAATTTAGTGATATTTGCATGCTGTAAACAAATAATCTTAAAAATTAGTTATTTTTATTGATTGATTTATTACAACAGAATTGTTAAACATTGAGGTCGATAGTTGAGCAGCTTCCTAATAAAGTGAATAAAAGACCAAAATGGTTGACAGTAGTAATAAATAATTTGATATGATATAGTGTAATATATTGCATTCTACATTTTTATTTCTATACCTACAGCACACCGGTACGTCCTAGTTCATCAAGAAACTTGATCAGTAGGCCCTGTTTCAGTGGTTGAATTCTTCTACGATTACGTTGTACGTACCAAACACTTCCTTGCAAATGTGGCGCCGCAGTTTTGTTAGTAGGTGCGTTGCTGTCTCTTATGCTTCATAGCACAATCTTCACGGGGGTTGGGTTAAGCCGATTTTCTTCATTTACCTATTCAGTGCGCAGTGGCCTGTAAAGAATGCTGTTAGGATTTGAATTTTTTTCTTGCTGGCGTGTTGTTTCTTTCCTTACAGAACTTTGAACGAGAAGGTTGTTGGATTGTTTACGTCCAATGAATGAACAACAAAAGAGGCGTTGCTATTGTAATAGGGATTTGTGATACACGCTGTGTAACTTCATGTGGCGTCACCATAGATGTCCACACCCTACCACAACGTGGCAAGGCGTCGGGTAGCGTCGCATAGCGTTGCATCGGGTCTGTTCCCAGCTTAAACCTGCGTCTACTAGTGCTTTTGTTATTACATTATCATTTCACTTTATTGTTTTTTTTGTTTTGTTTTTTTTAATTTATTTTATTTTGGTTATTTGTGCAAACAAGCATCGTATGGTTAAGAAATGTTGATACCGTTTTACAGTGTGATATGGCTTTGTTTTTAATATCCATTCAAGCTACTCAATGTATTTAAATAAAAATAAAAAATTTGAAGGTGTTGTCCATATAATGAAGGAAAGTGTACGGAAACAGATTACCAGTCAAGTTTCAGCAGTGGGCAAACGATGTTACAAAAAAAAAAAAAAAATGATTTACTTTTTAAATTACACCGGCCCCGAGGAGAAATGAAAAAACATAAATGCGACATGAAATTCTGAGGGGTGCCGCCCTCAACTTTCCACCCTTCCACTTAATGGATTTGGCAAGGCATTAGTCATCCTCCATTCTGAGAAATAAGATACCTGAGGCTATTAAATTAAGTTACTCGGTTCCGAATTAACATCGCATTTGCATCGTAATCAGTTGTTGGGTAAACCTCGCCCGGTAATTACAAAGCTTTGAAAAAATAAATAACTCTGGTTCTAACACGAGAAAATAAACGATGTTGCCGTCCGTAGAACAATAATATTTATCGATATCCTTTAATACTATTAAAATAATCAAGACCCGTTATTGGATGGGGGATTTATTACCGAGCTCATTCGTATTCGATTATGTGCGAAGCGTAACTCGGTGCGACCTTCTTCCGACAACCACATGGGCAAGCGGCAGGTGAAAAGCTTATACTAAGCTACCTCATAGCGATGGCAACTCACTCTTTAACAATCAATCAAATAAATCTGTGTGGGCATTCTCAAGACATCTAAAATATTTGGTTTTCAAGTCTCGAAAAACTGCAAAAGTATACTCGTCCAAATACACATCACAAAAAGGTGGTCACTAGATTGGACGAGGAAGAAGCTCTAGTCGTAATAATTGATGAGTTTCGAACTGGCTTTGTACATTAATTAGTCTCTTCCTCCGAGTATAAAGACCAATTTAAAATCATTACCGGAGCATTAGCGTTTATTATTACGACATTTAACCGTACTGACTCACAACTGGGTGGGGACAATGTCCATCGGCATTAACCCGTTCTGTATTATCGACGCATCGTTAAGAAACTCTCTCAAGAATAGGAATTTTCTTCTATGCGTCAATACTGCTTCGAATTATCTTTGTAATGAGGTGTAAAATAAACTTAGCACGTACGTCTTGAGATCATTGACTTTCACCAAGGAATTAAAAAAAAGGACATGAGACAACACAAGCATGCTTGAAAAATGTGATAAGACGATAGATGATAAAAGAAACGCCGAGCTTTCCGAGATTATTCGTGATAATCAATACGGTAACAATTATAATTTGAAAAGTTAGCATACCATTCAAATTGTTGAGATAGGCTCATCTATATCATCGTTTTTAAGGAGGTGCCACCACATACCGAGGAAATCAATTAACCAACCGAATCATGTATCTAGGAAGCTGTAGGTTAAATTTTATAGAGCATATTTTCAATGTCTCATAAAATTGAATGTTTGAACAATATCGCATATGTAAAGGATTTTTTCGTTAAATCGCATTTATACCTCAAAATAATTTAAAAAACTATATTTATTTTTCGGCGGAAGCATAATCAAGTTCTGTAACGAAAAAGAGCAAGTTGACGAAAAGTTGGTTCAATTTTAAGAAATTTGAAGCAGGCCACAACGACTGGAAGAGAAGATTGTAGAGATTGGAGAAGTAATTGTTTACTAACATTAATTATACTAAATCAATTAGAGTTCGTGGTCTGATTGATCAATTAACTTTTTTAAATTAATTAATATTTATGTAAGGTACGATAAAAAAAAAGTCAGTGTCACGAGCGGGATTCGAACCCACGACCTTTGGTTCAATACGCCGCTGCTCTACCACTTGAGCCGTCGTGACTTCGATCCACCCATCCATCTCCCACGTACCTTTCAAATTTTCCCTCCCTTTTTGTCATTTTTCAAATGTCGTGTAATCTATTTGTAATCTATTAGATTCTCGGCGACAAATGAAACTTTCACGGAGGAACCTAGTGAAGATATACAACATTTTAAAAATTAAATCCATTAGTAATCTTGGTCCGATAGACCAATTAACTTTTTTCAATTAATTAATCTTAATGTAAGGTATTTGTTGGGGTAAAAAAATCACTTTCTTGAAAAAATTAGCGGGTTATTTAGACGAAGGCCGTCGGTTCGAATCCGTTATATAAAAATTAATTAATCGAAAAATTATGTAAGTGAGAAAATATTTTCTTTTAAGTGTAAAGAAACTCTAGGGGGCGTCGTTGGCCGCAACGTCTTGGACATATTACCGTAAAGTTTCATGGGTCATGGGTTCGAATCCAGTAGCCCTGCCTTCGATCCCGATTGCTCTTTGGTTGCTTTTTTTTCAAACAACCGGCACCCCGTGGGGCGAGTAAAGAGGGTGGGATTGTGGGGAGAAAGGGGAGAAAGAGAGTGAGAGAAAGAGGGAGAGAGAGAGAGAGAGAGTTAGAGAAGAAATGAGAGAGAACACTCTTCTCAACAGAATGGCACAATTATACAGAGGACAAACATTTTGAGCCCTGAAGATGATCTCAATAAAAGATCGAAACTTTGGCACGGTAAAGAAAATATTTCTCTGATACCTACATCACACCAGACCGCATCTCACGATATCTGAATAACTATCGATTAACGGCCACTAATCTTTACACATTTCTACAAAAGAAAACATTGGTGAAAAACAATAAAAGTATGATTACAAACGATCAAACTATCGGTGCACATAAAGTATAATTTACAATGAAATGAGCAAGCGTTTAAAGTAGCAAACTTCCTGCAGAAACTGATGCACATTCTTCGATCATACGCGAATAGAGTTGGAAACGATCAAACTGCACATAAAAAGGTCATATGTTGAAATGCGATGATTAACAGTTAAAACCAGATGGGAATGTGATTAATACGAAAAACGTCGCCTTCGTCAAAAAATTCTCTGATTGAAAATAGGCGCTTTCAAACTCTTACATTTTAATAAATGATCAGTGAAGTTATAAGCGTTGTAATGGTTGGGAGCCGAGGGCTGAGACGAGCAGTCGTCCTTCCGACCTCATTAGAGTTCATTAGATGAATTAAAGGGCTTAATGAGTTGGGACGGTTGACTCGCACTGAATTAATCCGACTCCTCTGCCTTCCTCGTATCACCGCTTCTCATCATTTACGTCCGACAGTTTATAAAACATCAGGGTAGAGAGAAAGAGGAAAAAATAAATAAAAAAGACAGAGAGGAAATCGCTTAAATTAGGCGTAAATCGAAAATAAACAAATATACGTCGAAGGGACACTTTTAGAAATTACTAATTCAAACAACACTTGAAACTTATCAAATGGTCGTTTAATTAATTTATAATTTAAAACGATTAAACTAAGATAACATTCGTTTTTTAATAAATAATTAACTTTGTATCTAAACAATTAAGAAACATCTAACCCATGTTTCTTAATAATATTTTAAATGAAATTTTCAGCATAAAATAATCAATCCAGAACTTTAGTTACATCGAATTAATTCATTCGTCGCGTTTACTTGGATACGAATTAAGCAGGAATGAACAACCTTTTCTCCATCCTGAAGAAAATACCCCACATAAATAAAAAAACAACAACTAATTTATGAATTATACATTACACCCATAATTGATTCTGCTTTTCCATAAACATATAATTACTGAATTCTAAATTGTCCAAAATAAAGCTTTAAATATCTGGGAACGTCTAGGAGCTCGACTAGGATTGACTACGCGCATAATGCGTTAAACATAGCCAGTACGTATTTACACAACGATTGGTAGACCACGCTAACGATTCTGGGTTCGAATCCCGGCTTAGCCCTTGCAATTTTATTCGATGGTAGTTTGGAAATATTCTTGTCAAGTGTTTTTTCGACATCCCATTATATACCCAAACTAACGATTAGGTCATACTGCGTGCATAAATAATGTCCGGTGGCTGAGTGGTTATGGCGTCCGACTAGTAGACTACGTTGGCAATTCTGGGTTCGAATCCCGGCGTAGCTCTTGCAATTTTATTCGATGGTAGTTTGGAAATATTCTTGTCAAGTGTTTTTTTTTTACACCCCATTATATATACTAATTAACGATTATGTCATACTGTGTGCATAAATAATACCCGGTGACTGAGTGGTTATGGCGTCCGGCTAGTTAAAAAATCCATACGAAAAAGTCTTAATGATTAAAGAGACTAGAAGAAATATACAGTCGACGTGGATTTCTTGAACTTGAAAGCTGTAAAACCGTCAAAATTAATTAATTCCTTTCAATTTTAATTAATTTTTATGAGCGCGTAGAGATGAGGAGAGAGAGAGACAGAGGTAATATATTAGCTAAATGTGATTTAATAAACATCATACTAAAGGCGCTAATCTTAATTACTTGATGTAGATTTTTAAAAATTAATTAATTACTTTTTGTACAAAAATACATTCAATTAGCAGTACGAGGAAAATAGAAATAAAGGTAAAGAAGGAACCTGCCAGACCGGGGAGAGGAGCCGGAATTCGCTGGAACTCTCGGTACTTCAGGGTTTAGGGTTCTGCCAGTAAGGTTGATGTGGAAGGAAAGCTCGGAGAGAACTGGGTCGTCTCTGTGGATTGTTAATGACATAGAACGATGCTTAGAAGATTCGACGGAAGACTAGATTGGATACTGGAGGTTAGGCTGAGCCCTTCATTAGGTCTGATGTGTGTTTTTTTTATAATGTTAATTTGTTGCGTTCACTTACTAAGGATTTAAGAATGAGTTGTAAGTAGGCGTCTTAGTTGTATTTAACTACTGTTGAAATCTTGTCTTTTTATTTAGCTTGCGATTCCCAGTAAGACTGCTGTCCAAGCAAACCCAAGTTAGTGGATTTGGTTCGATTCTTTATTATTTATGATGCTACGTTCTTTTTCTTCGATTCTAATTAACTAACCATTTTGATATTATACAGCATAAGAAACTAGAAAATATTTTGAAATTAGTATACTAGTAAAGTTAGTGTTCGGTGGAGTTGGTGAAGGGGCGCTGGGTTACTTGTTGGGGCCGTCTACCCTCGACGGTTCGTTGCAGTTATTCAAACGAGTTTTAGCCTTTGCACTTTTCAGTGAAAGATAACATGAAACTTTGGTAAAACCTACGGCGCTTTGTACGTAAAAATACGCGTCACTGAAGATGGCGCAAAGCATGCGTTTGAAAGACTTCAACGAAGTCGCGAGTGCAGGCGGACCCAACATCGAACCCATTACCAGCATGCTAGTATGTTCAAATGTTAAGTAAATGATAGCACATCTTTCAAAAACTTAGGAAAAACCGCGTTTATTGAAGTGTATGATCAAGGCTTGGACATCACCTATCTTTTATGCAAAGGACAATCTGTTACCAAACCATTCTTCCATTTTCCTACACTTTCGTATCGTAAGCGATTTATAAAATAAAAAAAAACAATCGTTGATGTTGATTCTGCGAATCGTGAATCTCGCCATATTTACGAGAAAACGACGGTTAGATAACCTCTTAAACCCTTCTTCAAATAGAATTGTCACTCATTAGAATAAGAGAAAAAACGTAATGAATCATGTTTATAGAAACGGAATGACGTTTTTGTCTACTCTTCCTTATTTTATCTTCAAATGAACACCCACACGGTATAGAAATGCACAAAATTATGTTATGTACATATGTATTTGCATTATATAAACCTGGCAGGACATGGAGTACATTAAAACTATTTTTTTATTGTGCATATTAGGACAAATTATTAAAACAAATTTATATAAAAATGCATTTTCTAATAAAACATATTTATTTGAAGAATGGAAAATTATATTAAACTACAATGTGTGGTGTTTAGTGGCCGTTGGTCAATGTATATTCTGGGATCGTGAGATGCGGTCTGGTGTGACGAAAAACATTTTCTTTATCGTGACAACTTTTCGATCTTCATTGAGATCACCTTCAGGGCTCAAAGTGTTTCTTTTCTGCGTAATTGTGTCATTCTTGTCATGTGATTGTGAGAGTGTCCTTTGCTCGTGGTGAATTCTATGTTTCTTTTGAAATGCATCGTGGCCTTATTTATGTCGTTAATATTGTGTTGTGTCAGTGTGGCATTTGTGAAGTTAAAATTGTTTTTGATCGAAATGTTGGCATGATACAAAAAAAACGTTTTTGTCACACCGCACCTTACGATCTCTGAATAAACATTAAACTTAATTATTCAAATATCGTGAGATGCGGTCTGGTGTGATGTAGGTATCAGAAAAACATTTTCTTTATCGTGCCAACGTTTCGATCTTTTATTGAGATCATCTTCAGGGCTCAATAAAACATCGAAACGTTGGCACGATAAAGAAAATGTTTTTCTGATACCTACATCACACCAGACCGCATCTCACGATATTTGAATAATTATCCGTTAACGGTCACTAATCTCTACACATTAAACTTAATGTTTTTTTTTAATCTTTCTTCTTTGCTGTTTTATGATTTATGGAGATGATTAAACTACTATTAAACTACGCTCCCAACGTTTAATTAAATTAAATTAATTTACAATGGGCACGTTTCTGCAAATGTATTGTTTTCTTTTTAGAACATATTTTGTAATAATTTCTTGCGAAATGGTTAAAATGATTGAGAAATCGCGGTCGCTAAGACAAAGAAAGCTGTGATTTTACAAACGATCGGACATGGTTGACTTCTATTTTGTCACGTCACGAAAATCTATCACACCAACTGTTTAAATGGTTGTTCCTTGACGGGCGTGGGTCCGCTGAAACCCGCCGTTCATTCTTTATGTAAATGCCTTCGTTTACTCTGTACGCATTCGAAATCGAAATCATCATGGGAAAAAAGTTTAAAATTTGAAAAGCAAACAATCAATATTTGTCCGCCCCGACGAGACACCGATAAGGTAATAAAGTACAAGCAAATAACCTGTTAATCATTCGTCAAAATATTGAAAGCAATCAATAACCTCTTTTGTATTGAAGGAAAAACATCGAATTGTAATAATCTATTATTAAAATTTTATCTTATCTCTTGACTCGCCTTTTTCCCCTTTTACACTTCAATGGCTTGAAAATTATAAACACATTATTACAGACGTATTATGTCAATCGGACCATTGACGTCAATATGTTTCGATATTGTTTTGTTTCAGGCGAATCTACAGCGGGTTTATTTTTTTAATTTGTATTTAATCATTCAACAAGGTCGGCTTTATGTAGGTTCACAATCGCAATAATTTGGATCTGCGTGATTGTATTTTAATTTTTTTCTAATTGCATGAAGTATCCTTTCTATTTATCTATTTTAACAGGGCATCCGTTGCACCACGGGACGTCTTACGAAGTAATTTTGAACAAGAAAAGGTTCGTCAATTCTCGCTTTGCTCGAGTTTGAGAATGAACAAATCTGGACGAATAAGTATTATTATTATTTATTTTTTACATTTTTTACTACTTGAGCCAGTAAATATTGGGGTAACCGAACTCAAGAAAACAGTTTTTACGATAACAATAACAATAATAATGTATGGATAAAATAACGTCAATATTTGTATTTTGTACACACATTATTCGATTAGATTCTAATAAATTGTGCAATCCGAGAGATAATAATTGTTCGATATGACGTATAGAAACTGGCAGATTGGCGTCAAATAAATTAACTATTTTTGGAACAATGGGTTCTTGGTGTTCGTAACGAACTTAATGTAAACGAAAATTAAGTAAGATGTTAGGAAAAAAGTTTTGTCGTGTCATTATTTATTTAAAAAAAAAATACTTTTCAATAAATGTTCAATGTGTCATTGTAACCAAAAAACTTACGATGTAAAATTTGTAAATAAAATGTACGCCATAGCTTGTTTTGAGAGTGAATGTATTTATTAGCGAGAATGTATGAGGTGGCCAATAGGTACAATATGGCGTTCCAATCCTAATTCAATTATGTTAGTTGTAAATAGGTGTAAAGGGTGATGGAGGAAAATGGAGCACTCTACCACCCTAGATGAATGAATCGTAAACTAATAAGAAATTAAGATTGAAAATGAAAATTTAGGAACTGATTACGCTGGGGGCTTAAATGACATAGATGTCGATAGCCCTTCCAGGAGCTCATTCTTACCGCTTGGACGGATAAAAGAAGGCCTGACCCTGGACTGTTGACATCCGAAGTGTAGTGGATAATTCTCGAGGCCTGCAGGTAATTTATTGTAAATTACAAAAGCTGGAAGAGCCACTGCACTACGAGAAGTTGCCGAATGATCAGATTTGATTTATATAGATAAATTATTAATCCGTAATTGTGAATTTTAAAAATAGTTAATATCTAAAAAATATTTTACATAGGTTTTATAAAATAATAAAATGTAGATTTAGGCATAAATGTAAAGTAAATTAAAATCGACTATCGCGTAGCATAAATCAACCGGTTTCTGCTTAACATGCGAACAATAATTTCATAAAAGTTACTATTAAAATGTATGCATCTCGTACAACAAATTTGCTCATATAAAAATCGTTTTAATACACAAACAAGTTAAGTGTAAATTTGAACTGAACTTGCTTGTAAACTACCTTTAATACTAATCGATAGTAGTTAATATGCAAAGCATTTAAAAAACTCTACTCTAACATATATTAGATGGTAAATTTATTACTGTTATAAATTATTATTTTTTGCAAAAATTTCTTTGGAAAAAAAGTTCTTTAATCGCAACGGAAGACATTTCTTTTTCGACCATTGAGTGCCTACATGTAATTTCTGGCGGTCTTTCGTCAAATCGCTAAATTGAATGAATGGAATAACAGCTAATTCAGTTATTAGTTGATGGTCAAAGACGATTGATTCGCTGATTAAAGTTCAAAGACTCGCAGACCCTAAAAAGTGTTATTATTAATTTCAATTTATTAAAGGTTTGGTTGGGATAAAAAAGGCAGCGTCACGAGCGGGATTCGAACCCGCGGCATACGGCGTAATACGCCGCTTCTCTACCGCTTGAGTTATCGTAACTTCGATCCACTCGGGAAAAATGACAAAAAAGGTGGGAAAATTCAATAGGTAGGGTTTAGATTGGAAGTGAGTGTCCGAGTAGGTCGAAGTCGCGATAGCTCAAGTCTTAGGTCGTGGGTTCGAATCCCGCTCGTGACACTGACTTTTTTATCTCAAACAAATCTTTAATTATTTGAAAAGAATTTATTCGGCCAATCGGACCACGAAACCTAATCAAAGTTATTTTTAATTTTGTTAAACGATTTGATTGAACACTTGTAAAAAATTGATTATATCGGCTAAAATAAAACTACTTTATATGTTCTATGCAAATCTACTTTATTGGCTTATTTTTGTCAACATTTTTGTGTCTTTTGTGAACATAATATTATAACCATCTATGAAAGTCACCAAAAATGATGAAAGCACAGCATTGAAACTGATAATAAACATGCTAAACCTTTAAATTCACTCTAAATCAAAAATAATCAAATATCCCCTTATCTGTTTATGTAGCATACGCATGATTACAAAACACAGGATATATAAAAGTGCGTTAACCGATCGCATGATCGTGTCATAGGTTCACCTCAACGGGAGATCTATAGCTCATCGGCTAAGTAGAAAATTATAAGAAAAACTCAATCGCTCTACGCATCACGTTCCCGATAATTATTATGCATTACGGCATGTCCATAAATTACGCCTCTAGGCTGGCAGTAATCGGAGATAATTTGTTATTATCGAAATTATAAATGTCATTATCGTGGTCGAAAATTATCCAAGGGGTTCAACATACAACAAAAAAATGGATAAAAGGAAATGAGGCAGGTACGTGTTTAACTAACTATTTCCAACATTAGTGACCTGCTTATAATGAACGTAGCATTAATTACAAGGTAGTTTTAATAGGGGGCCGAGGATCTAAGGCATTAATCACTGTTCAGGTGAGGTAAAATCTCTTAGCGGCTCAAGGCCACAGTATATTCCCATAGGAATATACAAGGGTACCGAAGAACCTGAAATAAGAAATCATCATGGATTTACCTCAAACTGGACTGATATTATTTGGCTTGGTGTAATTATATCAATTACCCACTTTGAGATCATAAGTTGTATCACAGAGGAAAAGCGAGTAAAAACAAGTTCCGAATGTTTCTTTAGTGGCCTTCTTTAATTAATGGTTATTTAGAGATCGTGAGATGCGATCTGGTGCACCTTACCTACATCACACCAGACAGGATCTCGCGAACTATAAACAATATTTCTGATGATTTTACAATAAACTCTATAAATATTGAAATTTCTAAATATAAAGAATTATTGAGCAATCAGTTTGTATGTAAACGTAAAAATTGACAGATTTTTGATGAACAAAAGTGTTAAATAATTGGCATTGGCCGAAACACATCTGAACAAATAAAAATGGCAATCAAATTTTAATCGTCATATAGTATCCTCTTTCAGTAGATAGATATTATTGCATAATTGTAGCATTTATAGCAGACTTTGAATTGAATGAAAGAGCAATACAGCTGATCAGATTAATAGTTCATAAACAATTAGTCAAATGCACTATGCTAATTTAAATGTTATCCTTTTCTAACTCTAAAACAGTACTATTACTTAGGTAGTGAAGACATAACAGCAATAATCATACTATTAAGTTGTTATTGTTTTAACAATTGTACATACAAACAGCGGCGAATGTCTGGTCATATTTCTCTTGCGTTTAATGTGATTCTCTAATAAATCTCGAGAAACGCGAAATGGGGTGAAATTTCATTCTTTATGCGGCTTTTGATTATGAAAACATAAATTTGGGCTGGATTCCCTTCTTATTATGGGCACGGGAGGGTGGCCTTAATTGCAATTAAGAGAAGTTTGGAGAAGTAACTTTGAGCATTCAGTATTTATTCTTGTGCGTCGGGTTCGGCAAGATAAAATAAATGCTCCCTCTTCACTCTTACAAAACATTATTATTTTTTAATGTAATGCATATATACGTACGCGCATACAAAATAAAATGACAAATAATATATGTGGAACACTGTGCAATTATAATTCGGAAATCGTGAGATGCGGTCTGGTGTGATGTAGGTTTCAGAGAAACTTTTTTTTTCGTCGTGTCAACGTTTCGATATTTATTAATTTCATCATCAATGCCCGAGATTTACAAACATTGTTTAAATTTAACAGATACACGTAGGATGTGGAAAAGTATAATATCGAAATACTTTGATTGAATATAAAAAAATATTATTTTATTCATTGTGTAAATTCACTTTTTCCAACATGGTTTTGTTAAATTTAAATAATGCTTGTAAAATGATCAGGCCTTGAAGATGATCTCATTAAAGAAACGTTGGCACGATAAAGAAAATGTTTTTTTTTTTGAAACCTACGTCACACCAGATTGCATCTCTCGATTTCTGAATAATCAGCGACTAGCTGTCACTCATCACCACACACTGTGCAATTAGTAGTTATTCTATTTTATTTGTTGTTGGGGGGAAAAAACTAAATTTATTTTGCTGCATCTTTATCAACCTCTGAATAAAAAAAATTTGTTTCATATGTTTCTCAATTAAAAAGGCATGAGCAATGACCGGATTCGAACCCACAACCGCTACGTCCACGAAGTCGCCATTTTTTTGTTTCTCCCGAAATGCAGGTTATAGTTAAACATTCCAACAAATCACGGGTTGGTCTGCAAGACGGTTAACACATTGAACACAGAGTCGCTTACTCGGTCCGTCTCTATTTCCTAACTGAAGATGGAACAAAGCCGAAAAACCTTTTGGTTTACATCGAAATACGTGAATACAGACCGACCCAGTGCCGGTTAAATTTAACATTTCGAACGAATGTAACCATTACTGTATGTAAAAAATATTAAATTGTTCATCTAGTGTAGAAATGTGTAGAGATTAGTGACCGTTAATAGATAATAATTCAGATATCGTGAGATGCGGTCTGGTGTGACGTAGTTTTCAGAAAAACACTTTCTTTATCGTGACACATAACACCAGACCGCATCTCACGATATCTGAATAATTAAATTGTCCTTTCCATTCTTACGTATACACACATATTCTTTTAGTCACATGGTGATTCACTACTTGAACTACAAAGATTCAAATACAAAAAAGTTTAATATAAACCATGGTCCGTTTCTCAACTCTTTCCTACATATTCAGAATTTTATTTTTTTTTAACTTGCTACGGTTTTAACTACTACATAAGTCTCGTAGATAATGAACTGTTCATTTTGGCGAAAATCCAAAATAACCCTTGTAAAAAGCGTTAAATTCCCTTTGAGAAGGTTGCCTTCTTGAACTTTCAATTTAATTTAAATACTGCTAGACAGTTGGTTGAACCAAGAAGTTGATATGAAATTTGCCAAGTTGCACTGTGAAATTTTCGAACGAGATTACGAATAATTTTTTTCACAAATTTTAGATTTAGCAGTTTTTGACAGTTTAAGTGATTTTTCTTAACAAAAATTAAATTAAAATTTCTTGAAGGGTGGTGTTTAATGCTTTTTTCGATTTTTTTTTTACTTAGTCTCACCATAAATGAACCGTTCAAAAGCTACGAGCAGATTTAAGCCGCAAACCGTAAATAGTTGAATAACAAAATAAAATGTAGATTATCTGCGAAAGTGTTGAAAATCGGACCATGGTCTGTAAGAATTTTTTGTTTCATTTCAGCTGAAGAAGCCCGACGAGAAACTTTTCGCACGCTAACAAAGAATCACCTTTTATAAAGATCATACGCTTGAGACTGCTAAATTTGATGCAATTTTCTGCGGATCTTTGTCTCAAAAAACAAAAGAACCAAGTTTTATAGATTTTCCCTGTTTGTGATGAGCCACCAAACTATGAATCTACGAAAATGTAAAGCTATTAAAAATTTATTTTACAATTTTCATCATTCTTGCCTGTCAGATTAGAAAGCCTTTTCTTTAAAACCAAATTTGATATCATTCTATACGGTATTTTTAATACAGATCGATAAACCAAGTTTCAAATTTCAAACTATAATATCCGTCATTTTTGAAATGAAACAGTTCACATACACTTCAATTTATTAATTATTTTCCCATTGCAATTGTGTAATCCAATTAATTAATCTCGAATTGAAAATAAACAATTTCGTTTAAATTTTCCACAAATATCGTTGTAAACAAACCGAGGGGTACGCATTATTGTTCCTAATTGAATGAAATGTTATCAGTATGAGTTTATCAAATCAAACTGCGGATGAATAAAAAATGTGAACGTATTTCTTTCAGAAGACTGATTTTTTTTATATTTTAAATGGCGATATACGAGATAAAGTTTCGTATATATATTACTGCCGATAAATAATTTTAATAAACCTATATAAAAATTTAAACCTTTAGGTTAAAAAACATTCGTATAATTCATGAGCAGTCAAGACATACTTTATTTATTTAACATGAAAATTTTAATATTTGTAACATTAATGAGATAAAGTTCACATGGATTCTAACTATCTAGTCGAGTTTTATATTTTCAATATTAGTCCTTATTACTTTGCATCAGGTTATGAACTGAACGTTCGGTTAGGGTTTGATGTTATGTTACTTTTTCTATTATTATTCGGAGATCGTGAGAGACGGTCTGTTGTGACTTGGGAGCCGTATTGGAATGCACTCTCAACACGACACACAATAATGACACATCTACACGGAAAACAAACACTATGAAGACTGAAGATGGTCTCTTCGATCGAAACGTTGGTACGATAAAGAAAATGTTTTTCTAAAACCTACGTCACACCAGACCGCACCTCAAGATCTCCAAATAATAATTGTCCGGTAATAGGACCTCAAATTCAGGTTGCGCATGCAATATACAAAAATGCGTGGTGTTTAGTGACTGTTAGTCAATGATTATTCAGAGAACGTGAGATGGGGTCTGGTGTGACGTAAGTGTTAGAAAAACATTTTCTTTATCGTACCAAAGTTTCGATCTTTACTGGGATCATCTTCAGAGCTGAAAGCATTTGTTTTCCGGGTGAACAGTTTGAGCACTGAAGATGATCTCAATAAAGCTCGAAACGTGACACGATAAAAGTTTTTCTAAAACCTACCTCACACCAGACCGCATCTCACGATATCCAAAAATCATTGACTAACATTTACCAAACACCACACATTTTTGTATATTACAATTATATGTACTGTATTGTATAGTACAATTAAAATAATTATACGCAGATCGAAAAAAATATTCAACAAGCCGACTTGTGAGATTCCAAGGTAAACGGAGTGAAACAGCAAAATTAAAAATATAAATATTCCATATATTATTAAACATATTGTAAGAACACTTTTCCAATTTGCCCAAAGCGAGTCCGTAACAGAGTTAAAAGAATGAGAGAAAAGTCGGCATACATATTTCGCATTTTTCGCAGAATACATGACAAATTCGGCAAACGGTTGGAACAAAACCGATCGGACAATTTTGTATATTGGTAATACTTTGCGAATTTATATTAATTTATAGAAAACCTATCCTTATCTTCTTCAACTTATTTCCAGGTCTAGGCAAATTTCCAGTGCCAACAAAATTACATTGTAGATATTAATAAATTAATGATTATTCGGAGATCCTGAGATGCAGTCTGGTGTGAAGTAGAATTTTGAAAAACATTTTCTTCATCGTGCCACGTTTCGAACTGTATTGAGATCTTCTTCAGGACCTTGTGTTGTCTGCAATTCAACAAAAAAGTTCTCCGATAGACAGCCGATGCGAGTTTCTTCTCATCATTGGCAATGTCCTTCAGAATATTTTATGCTTGGTGTCCATATGTAGTTTCTTCATAGAATCACATATTTTGCGTTCTTCTCGTGTAGAAATACGTGGTGTTTAGTGACATCTCACGATCTTCGAATAATCATTGACTGACAGTCACTAAACACCACACATTTTTGTATATTTTAAACATTTAATTGAAAAAAAAAAGAATCATTTCAAATATGCTGAAGCAGAAAATATTTCTCTCAAAACAGTAAACAAAGAAATTAATTTTTTTAGCGTCGGTATTTCCATCATGTTTTCTCGTCTGGATGTAGAACTATATATTTAAAAAAAAAAAGGTTTCTCTTAAAAAAAATTAATTATGAATTTATTAAAAATGTATAATACATTTCTTTTCATTTTGGGTGGATTGAAAAAAGTTAAGTTTTTGGATAAAAGCATGGAAAATGATGCATTATTTTTAACTGGCCGGCCAACTGTTCACACCCGCTCTTCTTTTTTGATATGGCCTGAGATTTTTGCGGACAGGTGTTGCCGAATGGCGCTCACTGTTTAAGAAAGAGGCGGTTTGGATGTTTATCATTATGCTACGTCTCAACACGTACCTCTCGCCCAATTGAGCTATTGAGCAGTCCCCATTAGTCGGAGAGGATGTCCCTCATTCACCATATTTGAAACGCCTTGCACTCATCTGCAGCTCTATTTCAACGCATATCTACTTCTGCTGACTCGCCTTCTTTTGTACATTTTGTATATTTTCTTATTTAGATTTGACGGGACAAATATTTTTTTTTTATTGGTAAAATCCAGACAGATCGGCATTTAACAGTTTTCGGTTTATTGTGAAATATTCAGTTAATGATCAAACTATTAATCGTTCAAAATTGAAAACTATCATTTGGAAATATGTACATAACATTTCAATTTCAAAATTTTTTTTTTGGAACCAACATTAATCCGAAGAGCGGTCGGCGAGGAAGCAACGATTTTTACCACTTCCCCGTGAAGAATTGTTAAGCAGAGATGAAAATAAAAAAATGGACAGTTGGTTCACACGGAATAGTTGAAATTGAAAGCATAGTTCAATTCAAATAAATGAAAATCCCAATGGTTTGTTTTGTGTATTGTGGGATTTTTAAGAAATAAAATAGCATATTGAAAAATCGCAATCATTTTAGAAATGTAACGCGTTAAGTACAAATCTACGGTGGGGAATAAATTGTAATGTAAAATAATTAAAATGTATACCAAAAAAACTGAACGGTTCTAAAGTTTAGAGTTTCATTTTCCTAGCATGTGATTTTTCCGCTTTTAGCCCAAGTACGTATCATATTTCTTTTCGATTGTTTTTTACGAAAACAACGTATATAGGGTAGAAATGAAAAATGGTGGAGTGAGTGTGTTGATTAATCTTTTTTAAAGATAGTTCCTATTTACAGTTTGTTGTTTTACGATATGGATTTCAAGCTTATCGCTAGCTCTTCATCAGGTTGAGATTCGAATCGTTGAAAACAAGTAAGTAGGAGCTATCTTTTTAAAACGGGTTCAAAAATACTCAATTCCGGTTTTGGGGTGTTTAATAAGAAAGCCATCTGCGTAATGGCCGTTTTTTGAGACCGGTTGGTTAAAGTCATCGTGAGACAATTAGAGCCATCATCGCAGCTAGAAAAAGTATTCAAAGGTAAACGGAATGAAACAGCATAAAGAAAAATATAAATATTCCATCATATACGATAAGAACACTTTAAATTTGCTCAAAGCTAGTCGGTATTTATCATTCGTTTTTCGCACTTTTTCGGAGAAATTTTCCAAATTCGACAAACCGTTGTCAATTTATACTTCCTTTACACAAAACAAACTAGCCCTATCATCATTAACTTAGTTCAAGTTCTTACTGCCATCAAAACTACTTTATAAAATTAAATAAATTTAATGATTATTCGGAGATCGTGAGACGCCGTCTGGTGCGAAGTAGGTTTTTACAAAAACATTTTCTTTATCGTGCCAATGTTTCGGTCTTTATTGAAATCATCTTCCGTCTCAACGTGTTTGCTGGTTACTTGAGTGATCATTTTTTCAACGGTATTTATGAAAGTTGTTTAAGAGGTGCGCAAAGTTAGTAAAATAATAACACTGTAAAGTGTATTGAACCTATAATGAAAATTGTATTAACTAACATGTTTTATGTAATTTGTACAAAGTATTGTTATATTATTATTATTAATATAATTAATATTAGAATAACGCATTTAATTTCTCTCGTTATTGTAGATTAGAGGGTTCAAAATAATTAAAAAATGCCTGATATTCGATCTGAGCGAGATAAAGCTTTAAGAAAGGATAATTAAAGATTAACGAAATTAAACAGTATCGTGTCGAAATTTCTGAATGGGAAATAATTTATACTAAGGAAGGACGAAATTGCATTTGGACTATTACAATTTTCTCGCTACTTTGTCCTGAAGAAACGACAACCAGCTGGAACGGAACAGCGGGGAAGATCAACGCTGACAACTGTTGATCGCCCAGGACAGAAACTAACCGTATAAGCTTGAAACTAAACTAATACACATAGTAAATACACGAAAAATAACAAATTCAAATTTTCCGGCCGACGCGTATTTCGATAAAAATTTATCTATGAAACCTATGAAAAAACCCTAGTTTAAAATTCATTTAAATTCAAAACGCATTTTATATTTTACTTACTAAAAATTGTTGAAACTGTAAATCCGTTGTAGACACAAATTGTTTCCCACCTTTCGGTTTAGGAAGAGTTTTTACGTTATTAAAACTTTCTACTCGAGAACTTCACCATTTCGGAAATTATCCGCACTTTAAACTCCCCTTTTTAAACTTCTTGATTAGTTCAGAACCGTTTGGTTTTAGTTTTGAGTTCGGGCGGAGATGGGAGAACAGACGGAAAATTTAGTTTTCGAATGCACTCAACACAATATTCGATATTACAGCGTTAAAATACTGGCGATATATTATTTACGGGTTAACCCCTAATGGTACGGTAAATCTGTAGAAAAAAAACGGGTTTCAAACAAGGCCGATCTTTTAAAAGGATTTCCGTATAAATTCGTCAGAATTAGTCGGATCTTTAAGTTAAATTAAAAAAAAAAATACATTATTGACATCAATTTTTTTAACAACTTCAATGTAAAACTATCAATTTAGCCACTGGGGTAGTTGTGTCGCCTAAATAAAATTTCCGGTTTTTCTTCTCCAAATAACCAAAATCCGCCCGCCCGCGTACAGTTAATTTTAAAAGAACGTCACTGAACAAAAGCAAAAATTATAATCTGATCAACAACTTTAAAACGTTACAATATCGCTTTGCCGACCTAAAACATGATTTTGGATGTTTCAAAATTATTCAATTGAAAATTACTACGCTCATACAAGAAGTTTGAACGACAGAATTTTCTATTCTACTGAAATATAGAATAATCAAGTCTTACATAACGTTAAAAAAATTGTATTTAATATCGTTAAAATACCATTTATTTATCTTGAATATTTACTGTTGACTACTGAGGCAAATAGGCATTTTTAAATAAATCAAATTCTAATATAGATATTTTCAATGGCAAATTATGTTTATGAAAAGTATACAGAATAATAATTATCTGTATATGTCAGAAAAAGTATTCTAACACTGAGAAACAATCAATAAACAATACAAGTGTGTTTATAATTGACAGGATACCGGGTAACATACAAACCGCAACCGGCCGTGGACGAGACTACGAACACAAATCAAACTAGCCAAGACAAGTGAAATTAATAAAGTTCGGAATGCAGTTTCAAGGACTTCGTTCGGAATCGATAGAGTAAACGAATCCACGGGGAAAACAGTAGAAATAATTATGTAGACTAATCTTTCAGTAGTAATCTTTGTGTAAAACACGTCGAATTGACGGATCTTTGACAAATCGGAGGATTAATTTTATAGATTATGTGAAAGAATCATTATTGTGAATGAAAATTTTCTAATATTTGTTTTTTTTTTTTTTTTTTTTTTTTTTCAAAAAACGTGACTCATGTTTCTATTGAGACGGCGTTATAAGGCATATAATAAGAAAATGACTACCGTTTTGAACATAAACGATCTCTTAGACACCTAAGCATAGATTAATTTACAAATTTATTTAATAGTCATTAACACTGTCTGAATTTTTCTGGAAATTGCGGGTCAATTGCAAAGTTACGAAACGTTCTAACTTTCAAAACGTGCCATTCATCTAAAATACGCAGAACATGGGAAAAACATCTTTATGTTTAATGGCTCTTATGTCTGACTATTAATATTTTGGTAAAAATATGCGTTGTTTTGTTGTTGACTATGTTATATGTACTCATAAGTCAGGATATAACTCCGGTGTGTTTGAAGATAATATTAATTACAAAATAGGCCAGGTAAGTACGGGATTTGTTGAAAGTGGTAAGAATTAATGGATTAAATGCAAATGTAGAGGCGTAAAAAACCTGCAGTGAGAAAACAATCTAACCGTAGGGGGATAATGGACATGAATGGGCTTTCAATTCACAGATTTTTTTTTTTTTTTTTTGAAATTTTCAGTTAATTCGTCAATCCCGAGTTTCAAACATTACAGGCCGTTATTGCTTTTACTATTTTCTTTCATTAATCGCTAGTGCGTCATGATAGCAGGTGCATGAAGCCGAACCAGGTGGAAATTACCGTTCGCGAAATGCGACTGCATTAAAATCGCCGGTCAAATCGTCATAACCCACGTCCCTCCGACGTTTAATCGTGTGTCTTTTTATTGTTTTAATAATAACCATGGTATTTAAATAGAAATCAAACCGATTCGTTATGCATATTTATTGCAAATCGTTAAAAGCTCGAATTATGCATGCCATTGCGATATCATTATCTTAAAATTTAATTTTTAATTGAAAGTATTTATGCTTTTGTTCATTTATGGATTGGGGTTTTCAAAACTAGCAGGATGCGTGATAGATAAACAAATTGTATATTTGACTTAATTCCATGGATAATTATGAAATGTTATAAATAGGCTAGTTTTTATATTGACATTTTTATCTGAAAAGAGATATAGATATTTATGTAGGACAACGGTTGAAACTCGAACGGGGGTTGTTTTTCCCACGTGGTCGCGAGCGGAGGCGGGACGAAAGCCACGTGTTTTGCTTACCTCTCGCTTTTCCGTGTGTAGTCGCCTCCAGGCCGGTATGTTTGCTCCACGGACGACGACACTAAGTCCCAAACTGACGGCTCGTTATGAGGTAAACAAAAAAAAAAAAATCCGAAAATAAAAAAACGAATAAAAACCGCTTCGCGAACTGGCGATGTCGTCGAGTCGAATCAGAGACCCACAACACGGTCGGCACGTGAAAACATGTGATATCTTATTGACAGCCTGTCATATAAAAGTGATACGTTTGTCAGTGAACGCTCGAAGCCGCCTCGGCGATAACTGAACAAGTAATGTGAAGAGGGAAGGAGGCTACTCCGGGTGGGGAGCGATGTGTCGAGGACGAGGAAGGCTTCGCCCCTCTTCGCCAGACTTCGCGATACCTCGCGGACCCTCGTCGGGTTCCGGCCGGCTTCGCCATCACCCCTTCCAGCCGCGACAATGCTAATTATGAACCACCCCCGCACACCCTGCCAAAACACAAACTCCCCTCCAGGATCGTATCTTCAACACTAACATTTGATCTTACCCCACTTAAACCTCCCCTTCAACACCTACGGATCACAAAACACGTCTCCCCCTTCTTTCCTTTCCCATCAAATCACAGTTCACACTTCCTTTTCCAACCTTTCCCCTGTCAGACTTTTTATATTCATCTAATACTTAAATAACTATGTGCTATGTTAAATTGTCTAATGTTTTCATAATTAAACGACATTCATGTCTGTTGTCGTGTGTTAAAGACGAACGCTAATCTGTAACATTCATTATAAAGTGCTTTTCTTCACTTACCGCTTCGGGTCCCCACATTAACATTAAATACTCATGAGATAAAACAATAATAAACTATAAATATTCCTTATGGATTCTGTTTAAAAAATAACCAATTACATATAATTTTCGTTGACATGAATGCAATTAGAAAAAGTTTTAAATTTATGGAGTGAGAGGCTTACATTCAAGAGTTTTTCGATATGAGTTTATTATATATCAATTAGAGTGCAGATGGTATTACTATTTGAAAAAAATTGAAATCTGAACACGATTCAACATTTTCTATGGAGAGAGAGAGAGAGAGAGAGAGAGAGAGAGAGAGAGAGAGAG
>CM077106.1:16839474-16868376 GCA_039619505.1 Cimex hemipterus | reverse complement strand
TTAATCCTCTTCCAAATGATATTGTTTGTTTACCTCTGTAGCATTCCGTTACTTGGAAATAATTCAGTCATCCTTATAATGTCAAAGCGAGAATTTCGTACGATTTTCTTTTACGAGTTTAAACTCGGCCGAAGCGGAGCCCAAACGGCTAGAAACATTAACCAAGTCTGGGGCGAGGGTTGTGTTAATGAGTGCACTGTGCAAAGGTGGTTTAAAAAATTTGGGGAGGGAGATTTCAGCCTTGAAGATGAAAAAGGTCGTGGAAGGCCTTCCTCTCTTAATGATGATGTTCTGCGATCAGTGGTGGAAGAAAATCCCAAAACAACTGTTCGAGAACTTGCAGAGCAACTCAAAGTCAGTAAAACGACCGTCGCTGACCACCACCTCAAGGCGCTTTGATGTTTGTGCATCACTTCTTTGTCGAAACAAAAATGACCCATTTCTGGCCAGAATTGTTACATGTGACGAAAAGTGGATTCTCTACGATAACACTAGACGTTCTGGACAGTGGCTCGACAAAGGAGAAGCTCCAATACATTTTCCAAAGCCCCCAACTCATCAAAAAAAGGTAATGGTTACGGTATGGTGGGCTTCATTTGGTTTAATACACTACAGCTTCTTAAATCCTGGCGAAACCATCAATGCTGAATCATACTGTAACCAAATTAATATTATGCATCAGAAATTGGCAGTAATGAAGCCCTCTTTGGTCAATCGGAAAGGGCCCATTTTGTTGCATGACAACGCTCGACCACATGTGTCACGTGTAACGTCACAAAAATTATTGGAGCTTGGCTATGAAACTTTGCCTCACCCACCCTACTCTCCGGACCTCTCGCCTACTGACTACCATTTTTTTAGACACCTGGACCACTACTTACAACACATAATATTCAAAAATCAAACGGAACTGGAAAATGCATTTATTGACTTTATCAATTCTAAAAATTCTGAATTCTACTCAGACGGAATTAATAAGTTACCAACACGTTGGGAGAAATGTATTGAGAGTATGGGAAATTATTTTGATTAAAGAACATTGCTTTAAAGTAACTAGTTTCTTTTTTTTTTGTTTAATACCAAAATCCTGCATTATTTTCCGGACAACCCAATAAAACCATTCAGTCAAAAAAAAAATAATTCACTAGTTTTCGTGGTCTACTTGACCAATTGATATCTTTCAATTAAGTTAGGTTTTTAGTATAGAAAAAAAAGTCAGTGTCACGAGCGGGATTCGAACCCACGATCTTCGGCAAGAAACGCCGCTGCTTTACCACTAGAGGTATCGTGGACCTCCATCCACTCGGAGGCTAACTTCCCCTTTCAACCTCACCTTTTGAATTTTTCCTTCCTTTTTGCCATTTGACAAATGTCGTGTAGTCTATTTGATTCTCGGCGACAAATGAAATCGTGGGTTCGTATCCCCTCGTGACACGGACTTTTTTATCTTAACTAAAAACCTTAATTAATTGAAAGTACGGAATAATGCTAGTATAAATCAATCTTTATGATAAAGTGTAATTTTCTCAAAGAAATTTTTACATGATTAATTATTAATTTATACATGAACTTTTTATGTCTAATTGTTTTTGTACCATATTTTCTTTTATAAAAGACTTTATTAACAAAGTTAAAAAATAATGTTGTGAAATTTGTTAACATTTCATATTTTATGTCATCAATTTTATTTTCTCTTTATTTAATTAGTAAAATAATTGTTCAAAAACATCAATTACAATTGTGGGACATTTCTTTTTGTTTATTTAATGATAAGCCTGCGTTTTGGTCTTCTACGAACATATAAAACCACCTCTGAAGATGACGAACCTCCCATCGAACTGCAATATCACATTAAATGAAAATAGGAAATACATATGAACTTTAAATTTTGTTAATTCCCTATTTTCGTGGTCCGCTTGACCAATTAATTCGTTAAGTTGAGGTATCGTGACCTCGATCCGCTCGGACATCAACTTCCTTTTCCATTTCAATAGCTCAAGTGGTAGAGCAGCGGCATATCTAGCCGAAGATCCTGGGTTCCAATCCCGCTAGTGCCATTGTCTTTTTTAATCCCAACTAAAAACCTTAATTAAACTTAACTTATTAATTGATTATTATTATTATTAATTGCCATTGATTTTTTGTCATCTCAACTAAATGTCATCTTAATTAAATGTATTTTAAATTTTGTTTGAATTTAACTTGCTCCGACTTTCTTTCAATAAAGTCAAGTTATTCGCGTTACAATCTACCAGACATTAAAAACCGTACAAACATGTTTGAAGGAGTTTCGCCTTTAAGCCCTGAAGATGAGTCGAATAAAGTTCGAAACGTAGGCAAAAAATTAAACCTATTTCTTCGCCGCTCCTCACGAATCTTTCAAATTATCAAACAACCGAGCACTATAAAAACACTTCGTTTCAACTGTGGAAGATAGAGTGTCAAAATGTAACAAATTTAGAGGGTTGAAAAACAAACAGTCGACCCGTGTAGGGCGAAGGCCGCGGTGTCACTACACGGAAACACGGATTACATATGCACTGGCGTAATGAGCCGATTCCGCAATTAGTCCCAGTGAGCAGATCCCCATGTCAAACCGCTAAAACAGGTTGTACACTGCCTATATCATTGTTCATATGTCAATAACTCTTTTCCGCGACTCGTTTAATTTCACCGATGAAAAATGTGACTGTCCTGTTTGCAGGGATTGCTTCCGTCGTGCAAACTTTGTACGTGTTTTGCACGGCAGGTCGAGGTTTACACGTTGAGGGCAACACGTCGACAAGGGGATTAATGTACCTCAATAATTTATAAGGAACGTTTTATACAAAACCTGATCGATATGTACATCGCCTTGAACCACTTGTTCTTAGCGGTATTTATTCGGGAAATTTGGAAATATTGTAGTGTTCATTTCATTTTACTTAATACCGTTATCATCCTTTTTGAAGATACAAGGTTTTACCCGACTGCATACTTGTGCTGGATCTTATTCACGTATTGTTCTTGGTGTCCCTACCTCAATTCTGCACCGGTCAGATAAGCTTTACTGATGTCAGTTGAGTTATAACAATAATCAGTCGAAAATATTTAAAATTGACCGAAACCTATATAAGATAAATCAATAAATGTGTGGTGTTTATTGACCGTTAGATAATTTATTCGGAGATCGTCTGGTGTGACGTAGGTTTTAGAAAAATATTTTCTTTATCGTGTCACGTTTCTAGCCTTACTGAGATCATCTTCAGGGCTCAAAGTGTTCTTTTCTGCGTAATTTTGTCTCTTTCAACACTACATACAAGAATGACACAATTTAGTAGAAAACTTCAAGCCCTGGAGATGATCTCAATAAAGATCAAAACGTTGGCACGATAAAGAATTTTTTTTTGTCCCTTAGTAAACAATACGTATGTTTTATTAACGCTTTCAACGAGTTTCAATTTCTTTTTCTCAAGATTTTCCTTTTTTTTCAAAAAGGGTTTTAATCTTTGCAAAGCAATGATTCCTACTAATTTTTAAATAATACATTTATGCTTTCACTAGCAAATGAATAGAAATAGTAAATGGTGGAATGAGTATGTTGCTTGATCTTTATAAACAGATAGCTGCTACAATTTTTTAAGAAATGTAGGACATACGCAGTCGATCATTTTTTTCATTTGGTAGTGAAAACATAAATGCATTATAACAAAATGAGTAGGAACTATTTTTTCACAAGGATTGAAAAACATACTCACTCAACCACTTATCATTCTTAACCATTTGCTACTGAAAACACAAATGCATTATAAAAAAATTAGTAGAAACTATTTTTTTTTTCACAAGGATTGAAAAAATACTCACTCTTTCAACCATTTATCATTTCTATTAATTTGGTAGTAAAATCATAAATGCATTATAAAAAAATTAGTAGGAACTATTTTTCACAAGGATTGAAAAACATCTTCACTCAACCACTTTTCATTCTTATCCATTTGCTACTGAAAACATAAATGCATTATAAAAAAATTAGTAGGAACTATTTTTCACAGAGATTGAAAAACATCTTCACTCAACCACTTTTCATTCTTATCCATTTGCTACTGAAAACATAAATGCATTATAAAAAAATTAGTAGGACTATTTTTCACAAGGATTGAAAAACATACTCTCTCTTTCAACCATTTATCATTTCCATTAATTTTTTAGTGAAGGCATTAATGCATTATACAAAATCAGTAGGCACTGTTTTTCTATAAAAATTTAACAACATACTCACTCCACCATCTATCATTTCTATGAAAAGCAACGTTTTGGCTAAAGCATTGTGTGTTCCCATGGTGAAATCATTCGATTAATTTAAACAGTTTTTATGTTATTCCTAAATTCCCATTTGTGATTATATTAAAAAATTATGAACCCCCAATACTTCAACAACGACTACATAAAAAAATGATCAATAGTGAAATTCCTGTTTTTTTCTACCGACACTTTTTATATGGTCTTTTTGAGGAGAAAAATTTGTAAGCTTCCTTACTTGAAAAAACGTAATGGAATAATAGGTGAGACTGCTAGGGTGCTGCTGATGGGCAAAATAGCCAGAACGTAGAAGGAAAAAATGTTAAATGAATCAACCTTTATGGTAAAAAATATGCGTAATAATTTGCAGACGCGGATTCTACTAAAATAATATTAATAATAAAATTAATAAATAAGTTTGAACATTTCCAGCATAAGGTGTTAAAGGTAAGAAGAGTTTAAGTTTGAAAAGAATGCCTGGGTGCAAAGCCGTCTCCAAAGCCTGATCTACTTACTTTACTTCTTTCTATTCTTGCTTGATACTTGCTCGATCGTGGAACGTTTGGGACAAAAGCCAAATTAATGAAAAACAATTATTCGACCCAAATCTGGGAGAACTACATAAAATTTCGAAATTATTCGCAAGTTGGTAAACCTTATGAGCTAATCACCAATAGTAATATTTCTACAAATCGACCAATAATCGTTGTCAGTTATGGAAAAATAGAAAAAAAATTGTTATTACAATATTTCCCCCTTCTTCCATAAGTGTATCAGCTTTACTGGTGGTGGATTATTAGAAAACGTTTGACGTCAGGAAATAAAACGTAAGCCAAAACAATACGTTGATTAACTGCATTATAGAAAATGACATGCTCGGAGATAAACGTATGGTTTTTTTTTTCAATGTCCTTTGACATTGTTAGGAAATAAGGGATTTCCCAGAAAAATTTACGTCTTGATTAATGCGCAGAAGTTGTAAATTTGATTAATATTGGCTTCATTAACAAATAAACATCTCTGATCCAAGATTACTTTAACAGTGCAAACTTATGTTGTTTTTAATGCCATTTAATAAATTTTTATATAGGTACTAAAAATTGATCAAGCTGGGGTCTTTTCAAATCTGACCTAAAACCTCTAATAAAAAATATGCATACCTTCACTCTATAAATTTGTAGTTTGTGAAAACCGAAACAATTTTCTGACAAGTTGTTCAAATTAATATACAGCATTAAATTGTACAACAGAATTATTTTGTAGTTGATCAATTCAGAAAACTTTGCTATCCTGTAATCAGATAAATTATGTCGACTCAAGGTTGATTTATTAAATTTAAGTAAGAAAAACGAACAAAGGCAATTTTTTTATACTCGTTGGCTTTTGTTGCAGGAGTTATCCTGGATTAGTTAGGAACAGGTGTGTATCCATCGGAAAATAATTTCTCCTCAGCGAAGGGTTCATCATTTTTAACTGCCCAATATTTTATTACATTAGCTAGTTTTCGTGATCCTATCTTTTAATTAATTAAGTTTCTAGTGGAGATAAGAAAGTCAATGGCACGAGCGGGATTCGAACCCACGAACTTCGTCGGCTAAATACGCCGTTGCTCTACCGCTTGAACTATCGTGACCTCGATCTGCTCGGACACCACTTTTTGAATCCCGCTCGACACTGACTTTTTTATCTCAACTAAAAACCTTAATTAATTAGAAAATATTAATTGGTCAAGCGGACCAAGGAAACTAGTGAATGTAGTTAGTTAAAATTAAGTATAACTTCACTAAAGCTCTCTGTGGTCATTTCATGGGTCGCCGAGAATCAAATAAATCACATATTTGAAAAATGGCAAAAAGGAAGTAAAACTCGAAAGTTTAGGTTGAGATGGGAAGTAAGTGTACGGGTGGATCGAGGTCACGATAGCTCAAGTGGTAGAGCAGCGGCGTATGTAGCCGACAAAGTTCGTGGGTTCGAATCCCGCTCGTGCCATTGACTAATTTATCTCAAGTAAAACCCTTAATTAATTGACTAAAATTGTATGTTTAAATCCTGTGTCAGTTTTTTCTTTCATCTTTCCCCGTTTAGCATCACTTTTGGTACGAACACCTTAAGGTTGATTCTCTTATTTTTTAGGGGGAAAATGATCAATTTTGCAATTTTTATTAATAAGCAATTCTTTGTTCTGCAACAAGGTAACGTAAATATATATGTTTTGTGCTATTCTATGATTTCTTATATCTAAAGGAGATGTTCTGTGATCTTTACTATTTAACTTATTTAAAAATGCTGTTTTTTTTCCAAAATTAAATGCAAACTCAATATAATTTTGCAAATAGAGATATAGATAGACATTTTGTCTACCAGGGTTCGCAACTACAGAGGTGATATCAACCCTTAGGGTGCCTGTTTTTTCTTTTTGTAATGTTGTTTTTTCCACACATTAGAATCAAATTATTTTATTTAAATTCTAAAATATTAGGATAAATTATATGTCTTAAGGCGTGTGCACGTAACTTATTAGCGTGAATGGAGAGGCATTTTCTCAAATATACCAGGAATAGCTAGTACTCAGTGATACTGCGAGTATACTATCATATTTGAGTCTAGTAATAGGATAAAGTGAAAGAGAAAGAGAGAGAGAGAGAGAGAGAGAGAGAGAGAGAGAGAGAGAGAGAGAGGGAGGGAGGGAGGGAGAGAGAGAGAAAGAGAGAGCTGGTTAACCTAACTGGGGAGACAAGAAAATAAATTTGCCCATTTGTATGTCAGGTTCGAATGCAGGTCCAGTGGATTCGAACCCAGGACCTTCACCTTTCAGTGAGGAGCGCCGTGTCAACGCCTATCTGTCCACCGACGGCCCCGATAATATTGCGTTGAACCTGGGCTATTATAAGGCAGGCCTATTTGAATACCTGAATCGCGGAAATTCGTTTCTGTTAGCTCCAGTCAGAGGACGATATCTTCCCTTTACTTCCTACTTGCTCAAGACTTCAACTCCCAAATGAAGCATGTAAATTGAGATCAACTTAGTTGTGTAATACTAAATAAAAGTACACACATACAAAAAGTAACTCTTACATAAATCAATCCCACTTAATACTAAGTATAAGGAATTTGTTTTACTATCAAAGGGTGTAAAGTGTTTTTGGGAATTTTGACCGTGCCCACCACGATATTGAGGGCCGATCGGCGATGTTTTCATTTTATTCCGGCCATACGTCGAAACAACAAAGGCCTTTGCAGAGAGTAAACAAAGGTTATGTTTGACGTAAAGCGTTGTCCAAGTTAAAAACTCGGTAGGGATCTGATGGAGCGCTGAGCACACATAATCCGCCAACCCTCCTCCACCCGGACATCACAACAACGCGTTCATAAAAAAGCCCCGGGGGAAGCAACAAAATGACAAAGCCCCGAGCGATACATTAATCAGGGAATACATAATACAGGGAATACATAAATCCAGGCGCGGGGCCGCCGGGACATAAAACACTCCCTCCAGCGCGCAGCTTTTACGACCGCTGCTGGTGGTTTTTTTCCGACGGAATGCTCCGACACCCCTACGGCTGAAATCATAGTTCCATATCTCTTTAGGCTTTTGGAAATATTATGCGCTTGGAGGGTGGAATTTTATGCCACGGAAGATGGACATAGTTTTATTACCCTCAATTCTTTCAAATAGTAATATAAAAAATTAAAACGTATACCATAACGTATGTTCTTCTGTTATCACTTATACATTTTTATCACATTCTTCTTTATACATTAACAAGTTTAGTGCGGCCTGAATCACCGACACGAAGGGCAAAAATTTCCTATTTTTTGAAGTATTTTGCTCTATATATTCAGAAAAGAAACTATCCTGGAAAAAAAATACTGTATTAAAAAATGGGTTACGATTTCCGCAATAAAACGTGTATCATAGTTAGGAACATGACAAATGAGGATGGAAAACTTCAAATGATAGATCGGAAAACGGAAAGTTAAAGTAACAACAATAGAGTATTGGTTGTCTCTTTGAGAGAGTACCTATACTTTGAGTCTAAAATGTCTACCTTTGAATAAATTCATTTTTTTCAAATTCTAGATGTATGTGTATATTTTAAACAATTTTTATAAATCCCAGTCTGTGAAGATGATCGCAATAAAGATCGAAACGTTGGCACGAAAAATAAAATGTTTTTTTTTAACCCACTTCATACCAGATCGCATCTCAAAATCTCCAAATGATCATTACTAATAAATAAGTAATGAAACTTTCAGAAATAATCATACTGACATCTTATATAATTTTGGAGAAAAAAGTTGAAACCTTTTTAAAAAGAGAATTCCCACTCACAGTAAGTTGTTTTGCAATGATCCGGATTTCGAGCCTTTTAGCTCATCATCAGGTTGAAGGACTTAAACGACATCGTCTATCGACATACATTGCCAGAATGAACCCGCCGACATTTCTGCCAACGCGACGATCCAATTAACAGCTGATTTTATTAATGGCGCTCAATCTGAACGTACGAAGCGCGGAAATTATAACATGAATAAATATTATAATAGTAAATACTTAATATTATTAAATTACCATAAAAATAATAACAATTAAAGTAATTAGTTTATTTATTTGGATATTATTTATTTACGTATTTAAAATGGGAGGTAGATCAAAATCTGTTATATTATTAATGCATTTATCACCACGTTCAATTTTACATTTTTTAATTTCAAAGTTCTCAAACCAATCTAATTCTTTCCCTTTGTTGAACTATGTAACACTCTTGTATTCAAATTGAAATCATTCTTGTTTCTTTTAGATGGCCCTTTAATTCCGAAAGTTTGCTCGATTTTGGCAAGTGTTCTTTTACTCGTGTTTTTATTTCTACACCGCTTTGTCCTTACGTTTAATATCACAATCATTACAATTTGCCTAAGTTGTCTACTTTGTCTTTAGGCTTTGAGAGGTTGTTTTTAAGTGAACCCGTACTTCTAAAAGCTATTCTAAAATCTTCTTGTTTAAAAAATTTTACTAACTTTTTCCGATAATTCACCAACGCATGGCAAATAACGGAAACCTAATGTTTCATTAGTGGTGGGGTGACTGAGTCCCATTGTTGATTCGTTTAAAGTTAATTTTTTTATTCTTTTAACTAGCAACCTACCAATAAATATTTCTTGAAAATTTTAAATGTCAAATATCAAAATAATTAAACTAATTATTTAAATTGTAATTTTTTTCATCGTGATTTAATAATATTAAGTACTTACTATTATAATATTTATTTGTTATAATTTCCGCGCTTCGCACGTCCAAACTGAGAACCCTTAATAAAATCAGCTGTCAACTGGAACGTCGCTTTGGCGGAGATATCAGCGGGTTCACTTTGGCAGTTCGTGTCGAAGTGGTTGTGGAAGTCCTTCAACCTGATGATGAGCTAAAAGGCTCGAAATCCGGATCATAGCAAAACAACTTACTGTGAGTAGGAACTACCCTTTTGGAAAGTATTGAACACCACACTCACCCCATCATTTATCATTTCTAAAACATATTCATTTAACAACATATTTTTCGCCGCAGTTTCGACCTTTATTCGGGTCATCTTCAGGTTCTGGGCAAATTACAAAACACGCTTTTGGGAAAAAATACAATTTAAGATATAAATATAACAAATACTTACTATTTTTATTTTACATTGTATTTTTTCCAATTAAGTATATTTTGTAATTTACACAGGCCCTGAAGATGACCCGAATAGAGGCCGAAATGTCGACAAAAAATGAAACTTTTTTTTTTTAAATACCTTATTCTTGACCACAATTGATTAAAGACAGGTCACTAAGAAACACTTAATTAAATAGCTTGACATACAAGATTAGTTTTCTGATGAACCTATCATCAGTGAGCTAAGAGGGTACCAACCAGCATGTACATATCACTTTTTAATTAATTAAGACATTTTAAGTTTAAACGTACAGATGAATATTCAGATCTTAGAAAAATCAATGCATAAGCGTCCCAAGGAAAGATATTAGTAACCATACTTTATTTTATATAAACCAACAATTGCCCCAAATCGGGGGTGATTATTCTTCCAAAATCCATCGAAATGTGTATATTTTTTTTAAATGGAGATACTTGCTCATTTTGTGCAAATGAAAAGTTACGCGATACATTAATACAGTAAATATCTGGGAGGACGCTAGATGACAAGCTGAGATGGGAATAGTAAGTTTAAAAAAAAATAAATAAATAAAACAGGAGTAGGAACTATCTTTTTAAAAAGGATGAACCCCACACTCACACGATAGTTGATCATTCCTGTTTAAAACGTTGAATGTGGCATGTCATGATTTTTGCTTCGTTTTTCAACTTCTACATACTTTTCTTATTTCGTGTGTATTTATTTCTAATTCTTTCTATCAATTTCGTTCAGTTACTGCAAAAACCATGTCGTGCAGTACTACACTAGTCTTGCTCTAGACTAATAGCACTTTTAATTTTATATGCGTTAAAGTTGGTGGGTTGTGTAAATATACACCGTTATTATATTTATTACATTGTGTTTATGTTCAAATAATTGTTTACAAAATCGATAATAGTGTGGCGTTAAATTTGTGCGATTCTTGTGTGTCGTGTTGAGATTGCCCTTTGGTCACAAAACAAACACTTTGCGCCCTGAAGATGATCTCAATAAAGATCGAAACTTTTTTCTAAAACCTACGTCAAACCAGACCGCATATCACGATTTCCAATAATCATTGGCTAACGGTCACTAAATATCACACAAGAAATTTAGTTTTTGTTTGTCTGTCGAGTCCATTCCTCTAATCACCTTCAAGAATTTGAATTTATTGTTCAAAAACAAAATACAACAAACATAATACAAATAAAACTAAGGAATTGTAAAAATTTTGGCTAAACATATAAAACGTTATTATATATATTATAACCTTTGATTAGGTTTTTAGTTCGTCGGTACATCGAGAACAGTAATGACATCAGCCGGCCTGGTAGTCATTGGTCACCAATGGAGAAATGGGTGGCCACCCGGGGAAAAAAAAGCTCCAAACAAATTTAAATTAAAGTAAAAAACCGAGTGGGGCACTGATTAAAAGAGATTGCTTTACATGCATAAATCCAGTGATTTGCGGGAATTTGTCCAATGGCGTCGAGCGGGCCTCGCTTAATTGATAATTGTTTAAAACAAAAGTAAAATGCATCATCGATTTTATCGAGTGTATGATTAATTTTGCTTTCCCGTACGTATTTTTTATGCGTAATAAATGAGATAATTTTCATCTTATAAAATTAAGAAAGCAAAACAAAACAATTTACTTTGCACTAGTAAAAATAATCTCTTATGTAAGTGATATGTTTAACTCGCAAATTCAAAATAACGTAAAATATAAATAAACCCACTTTTTTTTACCATCTAGGTTATTGCCGGCTCCTCAGGTTTTGATTATCTATCATCTGTTTTGATACCCCTATCTTTGATGTTTAATCTTGCTATACGTGATTAAAATATCCTAAGACATTTAATAAACACATTCATGCTGTTTAAAAAAACATATCTAAATTAAACTAACCTAAATTTGGCGGGTCTTACCCCGTACAACTTCAATTTGTGTAAAGCTTGCACCTACGGTTGGGAGGACGGCATGGCAAGTTTCACTTGACGCTGTACCTTCATTCACGGAAATAAATACGTTCACTCAAAGTAAAAACCACGCAGTCACTGTCCTGAGTTAGCCTAATAGTTGGACGGGTGTTTGAGTACGCGATATGCCACAAATACAGTGAAACACTTAACCACTCACGGAAATAAATGCATTCACACAATCACCAGGGTTATTGATATTGCACCAGTGACTAACCCCTATAACATTGCAAATAAACTATGGTGTGTTTGTGGGTACTCGGCACTCTACAATCCCAACCATTCTACAACGTTCTCGCTAATAAATACACTCACGGAAATTTAGGATTTCAGGTTCCAATTAAATTTTTTTATTATAACCACTACTGTTCCTTAGAATTCGTATCAAATTTGCAGACATGCTACACTTTTGCACACGCTTGTGCGCCTCATGAAGGGCATCTGAGGGTCTTTCTTTGGCGAGAATTTTAATATATCTTGATTTAAAGTTTAGTTCTTTAGTTCACTTTGCAGAACAATCAATTTCGCGTTTTGCTAGATAATAATTTTTTGTTTTTTAATGGATACCAGAGACTGGAGTAGTTTCCTCCTGAGCACGGCAGCTGAGCTGTACAGCTTATTGTACTTTATACCTGGCTTATTTTCTTTTTTTTTGGGGGGGGGGCTCGCAACACAAGTGTCAACTCCAGCCACCGTTGTTCCCTGGTATTCTTCTATGGGAGAAATTCCCAATAGTTTTCTTCGTCCTTGGGAAAACCCTGATGATGGCACTTTAGATGTCGAAAATTCGGTGAACAATGCTTGTAAATCTGCCCTGAAGATGATTTCAATAAAGATCGAAACGTTGGCAAGACAAAAAAAATGTTTTTCAGAAATGTATATCACACCAGACCGCATCTAACGATTGTCCAATGACCTCTACGAAGATTTGAACCCTACATAAAATACACTTTGGGTCGCAATTAACATTAGGTGTACTTCAAGCCTTGTTCCAAATGGACCTTATTCTGTTAAAAAAAAAAAAAGGTTTTACCTTCGTGAGCTACAACAAAATTGAGCAGGTTTCATTTTCTTTAAATATTTTGTTTTGTTTCATAAGAATTCGCAGCCGAGGGTTGCATGAATGGAATATAATCAGTGTATATAAATATGTATCTTTAAACAAAGGTTTTGGCTATTTTCTTTACTTTGATTTTGTGTATAGTTCAGTAGAAGGTGTTTGTGTTTACTTTAGTGAGTATTTTATAATTAACTTTTCTTCATTATTATTTTGACTTTTGGACTTTATTATTTTAACTATTGTTTTATACTCTCTATAATAGGGGCTCATCACAACTCTCCCATTTAAATGAAATGGCCAAAAGATCAAGTTTAATTGTTAATTGTTTTCATTTTTTGCCGATTGCCCACCAGAATGTGACAAAGGGTTGATTCCCTCTCCTAATTAAAAATCTGTACACGGCTAACGGAAAGAGGGGTGAAAAAATATGAGAAGGTATGAATCATGTATGATGAGGGAAGAATGGGGGGGAGACTGAATTTCCTATATGAAACACGAGCGAAAAAGTTAATAATAAAAATGTAAAAACAATGAGGGGTAGCATATAAAAGGAAAAAAAGCGGACCCAATCGTTTTTAAACCTCATTTTCCTCACTTTTGGGCTCGTTTGGGAACGCAATTATTCTAATATAATTTACCTTTGAAATTTATTTTTAATGATTTCGAAATGTATGACGCTTGACCACACTACATACTACCGTATGCAAATTAAAAAATTCTTAATACTCGAAAATTCAAAAGGTGGGAAGTTGGGTTCTGAGTGGATCAAAGTCACTCTAGCTCAAGTGGTAGAGCAGCGGCATATTTAGCGGAAGGTGGTGGGTTCGAATCCCGCTCTCGTGACACTGAATTTTTTGTCAATGAATAGCTTACATAAAGATTAATTATTTAATGTATATTATTAATTGATGCCTTGCTCTTTAAATTCGAACTTAATTTACCTGATCAAGTTGTTCAATTATATTTATGTAAAAAAACGTACTGAGCTCGATGATGTTCTTTTACATGCAAAGCGAGTCTGCAAAATAAATAATTGACAATGCGCACAATTGAGTATTGCGTGATATTTGTTGCCCAACTGGGAGAAAGGGTAAGATTTAGATCCCGCAGGGGAGAAATCCACCCCCTTTGAAAACCACTTAAGCATTGTAACTCTCAGCTAGAGTTTGTGGCCAGAAATAATCTGTTTCGATCAAGAAGAATATTAGAGTCGGGTTGATTATCGCTTGGGGGTTTTGTCGGGGGGGGGGGGGGGGTCGCTTCCGACGAGAGTCGCCATCCCTCGTAGACTTAAGCGCTCAATTATCTCATCCCTCGCCCTCCGTCCACTACACGGACAAGCACGTGAAAAAAATTTGCATGTCCATTATATTCCACGTCAGAGAGGCCCGGGGGATAATTTGTAATCCCCGAAGCGCCGGTATTGTTTATTTTTATTTCCTGCCATTTTTTAAATTCACCGCCCCAGGGAGCGAGGGGGCGGGGGATTTTTTCATTCCCCGGTAATGGTCGGCCGCCCCCTTCCCACACGATATGTCAATAGTAATGTATAGGAAGCGAAGAGCCGGATTAAAACGCTTTGAGTGTCCGCGGCGACCTGTCAGTTGTATTTTCCCGCACTCGGACTTTTTTTAAATATTTTTTTTCTTTTAAATACGGCCAGCGTCAATTGTAATGGATGTGTCAGAACCCGCTGTTACAATAAATTCATCAAAAAACGATATTTTTTCGAGGCGCGAGCGCCCAGAGGACTGATTTATGTGGAATCGTCGGGAAAGGGGTAAACATTCGGCCGGGGAAGCTACTGGATTACGACCGCACGTAATGGAACCCTCACGGTTTTGAAAATGCCTCTGTACCTAATCCTAAACCGACTTCCGAATTGAACACATCTACATCTACGCCCTTTTCCACCACCTTCGGCCCGCATTTGTCATCGAAGCGATGCCCGATCATAACAAAAATATACCGTATTGAATGATAAAACTGACCAATATATATCTTATAACAAAACTGATCCATTTATTTTTATTTCACATGTTGATATGCATTCTAAACTTTTCCAATTCGAACTTTTAAATGATTAACCTCATTCGGTAAAGATTAACTGGCTTAAAATAATTGTCTCAGAAGAAAGTATTACAAACTTGTTTGAAATGGTATAAATAAGAAACGATAAGAAATTGTCATTATCCTGCTACAGTAGTAATGGCCATTAACCCAATAAAACAGATATCCCATATTAGATCACGAATAGTACTCCAAGTGCTTGGTGTTAAGCGGTAGTGCACTACTGGAATACCATCCCGGCCTGTAACAAAAAATAAATCTCTAAGATCATGAATGCCCTTCTTCTTTTCTTAGCATGTTAAACGCTAAAGAGGGGAACGCATTTATCCAAGGCTACCCGGTGCTACCCGACCCAAATCCAAAGTACAATTTTCCATCAGATTGTATTTATCAGCCCGATGCTATGCAACAATGCCCTACTCTACGCTCTGCGATCCCCACTGTCCAGATTTTCGTCGGGTAGCATCGAGTACAGTCGAAGACAAAAGAACAGGCCAGACATATTTTTATTCACATTACATGCATTACAACATACTTATTTTAATATAAACCAAATTAATCGAGATCAAAAATTCATTAGTTTAAAAAAAATTTAATGGGTTGGTAGAAAACTGATTTGGTGTACACGGTGTAACGCGACAGGTAGCATCGGGGGTGTCGCATTGCTTGGCATCGGGTAACTGTGACCCCAGGTTAAATTTTCCGCATGCCGTGGCGACTGGTAGAACCAAAAATAAAGCTTAAACAATCCTTGAAGGCTACTTGTTGTTTGTTTTCGTTTTCTTTGGCGTTAAATTGTGAGATGCCAGAAGTGAATAAAAAAGAAAATTTAAACAACACTTTTTGATATCTATGCACTCAAAAAGTACTAACAAAAGATAATCCTGTAATTCGTGCCGACGTACCTAACCTGCATCCTAACATCTAACACCCTACAACTTTATGGGATAGAAGGTGTATTTAATATGTATGAGAGTATAAGAACAAGACAGAATAAACAAAATAAATGTATTTCCTGATATAATGGATGGGTATTTAAGAATAAAAAATACGTGTAAACAAAAAACAGCTGTTACATTCATGGCTGCATGTTGGTTACCTACGCCCTTACGGACAGCAATGCGACTAAATTTTCGACCTAACCTCTAACACTGGCCCTGGGCTATTAGTTATCGTTAATGGTTTTAAATTATAAAATTAGATGTTAACTTTTGTTAGCCTGGAAGGATGCGTTCCAAACGGTGCATTGTGGTAGGGGGGTTTCACATCATTAACTTAGGTGGTCAAACTCACTTTTCTTTATCCAATTTTTTTTCTTTCTTCTTTTCTCCTTTCTTTTTTATATACATAACCAAGATATTCTTTAGTTTGTCTATTTCATCATTATCTAGCTATAAACTTACTTTATTTTCTTAAATAAAATAAATATTATTGCAGATACCTCCTCGATATTTATTTTATCATACATAATTTAATGTAAAACGTTTGTTGATACTATTTGTGACTACATTATTTTTCTTATGAAGGGATATGAAGAATAATAATTGAGCAAACGTGTAGTTGTATCAGTTTTTTATGTAAATTTATAGAGAATTTATTGTCTTCATTACGGTGTATTATTAAATCAAGGAAAGTTAGGCAACTATTACGTACAAATTCAATTGAAGAATTTAACATTAAAGTCTGACATGTTCAACTCTCCCAAAACTCACTGAACATCATCCTATGCAGGGACAAGTTGGTGGCATCATCTTATTTATTTAAAAATTGTATTTTTAAACTGTCCTTCAATTGTAAAACTGTTCATATTAAACAACCTAATCGAAATAGACATTATACAGAAAACCCACGAGTACAGGTACCACTATGCCAACGGATTCTTATCACCTCATGGACCCAAATAAGGTGCTGGTATCATTTGGCTCATAGACCTTACGTTAAAACTCCTATTAACAACTGCCAACTATAAAAAAGAATTACAAACTAATAAAATATTAGCTAAAACAATGTATATCAAGAAACATTTTTTGATAGGTTGCTAGTTGAAAGAATAGAAAAGGCGGATTCACTTTTGTAATTCATGTCGAGAGACGTGGTTTTAGAAATCTTTGAATCTGATGATGAGCTAAGGGCCCGAAATCTGTATCGTTTGAAAGCGACTTACTGTGAATAGGAACTATTTTTTTTATAAAGATTGTACGAAATACTCACTCCACCATTTATCATCTATATAAAGTCTATCTTTGTTTTCTGTTACTTCAATTTTTCCCTCTACTCCCCAATTCATGTCTTCAAGATTTTTCCTTGCATTCATTTTTCCCACTTTTGCCGTAATTTTCCCACTTTTGTTCTGATTCTTGTCAGATGCTTTTAAAGACCACTCTCAATATATAATTTTGTTTTTTTCATGAAAATGTAGTTTTTGTTTAATTAAATAAATTTTTATTGTATTTTAGATGTCAATTCTATTTCAGTCTGTTGAAATGAAATAAAATATTTTCATGTGGTTAGCTATATAAGTCTTTATTATTTTTTTATGAAAGAAAACTGATAAAGACAGAAAAAAGAAATGAAAAGAAATGTGAAAAGACTGGGAAAATTAAGCTTGTAACTTTCCTGTACGTTTTTCTTGATTTCAACCGACTAGTAAATTGTCGACCTATTTCAAAACTTCAAAAACCAAATTTTATTCCAGTGAATGGAATGAATAGAGTCTTGATTTCACAGGTTGGTAAATAAACAATTTGATTGGTGGCCAGCGTGTATTATTCAGCAGATAAATTAGCCCGCAGTTGCTGATCCATGTTTAGCCCTTTCAATCATAGATGTATACAGCGAAGGGGACACTGCTAGGAGAAGCATAATTAATTCAGTAATTATACACAAACATGACGCAGGGCCGATGGAGGCCACTTGAAGATCTAGTTGGCAATGACAGGTTGCAGTTCTGTAGGTGATAACCCACGATATCTCCCTCCACCTTCCGGCTGATAAAATTAACCTCTGTATTATAATTATAGCATTACCGTAATATTGTCTCTTAGGAGGCCACCGACCAGGCAGTGACGATATTGTCCTGGAATTATCGTCACCTTCGTGTAGAAATTAATTTTAATACTAATTAGTTCCAGCTAGCCTGGGTTGACCAATATTGGATTGTGACACGTGAATTTCTGACGGTAGGATGAACACTAAAACAATAAAGATAATAATAGAAATAAACGGGTTTCATTGGACTGGAAATATCATCGAGCCAATGAAAACGCAAATACTATAATAAAGATGAACAATGAAACTTAACATTTTAAATTATAAATAAAATAACTTGACAAATCCGTAAAAAACAATATGTGCATACCCTCTATAGAGAAAACATAATTAATTTAAGTTGTTTTTAGGCAGATCAGTTCGATTTTAGGTTTATAATAATATGTTTTAAAAAATTTTTTTTAGTGTCGATTCTGCACATCTATGTGCCGAACAGAGCATATGTCTTATCATGGCAAACTGCGAAAATCATCCATTTTGGACGTCGTGGGTCGGACAATAATGTTATCTTTTGAATTTGGGCTCAGTATGCTACCAACAAACAGTTCACCCTCAATTTCATGCAGTTTTTTTTTTATCCCTATCTCCCTTTTATCTTTTATTCATTCCTGGATATTCCTCCATCGCTATCACAGGAACATACGTGATTTACCGGTACTTGATATTGCGCCAGCGACACTCTTGTACGACTCATAATACTTTCACGAATATAAATACATTCTCACGGAAAAATTAAAGCATTATCAACAAATTTAGGATAAGTAGAACAATACAAATACATGTTTATTTTGAGATCGTGAGGCGCAGTATGGTGTGACGTAGGTTTTTTTTGAGATAAAAAAAGTCCATGGCAGGGGCGGGATTCGAACCCACGATCTTCGTCTACTCTAAATTTGTGCTATCGTGGGCTCGATCCACTCGGACACCAAGTTCCCATCTCAACCGCACCTTTTGAATTTTGCCTCCTTTTTGCCATTTTTCACTTCGAATCTCGCTCATGTCGTTGACTTTTTATCTCAACTAAAAACCTTAATTAATTGTTAAACGAAATTTTAGAAAAACATTTTTTTTGTCATGCCAAAGTTTCGATCTTCATTGAGATCATCTTCAAGGCTCAAAGTGTTTGTTTTCCGTGTAGATGATCTCTCGTGTAGGATAAAGATCGAAACGTTGGCACGATAAAGAAAATGTTTTTCTAAAACCTGCGTCACACTAGACCGAATCTCACGATCTCCAAATAATCATCCTCTAACGGTCACTAAGCACCTCACAACATATGAATACCTATCGTACAGTATTTTTCAAATTTAATAATTTATTAGAGCTCTTCATTGAAAATTATTTCAGATGAAAATAGAGTCAAGGGAATTTATTGCTGAATACAAAACTGTCGTAGCCCTGGTAATAGATATTTTCGTTTTTCTTAAGTAAGACAATGTTTCGAAAAAAAACTAACAGAATCGTAACTCGTAACTCAGAAACTGGAAATAGGTAAAGTGAGTGTACGTTGGAAGTTGTTGCAAATACGGCGTACTATCACCCCAATTTTTTTCACACTATTTCTGGGACACCCTGTGTTTAGAATTACCCGTGTTCTCCAGAAGTAGGATAGGGTACTCGAAGATTCTCTACCTTGATTGAGCACAATACTTACAGTGTCTCCAGCTACAGCTGAATGCTGATTTATACTGGAAGCTGTTTAAGTATTGTTCTCGAGTACCAATCGTCCTCTTGACACTTCTCGTACTACCCAGTGGACTGACGGTATTTGCGGTTTGGAGTGTGATCCGTCCCAGCTTTCTTTGTAACGTCTTCAAGTTCCTTGCTCGAAATAAGATAACTTAATTTTTTTATGATTATTTGTTATTACATTCTGTAAATTATTGTATTGTAATTCAGACCTTTTTATCCTTTGGAAGTGTTTAGTCTTATTACATGATGGTGTTATTTAAATAAAACATTTTTACGCTGAAAAAAAATCTGCCAGCATGAGAAGGTATAGTAATAATTAATCAGGTTTTAATCAACACACCCACACACACAAATATATAAATAGTAATTATTCAGATATCGTGAGATGTGGTTTGGTGTAATGTAGGTTTCAGAAAAACATTTTCTTTATCGTGCCAACGTTTCGATCTTTATTGAGATCATCTTCAGGGCCTGGGATTGACAAAATTGTCTTTTCTATACCGACTTCCTTCCCCAGCCCTTCAAAATCCCACATATATAAACAATAAACGGCAAAATCTCGCAGGCACTCTCAACACGGCACGCAAGGATGGCAGAAGTACACAGAAGACAAACTGTTTGAGTAAGTAGAAATACTTTGATTGAATATAAAATATATTTTGCATTGTATAAATTCACTTTTTTCCACACCATACACGTATTTGATAACTTTAAACAATGTTTGTTAAGCCCAAGCTCTGAAGATGATCTCAATAAAGATCGAAACGTTGGCAGGATAAAGAAAATGATTTTGTGAAACCTACATCACAACAGACCGCATCTAACGTTATATAATATGTATTTATACAGAAATGGTGTTACACCACATGTATATATATATAAAGAATGAGTTTGACTTCTGATCCCCCCCGTATATCTTTTGTTTTTGGAGGATTTTCGAAAAAACCCGGAGACAAGACTGTTTTATCTGTCTAGTTTCTTATGAGCTAAAGTGTTTTAATTTTAACACTACAGAATAATGGAATAGGGGGCTTAACTATTTCAAATTGAACAGTGCAAACTGTTTTTAATGCGGAGCAAACGTTCTTATGTTATTAGCAATAAACTATTTCAGAATGTAAAATATAATTTGATTGGTTGAACATATTGTACGTTGATCGCACTTGAGACTTCAATTTTGTCTCTAAACACTGAAATAGAAAGAAACTTCGTCTACCAGAAAGACATTTCGTAACTTATTTGTTTTAAGAACCCGTTCCAATATGCCATATAATATGCACCAATAAAACCTTAAATATGCAATGATTACTAGTATAAACCGTATTTTTTAATAAATATTAAAATAATGACAAGACGAATGTCAGAATCGACTGATATTAATATTTTTACCCTAGAATTATGTTTCCCTTTTAGTACATTTTAAATTTGGCATGAATAGAAAGAAAATTCTGAACAATACAAAAGTTCTATAATTTAAAATACACAAACTAAATAATTAGCTTTATGTTCATCAGTTGTTTTAGATAATCTTTATGTAAGGTATTAGTTTAAATGAAAAAGCTAGTATCATGAACGGGATTCGAACTCACGACCTTCGGCTTGATACGCTGCTTCTCTACCTCTTAAGCAATTGTTACTTCGATCCTCTTTGACACCAACCCTCCATTGGCCCCAGTCCTGACCAATACCTTTCGTAAAGATTAATTAATTGAAAGAAGTTATTTCGGCCAATCGGGCCACGAAAGATTGTATAATGGATTTGTTTTAAAGTTGACAACTAGATACATTTCAAAGTTAGTATCTGTGCAAATACAGCGTTTATCTATCGAGAAATAATTTGTACGTCAAAAAACCTTTTCAACGTCGGCACAGTTGGTAGAACTTGTAGGAACTAAAAAAATCTTTATTCTTTCAATTAAAATTTTTTAAATTTGCCCCCTATTTCAGCCAATCTGGTATTTTTGTAAAATATGTATTTTATTTTATCTTGTAATATAACTTTTGCACCGCCGTGGATTCTTACCAATCCAAAAGTCCAAATATTTTTGAAGAAGTTGAAATTTTTTTCAGATGGGCCAGAAAACTGCACCTAGAAGATGTCAGTCTGATCGTCGTAAGTGTTAGCAAAAGTAGTACACAATTGTATACAAATCCGGGTTCTAGTTACGTATCTATGTATGGTTTAGAGAACTGATCTACATATTTTATGTTGAACCGGCACACGGGCACTTACTGGGTCTGTCTTCACTCGCGGGTTTTATTGTTTGAGTTAATCAAACGCGTTTCGGCATTACGCCATCTTCAGTGATAAACCCTATCATCTACTACATATTTTATGTTCATACAAAAACGACTGCTGATGTTGTGGGCTAAATTTAAACGAAATCAGAAAGAGATAAAAAATGGAACACGTTCTCTACTAATACACCCTGGACGCGCTTGAGAACAAGGTACAGTTTCTCAATGTAATCTATTCTAACATTGTACATACATCTGGAAACGTCCAATTAGCAATCTCTAATTAAATTCTAGTTTACGAGTTTGTAATATGCAACGTGTTGTCCATCAAGGCCCAATGTTGATGCGCGTTTTAAATGTTTTACGAAGTTCGTGCGATTCCTGTCGTCGTCTCCAAATGCTGCCGTCTTTCTGAATTCTACAAGTTTACCACCGTTATTCCATTGTAAATTATTGACAAAAGAATATATTTACGAATATACCGTCCAATTAATTGTTGTCTATGAGGCATAAATAATTTAATTTTAAATTATATAAAACTTTGTTATATAATTACAAGTTGTGGAATTTGTTAATGTTGTATTTTCTAAACATGATAGAGAGCCGCGGTAGCCGAGTGGTATCCTTCGGTCGTGGGTTCGATCCCCACTGTAGTCTCTGGAATTTTTTTGACGCCTAAGGGGAACGGTGGGCGCAATTGAAAGAAATTGATACGGCACTCACCAATGGAAGGGGCGGGATCGGATCTCAGCGACCCTGAATTTGGTCCCAACCCACTTCAAAATGAGTTTCTTCCATAGAAGAACATCGGGGAACAACGGGGCTCAAGTTGACATTTGTGTTGCGAGCCCCCCCCCTACAAAAAAAAAAAACATGGAGCCAGGGATAAAGTGCAATAAACTGTACAGCTGCAGTGCTCAGGAGGAAAATCCTCCAGTCCGTGGTACTGGTACTGTATTGGTATCCATCCCATCGAAAACAAAGACACATTATCTCTACATATATATGCTTTGCTTGAATATATGCTTCATAATTTGGACAATCAAACGGAGTTTTACATAAAACAAATTTATGATGCAAGTAATTATTATACAAAGGCAAATTTGCAAGGTCGCGATTTCTCCAGATTACTGGAAAATAGCCACGATCGTTCCGATTGCCAAGCCTGGGAAAGATCTTAGCAGCTACCGACCTATACTTAAAGTGGCTGTTAGAAACCAGACGAATCATCTCCCGACAATAATGTGTCTGCAGAAAATTGCACTCCACTTTCTTCAACTCGACACCACAATCCAAGATGCACTCTTCCTAAGCAAAGGGGACTCATGCAGTATTTCTGGACTTAGTAAACGATTATGGCAGTATTTGGCGAAGTCGCATCTCGCAACCGCGGTTTGGTCTGTACTTCATAAACAACTTACTCTCTCTGCAACATCACCTTCATAATTAGAATAGGGGCTAATTTATAAGGCGCAAAGGATAAAAAGCGGTACCACAAGAAAGTGGGCTAAGAACCCTCTTTTTACCATGGGAAGGAAACCTTCTTCCAGTCATTTTCATTTCAGCTAACGTAAGTACACAACTTTCAAAACATTAGTACAGACCAAGCCCGAATACATTATAGGACGATAACGAAGGAAAGAGAAAAATAAAATTATGGTTTAATAGTTCATTTTGCTTTTTGATGTTGAGGCAGCTTCGGCTGAGTTCAGATGTATCCATTTTGCAATTAATACTGCGTGTGTCTCTGTTAATATAAACCATTTCTAGGAATTGAGGGGTGTTTAGTGACCGATAATTAATGATTATTTGGGGATCGAGAGGTGAGGTTTGGTGTGGCGTAGATATTAGAAAAATATTTTCTTTATCGTGCCAACGCTTCGATCTTTATGGAGATCATCTTCAGGGCTCAAAATGTTTATTTTCAGTATAGTTGTTTTGTCCGTCGTGTTGAGAGTGCCCCTGCGTTGAGTGCTGAAGATGTTCTAAATAAATATCGAAACGTTGGCACGATAAAGAAAACGTTTTTCTAAAACCTACGTCACATCAGACCGCGTCTCACGATTTCCGAATTATATGTAATTTTATTGGTGAGAAATAAAATAAATCACGAATTTTAGTTCCTTTTAGCACAATTGAACTTAGTTGGGGTTTACCAGGATTCTAAAGGGGGGGGGGGTTGTTATACTTTTTAAAAGTTTGAATAAATTCTTAAGCCAACTAGATAAACCAAATAAAAGGAAATCGTATCTGATGTGATAAAAGGTCTTTATAAAAATTACATCTACTATCTTTCTACCTATCAATATGCAGTGATAATTGATTATTATTATGAAAGAAGAAATATAGCTAACCTAAGATAAAGGTTTAGATGTTAGAGCGTGAAATGACTTTAGCCGTTAAAACGCCCTTAAAAATTAATAATAATAAACAGTCTCAATTACGTTTTGGATGTAGAAAAGTGAATTTATACATTGCAAAATATATTTTTATATATTCAATCAAAAAAATATATTTTGCATTGCATAAATTCATTTTTCTACATCCAAAATGTAATTGTTATTGGTAAACAATGTTTGTAAATCCCAGGCCCTGAAGATGAACTCAATAAAGATCGAAACGCTAGCACGATAAAGAAGTGCTTTTCTGAAACCTACATCATACCAGACCCATCTCACGATTTCTAAATAAATATCGATTATTGGTCGCTAATTACAACACATTGTTTTTAATCTATAAATAATGATTTATGCTCATTTAAAGTCAAGTAAAATTAGGTTTTGAAAAAATAACCCCCTTAAGCCCATTTGAAATGCACATGTTTTTATTGGAAAAATTAGTTTATTTGTTGAATTACTTGTTTCCACAGTCCATGATTATAATGGGCGTTGTTCAGCAAAACTGTCCGCCAAATTTTCAACAAAAATCAAATTCATTCATTTTGAAACAATAAGAACCAAATTCTAACTGATTTTATTTATTTATGGTGTATAAATTAAAATATAAATAAAACAATAAACATAAACTAAATATATTTAAATAAACATACATTTTTTATTTATTCATAGAAAAAAAATTACTTTTGTAATAATTTGATTGTGCCACATAAAAATTATTATTCAAACATCGTGAGATGCGGTGTGGTGTGATGTGGTTTTTAAAAACATTTTCTTTATCGTGCAGCGTTTCGACCTTTATTGAGATCATCTTCAGGGCCTGGGATTTACACGCATTGTTTAAATTCAACACATACATGCATGGTGTGGAAAAAAGTGAATTTATATAATACAATTTTTTTTTTATATTCAACCAAAATATTTCATTCGCTCAAAGCGTTTGTTTTATGCAGATCTGTCAGATTTGGATATAACTATAATATGTGCGCACCGTATAATTTTTTTTATAGATAGCAAGGAATTTTGTTGAAATTAAAAAAAGGAAAAGAAGGATTTTTTATAGTTAGTTTACAGTTTTTATGGTTTGTAGTTGTCATTTTGCAAGCGAAATGTTGCCTACATTGTTTTTTTTTCACAGTGTACGTACCAATTTCCATTCTCAGCCATAAAATTACTTTAGCCGCTTTTAGAATCAATTATGGGGCCCGTGAGCGGGCGCTACTTTATGGATTGCGCCTCCCGTTCCAGCGGCAAATAGCACTGGAAGTATGTTGAGTAGAACTCATAGAGATGGACAACTATGATAGAGACCGACCCACCTAGCCCTTGTACAATTATCGATTAATTACTCGGTGATGTTAGAGTGCTACGAGTGCACCGGACAGGTTAGAGAGCGGCCACCAGTTGTACATCAACCTTCACGTTCACACCCACTGCCAAATAAGCTCGGGGGTGCCGAAGATGCGGGAAAACTTGGATCAGGAAATGGCCATAATATCGAAAATCAATATCTTAAAAAATGCAATTAATTTTGAATTTAAAAAATATATTAGTAATGTCAATAATAACAACAACAATAAATATTAAGAGGTTTCATTTAAAAATAATTGAAGATTTACATAGTTTAAACTAGGGTAGAAAGTACAATTAAAAACCGTATAAAACAAGTTAATTGTAAACCCGGTTCACAGCAAGACATATAATTTGATATACGATTAAAATGGCCAATCAAAAATTGATAGGAATTCCATGGAAAATAATTAAATTTAAAAAGGAAATGTTAGATTGTTTAAACAAAAGTCTACGAATATTGTATTTGGTGTTTGAAGTTAACATTAATCATAAATACAATTTGATTTGAAAAATGGGATCAGGATAAAAAAAAAGCATATTTCGATAAATCAAAAACAAACATGAAATTTTCAATTTTGATATTTGAATGATAAAATAATTATTTCTATTGAAAATAACTTTAGACCGCTTTCTCGTATAACTTAAAATTTTTTTATTAAATATAAAAAAAATAGCTTTAACATTTGTTATTAAATTAAACCATATTAGCGGTTGAAATATTGCAAAAAGGAGGGAAAACTCAAAATGTGGGGTTGTGATAGGAAGTTGATGTCACGATAGCTCAAGTGGTAGAGCACCGGCGTATCAAGCTGAAGATCCTGGGTTCGAATCCCGCTCGTACCACTGACTTTTTTATCTCAACTAAAAACCTTAATTAACTGTAATGTATTAATTGGTCAAGCGGACCACGAAATTAGTGTATTAAACCATATTGTTCAATTTTCACTTACTTGCTAAACAATAGCAATTTGAGTTCAAATTGTTCATTCTGTACTACATTAATGATTTAAATCTTTTTACACGAAAAAATGCCTCGTTGATTTTTATCTCTTTTTCCATATAGGACGAAACAGTACGATTATTATGGACGTACATAAACCAGAGTGAACACAGTAAGAAATCAGCAAGCTTTGTTTCAGGTGTTGGTGGGTTTTTTTCCTATTCACCAATAATATTTGCAAAAAAAGAAATAAAATAAAATCGAGACCCAATCAAGTCCGATTGAGGGAAGATGGAGGCGCCCGACGGACAAAAGGCTTGATTCGTTCTCGCTGTATTTTTTGGCAGGGCTTTTTTTTTGCATATTAATATATGTTTTTTTTTATTCCCGAAGGTAGAATTGTAGAATTGATACCTCAGCACGAATGATTCAACGACAAGTTTTACACTTTTTGAATACAATTAATTAATGGCTGGACTCAAAAATAGTGACTGATTTACAAAACACATTTTGTAAAAACATTTATGTACCAATAAAAGAGTTGATAATTTTAAAAAATCGTGACAAATATATGTGTGTTGTGTAGTGACCGTTAGTTATTAATTATTCGGAGATCGAGAGATGCCGTCTGGTGTGATGTAGGGTTTAGAAAACATTTTCTTTATCGTGCCAACGTTTCGATCTTTATTGAGATCACCTTCAAGGAATAGGACTTGTTTAAATTTAACAAATACCTGTAGGATGTTGAAAAATTTTACTTTTTAGGATTTCAAATCTAATTTAACGTGAATATAAATGTAACCTTAATGAAACGAATTTTTCGAATTCACACAGGGCATTTTCAGACATACCCTTAACAGAGGAGGGTAATTTTTACGGCGCAGTCACTCAACCCCGTAACGCCCTGGTTAGGATCCAATCCCGAAAGTGTTAAGTGTTAAGTTTTAATTGGGGGATTTGTCCGGTCGGAAAGACCACCATGTGTATTCATAATGAGGGACAGCAGGTAAACCGTGTCGACCCGTTTATAATAAAATTATACGAGTGTGGAACTCTGCCGGCCTGTACGGCCATTTGCATATAAATAAGCCCTGATTTATACATTAGCGTATTTGCAGAGGTTTTCAACGTTTTGTTTTACCATCGGTGGCGTCAAATCAACAGAGATTATCTCCCTAATTTGACACAATAACACTTTATTGTGATCTGTATGCGCGGCGATAACTGACACCCCAATCGTCTGATATAAACATTAAACGTTTATAAGGGATAGTAAATTATTATTTTTTTTATTCAGGCGAAAAATATAAAATATTTAATCTCACATCAGATGCTCTAAGCGTTTTGATTATTATATTTTAGATAAGAATATATTGCTGAGGAAAAACATTTGATTGTAGGGAAACTAAGTTTTAGTTATTAAAAGGACGCATGAAAAAGGTTAGACACTAGTGGTATAGATTAAAATAAAAACGAAAATAGCAGTTGTCATCTGTAATATTCATATCAAGACGTTTTTCTTGTTTTAATTAATTAAACTAGTGAGATGAAAAGCCTAGGGTCATGAGCGGGATTCGTACCCACGACCTTCGACTAAATACGGCCCTCCTCTCGGAGAGTTAGATCAATATGCTTTAGCTAATAAGGTCATAGAGATATGTACTGATTTTCAAATCTATGAAGAGCTAGTTTAAGTAGTCGTTCTCTATGGTGTTTGTTGTCGTATTACTTTGACTTCTTGAGCCAGCTATTCATCTTTGTTTAGCCTGTAACTCTTAGTTTTTTTCCTCGTTGTATATTTAATACTATTTCTTCTAGAGCCGGATCCTTTTATCACACCGTGACAACAATTGTCACAAACAAATAGAAAAATCTTTCCTTCCAACTTGTCTTATGTCTTTAAGTAATGGGTGGTGGTTAGTGAACGTTGCTTAATAATTATTTGGAGGTCATGTGAATCTCGTGAAGATGAATTATTCTGAATTATTTAATTATGATGGTTAGGTAGACAAATTACGAAAACACCCAAATAATTTCATTTAAAACAATTAAATTTAACTAGCAATTTGTTACATGGTTGTTCTCTTAAAGTTTAAATAAACAATGTATTACATGGTTGTGTTAAAATTAACGATAATTATTCAGATATCGTGAGATGCGGTCTGGTGTGATGTAAGTTTC
>CM077106.1:16824134-16839464 GCA_039619505.1 Cimex hemipterus | reverse complement strand
GGTTTCAGAAAAACATCTTTTTTTATCGTGCCAAAGTTTCGATCTTTTCGTGTAAAAATGTGTGGTGTTTAGTGACCGATAGTTATTAATTATTCGGAGATCGAGAGATGCTGTCTGGTGTGACGTAGGATTTAGAAAAACATTTTCCTTGCCAACGTTTCGATGTTTATTCAGATCATATTCAAAGATACGCGATAACGAAAATGTATTTCTGAAACCTACATCACACCAGACCGCATCTCACGATATCTGAATAAGTTTCGTTCATTATTGAGCTCATGTTCAGTGTCCAAAGTGTTTGTTTTCTTCGTAGATATGTCATTCTTGTCTGTCGTGTTGAGGGTGCTGACTTTGAGCCCTGAAGATGATCTCAATAACGTTGGCACAATAAAGAAAATACTTTTCTAAAATTTACTTCACACCAGACCGCATCTCACGACCTCCCAATAATGTTTAATTAATCTATAATTTAATCAAATAAGCCTAACCTGGAATATTTGATGTAAAAATTCGATTGTAAAAAGATATCCATTCCACTTGGCTAGCAAATGAAATACACGTAATATACGATAGCATGCTTCCCTCGCTTCTATCTGTCCCGGTATCATGAAAAAAAGACAATCTTCGTCAAAAGCGATTTAACTGGAAATCGAAATGGCTAAATTTCCTGCAGACGGCCATTTTAACATTGCGGAATCCGGTAAAAAACCTATAATTGCTAGTATCGAGCGAGAGGCAATGCTATAATTATATCCAAGGATTACATGAGCTGGCTAGATTAGAGTTGCCAGTTACGAGGGTGTTCACTGTCCGGCAAATCCAGTTATAACGAACTGAAATAGTATTATACTCCGTTTCAATTCTGTATTACTAGTGTTTTTCTTGCGATTTTATTTAACGTATGAAGTCAACGACGATTTAAGATGTTCTTAGCTGATTGTAAAAAAAAAAGTTATATCGCCCAATATTAACTTTTACGAAGAAATAAAGACAGTACAAATTCATTATGACGGCCAGATTCGTACTGACTTTCTAAAACTATAAATCATCGAATAATAGTTATCGGATACGGTAGGTGTGCACTGTTGCTCAATGGTAGACGGTAAAGCTACAAGCAATTAAAGTCTCAAGCACCTTTGGTATTTCACGTCGTAATGAGACGAGAAACCCTTCAAGCTGTAATGAGAACAATTTATCTTCATTAATATATAACCGAATAATATTTGAAACTGCGGCGGTTTTAATTATTATAACGTTTCGTAATTAACCTGTGGCATTTTGAGACGACGAGGATTTCCATTATAAACTACTTGAGATTAAAGTTAAAAAGTAATTTTGGAATTACTTCTGAACATCGAAGAATTAGAAGTCTTTTAAGTATTTTTAATTAGAAAAAACATTAATATATAAATTAAAGACGAGAAGAAAATGACTTGAACTCTTGGCAAGGCAAACGGAGAACAAAAATCGAGAAAATACACAACCCCAGAATTTGAGGTCCTATTAACTGACAATTATTATTTGGAGATCGTGAGGTGCGGTCTGGTGTGACGTAGTATTAGAAAAACATTTTCTCTATCATGCCAAGTTTCGATCTTTATTGAGAGCATCTTCAGGGCTCCCAGGCACCCACCCAACCAGGCAGTGGGGGCGCTCACAACACGTCATACAAGAATGACACATCTACACGAAAAAAAAAAATTCAGTACTGAAGATGATCTCAATAACGATCGAAACGTTGACATGTTATAAAAAAATTTATTTTAAACCTACGTCACACCAAACCGCACCTCACGATAAAAAAGGGATAACATACACAACCTCTGAATTTGAGGTCCTATTTTCTGACAATTATTCTTCGGAGATCCTGAGGTGCGGTCTAGTATGACGTGGGTTTTAGAAAAACATTTTCTCTATCATGCCACGTTTCGACCTTTATTGAGATCATCTTCAGTGCTCAAAGTTTTTTTTCGTGTAGATATGTTATTCTTGTATGACTTGTTGAGAGTGCCGGTCTTTGTTCTTTCGAACGGTTTCTGGTTGGGTGAGTGCCTCCTGGGAACTCTGAAGATGATCTCAGTAAAGATCGAAACGTCGGCATGATAGAGAAAATGTTTTCTGAAACCTAAATCACACCAGACCACCCCTCAGCTAAATAATCATTTGCTAACCGTTACGAAACGTAACAAGCGTTCTACCATTAACTGACCTAACTAAACTTATCACACCACTTACAGTAAATTTTAAATAAAAGATCGAGTGTAACTCCAGCTTTTATCTTGTTAATTTGCAAAACATTTAGAATGATAAGCGGCGGACAATTCATTATTTTTAAAATATATTCTTTAGAATAAAAAAAAACGATGCACGACAATAAGATAATAAAGAGTTTCAGCATATCAAATTTTAAATAAATAATGATACAATACAGCACAACAGAGAAGATAACCACGGTCGTTAATATCACAAAGCGAGACTGGGAGGTTCCAGTGGCATTTAAAACTGACGTCTGTAATTTAGGGAGACAATAAAAATAAAATATTTTGTAGTTTCTTTTTCTTGTTGACTTAATTCTGTTTTAATTACACAGATTCAGGTGTGTATTTTCACACTTCAATATTATTCATAGTAACAACATTCGTCAGATTTAGACCTTTACATTTACCTACTTACGGTTTACTTATTTTATCTTTGACAGAAATTCTCTCTCTATATATATGTTAAATTAGACGATTTAAGGAAAATAGAATTGTTTAGAACGCTATAAACAGTTTTTGTGCGCTGTTATCTGAAAACTACCTATTTTGAAGAGAGCTGCTCATTAGGTATTTCTTCTGCTAGGAACTTTTTTCGTGTTTTGATTATTCTTTCGGAATTTCAGTTCCTCTTTTTTGGAAGTATGGGAGTTTTGAAAGCGTCTTTGATTACAAAATATACTCCCCCCCAATTACTCAATCTCGGTGAGGGGAACCAGAGACAGCTGGACGAAATGTTTAATTTTTCTTTTATACTAAGAAGGATTTGTATTATCAATAAATTCACTAATTTCGTAGTTAGCTTGACCAATTAATTATATTACAATTAATTAAGGTTTTTAATGGAGATAAAAATTTAATGGGACGAGGGGGATTCGAACCCACTATCTTCGGCTAAATACGCCGCTGCTCTTGCACTACCACTTGATCTATCGTAACCTCGATCCACCGTAACACTAACTTCCCATCTCAACCCCATTTTTTGAAAAGTTGGATGGATGGATGGATGGATACCAGGGACTGGAGGAGTTCCCTCCTGAGCACTGCAGCTGTTCAACTTATTTTACAATACCCTCCCTCCATTTTTGGGGAAGGGCTCACAACACAAAGTGAACTTGAGCCCCCGTTGTACCAGTGTTCTTCCATCGAAGAAACTCATTTTTGAAGGGAGTTGGGACCAGATTCAGAGTCACTGAGATACAGTCCCGCCCCTTGCATTGATGAGTGCCGTGTCAATTTCTTCTGATTGCGGCCACCGATCCCCTTAGGCGTCAAAAAAATTCCAGAGGCGACGGTGAGGATCGAACCCACGACCGCGGGGTCTACTAGCCGAGAGTCTGACGCCTTAACCACTCGGCTATCGCGGTCCCCTTTTGAAGGGTTAATAAGGGTTAAGGGGTGGATCGAGCTCAAGTGGTAGATCAGCGGCATATCGAGCCGAAGATGGTGGGTTCGAATCCCGTTCGTACCATTGACTTTTTCTCAATTAAAAGCTTTAATCAATTGTAGTATCAATTTAATTTTTACTCAATTTATGTACGCTAATCCATTTTTTTATTCGAGTAAAATTCCCTATAAAATCCATACATACAAGACGGTTTTCTAATCAATGCTGTACAATTTTTTTTTTGTATATTATATTAGCTTACAAAAATGTATTTTTTTGTTGAAATATAGTTCTTTTTTCATTCGAGTTCTGATAAAACGAAAAAAAAGCTTGTGTGAAAAAGAACGATTTAAAGTGTATTTTAAGAAAAAAATGTGAGTAAAAATGTGACCAATCGCCTTTTGCATTAGTTTAACAATTAGTTTAATTTTGTTTCGAAAAACACAAACATAAATGATTTACTCGAATGACAAACACAGTTTCTATCAAATTATAAAACAAAATGCTCTCTTTCATTTATTTAAAATTTCTCGCTAAAGGACAAACGCACGGAAAAATAAATTAGAAAGATCACAGAATACAAATCAGGATTAAATCGAGTTATGTGTATAAAAACAACATACATTCTGTCGATGACTGGACATATGAGCATACTGCAGGTAGAAATTGACCTCTTGTAGGTCAATCTAACTAACGATTTCGCATTAAGATTTAACACAGGACACATTTTTTCTCAGATTTAATACAAATTGAGCTGTAATAATTAGTTAAGCTTTACAATAAATAAATATAAAAATTATATATTAAAAAAATTTGTCGTGGTTAAACAAAATATATTCTTTTAATTATTGATTATTTCGAGATAGTGAGATGAAGACTTGTGTCGGTTTAGAGAAGCAAGTTTTTTTTGTGCTAACGTTTCGATCTCTATTTAGATCATCTTCAAGGCCTGGAATTTACAAACATTGTTCGGATTATACAGATACTAATTATACAGTGATTTACGTAATATAGAAATTTCAGGTTTATTCAAAGTATTTGTACTCATTCAACGTGTGGGTTTTCTGTGACGACGAGTCATGGTGTTGTGTCGTGTTGCGAATGTTATAAATGTTTTTTTCGTTTATATATGTTTGATTATAAAGGTTCTTATCTTAGCCTTGTTCCGTTTTGGTAGGTTGTGCACATCTGTTCGACGTTCGACTTAGCGTGTATCCCAAATCAGCATACAATATCGTCGCCTTGTTTGTTTTGTTAATACATTGTTTTCAATAATTATTCAGCTATCGTGAGATGCTGTCGGATGTGATGTAGGTTTCAGAAAAACATTTTCTTTATCGCGCCAACGTTTCGATCTTTTATTGTGATCATCTTCAGGGCACAAAGTGTTTGAGAACTGTAACAATCTTGCCTGTCGTGTTGAGAGTGCTCTGAAGATGATCTCAGTAAAAGATCGAAACGTTCACAAAAGAAAGAGATTGTTTTTCTGAAACCTACATCACACCAGACCACATCTCACGATATCTACATAATTATCGTTAATTTTAACACAACAATGTAATACATTGTTTATTTAAACTTTATGAGAATAACCATGTAACATATTGCTAGTTAAATTTAATTGTTTTAAATGAAATTATTTGGGTGTTTTCGTAATTTGTCTACCTAACCATCATTATTAAATAATTTTTATAAAAACTCATGCATTTTAGATCTCGTTTTATTTAGGTTACATTAACAAAGCATGTTGTAATTAATACAATGACAAAATGACATATGCATAGTTGGAGATAAATTACAAAATTATGAGTGTCCGGTTCTGACGCTACTCGACGAAAATGGTGCAATTTTACGAGGAAAACCATTTAATAAATTTTTAGTTAAATTTTATGAACAAATCGTGTAATATATTTTAGTTAAATTTTATGAGAAAATCCATGTAATAAATTGTTAGTGAAATTTAATTGTTTAAATAAAGTTATTCATGTGTTTTGTTAATTAGTCTTCTTGGCCATAATAATAAAAGAATTTTTATAAAAACTCATGAATTTTAGATCTCGTTTAATTCGGTTTACATTAAAATAAACTTGTTCTGATTAATATTATGACAAAATTACGTATGCATAGCTGGGGATAAACTACGAAAAATATGAGTGTCCGGTTTTGAAGCTACTCCACGAGAATAGAGTACTTTTATGAGCAAAATCGTGTGATAAATTGCTAGTTAAATTTAATTGTTTTAAATCAAGTTATTACTCCGTTTTGATAACTTGTCTGCCTAACCATCATAATTAAATAACTTTTATAAAAACTTACGAACTTTAGCACCCGTTTGATTTGGTTTACATTAAAATAAACATGTTACAATTAACATAATGACAAAATTACATATACATAGTTTGAGATAAACTACAAAAATTATGAGTGTCAGGTTCTGACGCAACTTGACAAAAATCAATTTACGAGAAAAACCATGTAATCAATTTGTTAGTTAAATTTTACGAGAAAAATCGTGTAATAATTTTAGTTAAATTTTATGAGGAAATCAGTGTAATAAATTGTCAGTTAAATTCATTCTAATAATAAATGATAATCTGGTGTTTTTATAAATTTTCCGCTAAATCATTAAACTTAATCTTTATAAATAAAAACTAATGAATTTTTGATCATTCTAAATTTGATTGATATTTAAAATAAGTATGTTGTAACTAATGTAACGACAATAATTCGTATCATTTTAAATAAAAATATGAGTTTCCGGTTCTTTTGTCTTTCTACTGTACTCGACGCTACCCGACGAAAATTTGGACAGTGGAAATGTTATTTTGCATCGAGTCGCGTAGAGTAGGGTAGCGTTGGGTAGCATCGGGCAGATGTGCACGGGGATAATACAGTCTTATGAAAAATTGGACATTGATTTGTGTCATATCGGGTAAGCGTGTTCCCCGCTTTAGGCCGATGACACACGGAGCGGTTTTGACCGAAGCGATAAACGCTTCGGTCTTGGTAGGTGGTGGCATATGCAGCGGTTTGATGTGCGTTTTGGCCGAAGAGGTTTTGTTTTCTCTCAGCTATTAAATGTATCCTACAGCAGTGCATATAAGCATTGAACGTTGCAAGGTGTTATTTTGCAGTTTGTATAACAATTTTATTTTATTTTATACAGTTTAATAAATAAAGCTTTTTTCAGTTAAATTGGTACTTTTTTCTACCAATTTAATACTTTTTCCAACCAAATTAGTACTTTTCCCAAGCGATTTAATACTTTTCCCAACGAACTTAGTACCCTTCCCAAGCAAATTAATACGTTTCCCGAGCAATTTAATAATTTTCAAATGGAGTGGGGTAAAGGGGGATATTGAACATAATCATACTGTCAAGAAACGAAATTTATTACTGAAAATAAGAAAATTAACAAAATTAACCTTTTATTTCAAAATCAATGCAGGGGACATCCAGCAACCGCTGATGGTTATTTCAGTTTTACATCGATGACAAAATTGGATCAATCTGTAGAATTGATGGTGTTGACACTGAAACTAATCACTTCTGCAATGTCCCTCCTGGATGATGCCTTTTTTAGAAAAAGCATATTCAGCTGGGTTTAACATTGGGGAATATGGAGGCAAGTACTTGATGGTGTGAGAAAACGATTCTACAAGATTGCATACATCTTACATTCTGTGAATGGCTGCATTATCCATTATCGGAATAGAGTGTTCAGCTCCATTCATTACGTTTCTCGCAAAGCTCATGTAGGAAATTGCAAAATAAATTACTGTTACAGTTCACCCTACTAATTACAGAATAATGTACTACCTGCTGATTATTTTAGAAATATATAATCCTCCATATTCCCCAATGTTAAACCCAGCTGAATATGCTTTTTTCTAAAATAAAGGCATCGGCCAGGAGGGTTTTAGGTGGGACAGCTGCAGAACACGACATTGCAGAAATAATTAGTTGCACTGTCAACACCATCAATTCTACAGATTGCAATTTGGTCATCGATGTGATACTGAAATTACCATCAGCGGTTGCTGGATGTCCCCTGCATTGATTTTGAAATAACAGGTTAATTTTATTAATTTTCTTATTTTCAATAATAAATTTCCTTTCTTGACAGTATGATTATGTTCACTATCGGATGAAGAGATTCATCTGGTGTCTCTGTACCATTGTTGGAAGAAGAGAATGGAAACAAACACAGGAAAATGTGGGTTCATCCAATTGTCGAGAAGAGAAGAGAAAGAGGGCATTTTCAGAGATGAGGAAACACCCTGAAGAATTTTTTGACTTTACAAGGATGTAAATGGGCAGTTTTGACGAGTTCCATAGTAAAATAAAATGCCGTATTACAAATCTTTTTCTCCACGTCTATTTTTTGCATCTTAAAGTAAATTCGAAAACTCACAATCAAACAACCCTTCAAGAAAGTGAGGTACGAACAGCTCGAATAAACGCCACGTGTGTCAGGGTTGATGCAATACTTGTGTACCACTCACCGCCTGGCGTTTTCAAAACCGACGCGTTGGGTCGTCTCCACGACCGACCGACTCGGTTTGAAAACCGACAGGCGGTTACGACCGCTACGTCTGTCATGTGCAATGCAACAACAAAGAACGACGCACCGACTCGATTTTTCTCGCGGTAAACGCTTCGGTCAAAACCCCTCCGTGTGTCATCGGCCTTACTCTCACCTCTCCAGCCTAATTCACACGTTCTATTGCAAACTGAAACATTCTTATTTTGTGAGCTGTTGTAAGGAGTCGTGACCGAAAGTTACACTCTTTAAGATTTCTTCTTACAGTAAGGAAATATAAACATTTCAGGCTTGCTTTATGGCACTTCTTATCTTATAACTGGTCCCACTACGATTATACAGGATGTACAAGTTCAACACGGAAAATGTTTTCGATCATAGAGTCGATCTGTACAACTGGCCGTTCCAGCGACCGGCACACCCGCGATGCTTTTGACCGGGGACAGACTCGGTCTTATTCTTACACCACCGACGTAGGGGCCCAAAGGGCTGCCAACAAATAGTCAATTACAATAATCTGTTCCTCAAAATGAACCCATTCACCGTCTACTAATTCTTCCCCATTTGCATGCCATGTACTGATATTACATTGTATATGATACCCAGTACCACCGTGGGCCCTTTCACACTACAGCTAGGAAACAAGTATATATATATTGCACAATTCTCAATTGGGTGGTATTATTACTCGCTCCGTATATGGATCCGAAGTGTCCGATTATACCAATGCTGTTGGACAAAATAAAAATCGCTGGTCTCAGATAATTGAATTGATTCCATAATAAAGGCATTGCTTATAGACTATATTAATTTATTAATGATGAGGACTTAATTTAGGACATTGAGGCAAAAGATCCTTTTTTGTGTCTTAAACACCGTGCCCGTCAAAAGGGCGGAATTAACGCATAAACTAATCCAATCGAATTGTAAAGGCATTCAGTGGAACCAGCGGTTAAGTAAATCTCAGTTTATCTTTAATTTATCCCGCGAGATCGTATTCGGGAGTTAATTCTCGCGCTTCTCTTCCCGTCCCAGATGGGCCGACAATTCCGTTTCTTCGCTTGCTCAATTCAATCAATAGTTTGACAGGCTTAGCACAAATACGTTTTAGGAGAAAGTCCTAATGAGAAGCTTTCCCTTGAATTGGCGTCTAATTACAGAGTGAGCAATTTAAATTAATTACATCTGAAGAACGCTTCAGGAAACTACGCGACTCATTTTCGTCAACGTTGAACAGAAATAAGTAAATACACGTGTAGTCATTAATATTAATCGTGTTGAGGCGATCTAGACAAACATTACACCTAAGGGCAATTTTTCAATAAGTAATTAATTAAAAAATCTCTACTTCCCATTAACCGATTCTCACTTAAAATAAACGTACTTATTAAAACAACTTTTAAATTATTTTATCAGATTATCCGTAATTATATAAATAGTCAATTAATTATACACAAATTTGTGTCACAGGCGGGATTCGTACTCACGACTTTCGCCTAAATACTGAACCACTTGAGCTACCGGGACTTCGATCGCTCATGCCACAAACTTCTCATTTCTACTCCCCGTTTTATTCCAATTATAAGCAAATCGCAAAGTTTCTTTCTGCATGAAGTCGTGTTTTGCTTATAATCAACGTATTTAGCCGAGGGTCGTGGGTTCGAATCCCACTCGTCACACTGACTTTTTCATCCCAACAAATACCATATATAAAGATTAGTTAACTCTTATTGTTTAATTTGTTTGAGAACGATCAACGGAACCGATTCTTCCAATAAATAAGAAGGTATTTCAAATTTTGTCTATTTCGCACAGGATGTTTTTGTGGGTACAATTTACCAGCACATCCTTCAAGTTCCCGCATCCAGTGTTAAACCACGGTTTTTCAAAAGGATGTGACTCACGCAGGGCATACGAAGCGAAGAGTTCTTCACGTCTTTTCCACACACGGCCCCTCCCTCATTGTTTCAAGCGACATGCTTTCTTGCGACTAGCCTACTCTACTGTTCAGATGTGGTGATCTGATGTGAAACATCTAGAGAGATATTTTTCGTAAGTTTTCTAAGACTATTTTAGTTAATTACCTCACAAAGGAAGCCACCACTTTCAGTAGCTCTAATCCGCTGTAGACCATATTCGACCTAGGAAAAGGCTATATAAAGGACGTCTTTGGTAAAGCTTCTGCCGGGCGAGACACGCATTTACAAAATTAATTTTTCCAACTGTCCGGCAACCTACATCGGTCTTATATCCAAATATTACAACAAATACAATAGAGTAAAGTAATACATCTATTATTGAAAAAAACAAAAAAAACAAGCAAAATCCCACAGAACTCGCTACCGACCATTTTGAACACCGACACAATTTCAACCTCAATCGAAAACGATGATATTATATTTACTATATATTGTAAAAAATAGTGTTTAATTCACTTTTTTGCAAATCCCACATGTATTTGTTAAATTTAAAAAATGTTTGTAAATCCCAGGCCCTGAAGATGACCGCAATAAAGATCGAAACGTTTGCAGGATTAAGAAAATGTTTCTCTGAAACATACATCACAGCAGACCGCATCCCACGATCTCCAAATAATCATCGGCTAACGGTCACTAACCTCCACACATCATATGAACGGATGGTACGGTATTTTTCAAATATGAGTATTTATTAAGGCTCTTGGTAGTCCTGATAATAGATATTTGCTTTTTCTTAAGTAAGGCAACGTTTCGATGGAAAATGTTTTCCCTCAAATTTATCATCAAATAAAACAATTTCAAAAGAAACCTCGCTCGACATGCTGAACTCTGAAAAGGATAAAATTGCTTCATTTTCACAGTATAAAAGGATTAGTAATATTCGATAATGGAAATAACAAGTAAACTGGATGTTTATATTTTAAGTCAAGTATTAATACATGTACGTTTTGTAGTCAATTGACTAAGTTACTTCTTTCAATTAATTATTCTTTCTTAGGACTAGGTTGAGATAAAAAAGTCTGTGTCACGAACGGGACTCGAACCCACGATCTTCGGCTATTCCACTTGAGCTATCGTAACTTCGATCCTCTCGGACACCAACTTTCCAACTTTCCATTTCCACCTACAACCGTTAGACTTTTCCCTCTTTTGCCATTTTCAATTTTTCTTTCAATTCTCCAACCAAGACCTTAGAAAGAATAATTAATCGAAAGAAGAAACATGGTCAATTGACTACGAAAACATAAATATATTAATATTTAAGAAGTAAAAGAAGTATCACTTCACGAAAATGCTCCCGGTGGCCAACCACCAGTCGCTGAGAATTCAATCCAACATTTGAAAATGCCAAAAATATGGAATATTCGAATTGTTTAGGTTGAGATTGAGATTAGTGTCCAGGAGAACCGAAGTCATGATAGCTCAAGTAGTAGAGTAGCTGCGTATTTAGCCGAAGGTCGTGGGTTCGAATCCTGCTCATGACACTGAAATTTCTAACTCAACCAAGACCTTAGAAATAGTAATTACTTGATTGAATCAAATATTAATCTTTATACCTAGTTATTAAGAAAGATAAACAAATGAAAACAAGTCTAGTTTTTTGTTTTTGAGTTTAATTTTTTTCGAATGAACTATACAAAACGTGGTAGATTATTCATTCAAAAAATTTCCTTGATACTCATTTACCTACTAATGTCGCGCTAACAAAATTTAGATACTTGAAAAAAATTATGAGTTTTTTTTATAACCCTTCTTTTTTGAGAAAAGGGGATTCAATCCCGACCCCATAGGGACACCTCGAATGTTCGAGTTCAACGAAGTCCACGTAATAAATAAAATGCAGTATTTGCGATCCAATTGCTCGAGTGTAATTATTTTGCCGTGTAGCCGTGTGGCCGTGCAGCCAAGTGCTGAAAAATGTAAATAATGTCAAATCGAGTATAGATTTATTTCTGTATGAATCTTATGACGGATATGGTATCGAGCCATGACGATTATAATGAACTTGGAGTGATCCTGTTTTCCTAAGCCATTAGCCATCAGTCCCGATTGTCGAATTGACAACCGAAGCACTCAGCACGAGAAACAATCCGTTCCAGGAAAATGCGACCGTCGACAAAATATAGTTGACCACACATCAGTTGGGGAGTTAGTGACCGATCCGCGATTGGCCGTTCCGCCCTTCCTAGGGCACGGTTTACGACCGCTTGATAGTCTCGCCTATCGACCGAGCGATTTAACATTTATAAACATACATTGTAGTCAATATTAGAATTCGGCCTAGTGTCAGCCGTGAACAGATTTAAACGTCACTATGGGCCCACGTCAATTAGTTGTAGTTGACTCTATTTGGGAAGGAAAATCAGAAACGTTACGTGTAAATTGTGAAATGTGCCCGTACGAAATTGGATGGACTGGGTTTTGGGCTTTCATGTCCCCAAACGCCACGTTCAATTAGTCATCCTGTGAATTCTCCCGAGCTAGAAATAAACCTAATCCAAAGGACGGTTTATTTAGTCGCACTATCCACAATCTCGACAATTTTATATAATACTTTATGCACTGTATTAACCGCGCTTATTCAGCAAGCTTGAAGAGGAGGATAAGTGAGCAAAATATCGTACACAACGCACTTGTCAATTATTGCCAAACGAACTAGGTTTATCAAAGCCGCAATCAAGTATCGCCATTTAACAATCCTGGAAGTTGAAAAGGACCTGTTGTCTCGAAGTAAGTAGAACTTCACCTGTCAGCTCTGAAAAACGCAAATTATAAAAGATTTATCAAATAAAATGTAGTTTGGACAACCCCCATTATCTTGCATCGAATCAGGCTTGTTCCGTTTTTTCTATTATGACCTAATAAAAATTGATATACGGTGTTTAGTGATTATTTCGATAATATAAATATAAATAAATAATTTATTATAGTCAAGTGATTGAGCTAATCATTATAATGATCAAGTCATTATAGTCAAGGTTATTATCAAGTGAGATACAAAAATGATCCATCTACAAAGAAAACAACACTTTGAGCCCTAAAGATGATCTCAATAAAGATCGAAGCGTTGGCATGATAGAGAAAATGTTTTGCTAAAATCTACTTCACACCAGACCATACCTCACGATCTCAAATAATAAAAATTAAATTACATACAACGGTTTTATACAAAATTTATTTTAAATCTTTTAGGAATACAGATTTTACTGTTCGGCTTGTCATACAAGAAGATTATGGCAAAGCACACGTACAATTTACATATTAATGAAAAACTCCTCTGAAGATTATTCTTAATTTCTATAATTTCGTGGACCGCATGACCTATTAATATATTATAATGAATTAAGGCTTTTAGTTGAGTTAAAAAGTCAATGGCACGAGCGGGATTCGAACCCACGACGTTCGGCTAAATACGCCGTTGTTCTACCACCTGAGCTATCGTGACCTCGAACCACTCGGACACCAATTTCCCATCTCCCCCCACCTTTTAAATTTTCCCTCCTTTTTGCCATTTTTCAAATGTCGTGTAATCGGATTGGATTCTCGACGACAATTGAAATGGCCACGGAGAGTTTTAATGAAGTATACTTCATTTTGAATCATTAAATTCACTAATTTCCGCTTGACCAATTAATATATTACAGTTAATATATTGTACTGTACATATACTGAGATAAAAAGGTCACTCTTCTGGGTATCCAAGAAATGTAGGAATAAAGGAAAACGAAAAAGCAGTATGCCTTGGAAGGAAAGGGGCTGCTATAGACTATACCGTCTGTCTTTACCAATGGGTTCACACTGTCAATGAATATCTTAGACAAAAACCAAGATGAAAAGAAAAATGAGGGAACGGTGGAAGTTGCCTATTGGGCACAAACAATCCAAGAACGTTCCAACAAGTTTTGCACAAAAAAATCGTATAATCACATGGAGAGTTTTCGACTAAATTGATTAAAGGCGTTCGGATCCACACATCACAACTGTACGTATAGAGAGGTCTGAAGGTATTTAAGTTAAAAGTTTGTTTACAGCGACTAATTTTGACCGTGAATGGTTGATTTTTTTCCTTTTCAGTCTTGTTTGGGTATTTATCTAAGAAAAGACCAAGAGAGTCCACTAGGCCATGGGGTTCTCTAAGGGACAGTACGTTGTACGCAAGGAAAAAATTGATCTAATCGCTTTTCCTTAGGTTTTTTTCTTTCTCCACTTTGGTAACCTTAAATGTTGAGTGTTTATGAAGCAACGAATTATCGCTACTTCATCCCTGAATGTATGTCTTAAACTGTAAAATGTGTAGGGATGTATTGAAAAAAGAAATGGGCCAAGTAGGATTCCCTGGCGAACCCTAATATATACATAAGAGGACAATTCGCAAACTATGATCTCAGCACGAAATAGTCCCCACGAGGGAGGATGTACTTCAGTTTTCAACGTAAGACCGATTTCCATACTCGATTGAAGGCCTGTTCTCAATCTAGAAAGTCAACCAGGCAATGATATTTTGTTCAAGGGAAGAGGCGATATTGTCCGCATCACGATAAATTTTTGAGTTGTCGAGTGAAATGAGTGTAATCCAAACTATCTGTCGGAAATATTATTATCATTTTCCATTACTAGCAATAATCTTCGGAGGATTAAAATAAATAAATTCTACGTGTATTTGAGATAATCTTTACTTCTGACAAGATAGCCAGTAAAGACCATCAATATCATAAGAAAAAAGTTAAAATAATTTTTGTGTAAAAATGTTTTATTTAATTTAGTTTTTGTCATTGCATTTAATTCAGTAATCTTTAGATATCTATTTAAATTAAGTAAAGTAAATTAGTTTGTTACACAACTTCGATAGGGGAGGCCTGTGTGCCGTGCTCGTGTTGCTAATTTATTTTCATCTCAACCTGTATTTCTATTATATATAATCAGCTGATTGGATTTCAATTTGTGATTGTGACATTACAGAGAGGAAACTACCGCTCCGGACTAATAATAATACGATATTATTAACATTTTATTGTCTTCAGCATTCGAAAATGTTGTAAAATCTAGTTACAGAGAAGTATTTTCTTTTTTTATTAACTGTTTGCCAGGAATTAAGAATGTAAAGTTTTTTGTGTTTTATTTTATTGGGTTGTCCGGAAAATAATGCAGGATTTTAAGTTTTCATTA
>CM077106.1:16785701-16809134 GCA_039619505.1 Cimex hemipterus | reverse complement strand
CACGTACGTAGTTTGAAATAAACTACAAAAAAATGAGTGTCCTGTTCGGATGCTTACTGTGAGTAGGAACTATCCTTTTGGAAAGTATTGAATTAATTAGATGGTTGTTCTAATAAAATGTAACTCACAATTTATTACATGGTTTTGTTCAAAATAGTGCATTAAGAACAAAAAGATGCGTTGTGATTGTGATGACTATCGTGATAAACGCTGTGGACTGTACTCGACATGAACGTGCGTCGGATAGATGTGCACACCCGACCAAAACGTGGCAAGGTGTCGGGTAGCACGGGTGCGTCGCATGGCAAAACATCGGGCAAGTGTGTTTCTGGATAAACGCGTGCAAGTCCAAGATCCAAACGAATTCACACTCTCATTAATACCATCATCATCTCTTAAATACATTGTTTCTTATGTACATACCATTCATTCAATTAGGGTCTATCACCCTCTAAGAATATTATAAAACAAACTTAATAGCCGTAACTTGAGATAGTCACTATTCCGCCATCGACCATCTCGCCCTACTATTGACCCTAATACATTCATTCACTTTTAACACTATCTAGGATCACAAAACTGCCATTTATATATATTCTGAAAATCGAACGAGGGGGGACCATATACTCTTACGAGGGTTCGCAACTGCCGAGCACATATAAACTCTTAGGGTGCCGGTGCCCATTGTATGTCGGGTTTAAATGCAGGGTTGCTTGATTCGAACCCGCGACCTTCTCTACAAGGTCTTTGGAACAAAGCAAGCATCCAGGTCCACTGCGCATGGTCTATTTTTAAGGCCCATCTTCTATGAATCAGGTCGTTCACGAGCCGCCATTAACAGCGCTATTGATGCTGTTCAGAATTAAGTGTTCTTTTTACGCTTTCTAGAAGATGAGGAAGAGCTCAGAGAAGTCCGAAAAGGCCTTTTCAACTACAGGCAAATAAAAAATGCAAAGAAAAGCGCCGTGAAGTTCAATAAAATACAAATAATTTCAAATAGTAAGAAATTATGTGAAAAGAAGTGATGTCGACATTACTTTACCTGCTACTTCGAAAAACAATATATGGTAGTGTTTGGTTTTTCGGCTAGAAAAGTTTTATTTAGTAAGTTTTCAAATTATGTTGGACTTATTTATACGAGAAGGGCTATTAAGTGGATCTAGGTCGAAAAGAATGTTAATCAGCTAAAGATAGTTGCAAAATATTATTCAGCACCATTATGATGACTATAAGAGTCTATATTCTTCCTGCCTTAAACAATTTAGTATTTGATATCAGTTATTAATATTCTAATTATTCAATCTTTTTTTCAGTAAGTTTTACGTTCAGAGGAATAAAAAAAAGAGTGTAAAACATTATAAATATTTATGAGAGTTGAAATTCAAGTCTGGCCACTTGTCATGCCTTTCAAATTGGGAAGTGTTTTAATCACTTGCGACTTTTTCCCCGGAATGACCCTCCATTTTTTCCAGCATGCGTTCCGACCTTGTAACCGGGTTTCACCGACACGCGGGAGCGAGCCCAGTGGAATTCAATACCACAACACACACATGCACACGGATAGAACACAGTAGACTCGCAGTGGGTAAATTAATATTAAAAAAATTTAATTCATCCCAGTCGAGTTGATTTTTTTCCCGGGGAGTCACCCTTTAGCGTCCGCTCCGTTCGGCACCCTTCCCCGGATCGCTAATCATATGCAAAGCCGACCCCCCCCCTCCGCACTTGTCTGTTTAACCCCGGCTCGGGCCGACACCGGCTAAAGCAGATGCAATTACGTTTTTTTCATAATTAACGGGGGTGGCTCCCACCCCGCCGGCTTCCATCCTCTTCACTTAATTTAAATTAAAATCCATGACTCATTGATTGGGCCTTTTCACCCCTTTGAAAGCATCACACCCCCTTCCACTATCCCACTTTCCGTTCGTCCGGGCACAGCCCACTTTAACATATTCGATTTTCTACATTGTCCAGGCTTTTCGTCCCGCGGGATCCGTCGGGGAAACTTGTGGGGGATAACTTTTTTTTGGGGGTATGGGGGCAGGAACCTTTCACCACCCTTTAATTTTTTTCGCGCTGGATATATTTAATTAGTGACCAACCCAGCTGAGAGCTGTAGGGCTGTTGTCGTAGGTTTTATACCAAATGGCATATGATGCATTATAAAGGCGAAGATGTCAAAAAATTACAAGATCTTATTAACCCTCAACGTTAAATGAAACCTTTGAAGAAATAAACTTTAATATTATAAAAACTAAATTCACAATTTCGCGCGTCATTCTTGCGCAGGGGGTCATGCTAATCTTCTCTGTATCTTTCCTATTTTACAATATGCTCCGCCCAAGCGAGTTAGAAAGAAAATTCTTTAATTTTTTTCAATTATAATGGACAGTGCATCGTCTATGATAATGATGTAAGTAAAAGGTCAATTTTTTGTAGGTCATTTTCTGCCTTGATGTACGTAAGTTTGCCGGGGAAACGAAACCGCCGCCTCCTGGACAGGGGGACGAAAGTAGTAAAAGAACAATTCTTTAATTCTTATCTCACTTGAAGTCCTTCGCAGAAAAGTCCAGTTGCGGGCCACCACCCCGTCAATTCAGCCCTGGTGAAGCCCTCCGCCATCGCACGATACGCACTCAGCCAACAACGGCCTCCACGACCAGAAAGAACAAAGATGAAGTGAAATCACTAATGTGTAAATAAGTGCATAAAGATAAATTATTTTAAATTTTAAACAGGGTGTGTGAATTTTAGTACACAAAAATCGATAAAAATTAGTACTCCAAAAAATTTAACACTATAAAGTTTCAAGCTTTCAGAAATTCTTGCACCATCTACCAAAAAGGAGGAAGAATATCAATTATTTAAAAGGTTAAAAAATCATATAATATGATCTCTCTAAAGAAGCATATGAACAAAAGTATTAATTCCATTAATTAATCTGAATGTAAGGTGTTGGTTGAAATGGAAAAGTTAGTGTCACGAGCGGGATTCGAACCCACGACCTTCGGCTCATTCGTTTAAACCTACACCTTACATAAAAATTAATTAATTGAAAAAATTTAATATTTTGCGAATCAGATTACGCAATGTAATGAATTTAAAAAGTATTAATTTTTTAATTTTTTTAAATAAATTAATGTTATTTATTAGTCTTCTTGATCAGTAGGGTGTACCTACTAAGAGTTGAGATATATTGCTTGTACCACATAAATATATGATACATATATTAATTATATCATATATATAAAGTCTACAAATAGGCCAAATTCTAAAAGTATTTAGTAAAAAATAATTTTGCAAATTCCAAATTTTTAACTGAATTGCACTTAGAATAATGAAACATTTTATTAGGTTCGTTTATTAGGTAATTAAAACTAGGCTGTGTAATAGCTATATGAAATAATCGTGTGAATTCATTATAAAAAATAATCATAAAAGCATAACGATTTCTAAGAAATCATTTAAAAAATATAATGAAACACACTTTTTTGCATCAAATTAATTTTTTTTAACCTTGGTACATTGCAAATTAGTCCTTTATAAATTCACTCGGAAACTCTTAGAGAAGAAATTCCTCCATTAAAAACAGAAATATCAAATTTAATGTAATTAAGCACTATCAGTCAATATGAAAATTAATTGCAATGAAATTGAAAATTATATAAAATTAAATATAAAAACGAATGATTCTTTTAAATAGAAAATTATTTTTAATATAAACTAATTGGAGAAGAAAGCAACATATCAAAACCACTATTTTTTACATTTTTAATTAAAAGAAGAATCCTTTATTTTTATCATTTATTTTACATAATTTTAAAATTTAATTGTAAATAATTTTCATATCGTTTTAAAAGACTAAAAAACTCTCTTAAAAGATTAAGAATTTATATGAACATTTCTTTGTATATGATTTTATGATTCTTTATGATTCTAGTTATAATTCATTTTTGACTGATCTTCTAAGAGCCCAATTATTTTATAGTAAATGCATATCCTCTTTTCAAAGACCCGTCCTACTCTTTTGCGCATTACTTATATTATCTTAAGGCTTATTAGTGGTTTTTATTTCATATTTCTTCGTCTTTTAATAATAAACGTTTTCAAATGCACAGAGATGAGTGACCGATAGTCGATAATTATTCAGAAATCGTGAGATGCGGTCTGGTGTGATGAAGGTATCAGAAAAAACATTTTCTTTATCGTGCCAACGTTTCGATCTTTTATTGAAATCATCTTCAGGGCTCAAAGTGTTTGTCTTCTGTTTACTTGTGCCCCATTCTCCTTCTTCGGGTTGAGAGTGCCCAAGTTTAACGATGGCACGATAAATAAAATGTTTTTCTGATAGCTACAATTACACCAGACCGCATCACACGATATGTAAATAATTATTGTTTTCACATGCTTTAACTTCCACTGGACGGAATGGATGGATTTTACCATTCCGTAAATTTTTGTATAATTTTGTCTGTATAATTCTTTTTGTTCCAACTAGAAAACATTATTATTATTATTCGTACCGGTTCCTAAGATTTTTAATGCACGAAGAAAGGGTTAATGTGAAATTAAAAAGTTCATACAATGTTAAAATGAGTAACTTTAAATCGTTAATTCAAATGTAAAAAGGTTCATTTGAAATTAAAAATGTTTAATTGGAAATTAAAAGGATTACTTTTGGGCGCAAGAGGATTAATTTGATGGAGAAAAGGCTACAAACGAGAAGGCACCATGCTAAAATTTTTCTTCTTATTGGCTGTTGTTGGCATCTCGCTTTTCAATTGGTGGCAACCGTAACCAATATCATCTTGCCATTAGGCAGCATAACTAGTTAGATTCTCATTTCGATAAGCCGTCTTAAGTACCCGTATTTTATAATCTCTATTGTACTATAGAAAACAATTGTATGCTTTGATGTCAGTCTATATGTTAATAATAACCGATTAGGTTTCGTAGCCAGATTGGCACAATAAATTAGTTTCAATTAATAAATCTTTATGTAAGGTATTGGTTGAGATAAAAAGTCAGTGTCACGAGCGGGATTCGAACCCAGGATCTTCGGCTAGATAAGCCGCTGCTCTACCACTTGAACTATAGTGACCTCGATCCATCCGAACACTAACTTCCCATCTTAACCCCACCTTTTGAATTTTCCCTTCTTTTTTCCATTTTTCGAATGTCGTGTAATCGCCGACAAACGAATTGGTCACGGAGAGCTTTAGTGAAAAGATATTTAATTTAGCTTATTAAATTCATGGTCGTGAATGAAATTTCGTGTTCCGATTGACCAAATACCATCATTCAATTAATTAATCTTTATGTAAGATATTGGTAAAGATTAAAAACTCAGTGTTACGAGCGGTCGAATTTTGATAAATGGCAAAAAAAGGAGGGAAAATTCGAAGGATTGGGTTGATGTGGGAAATTAGTGTCCGCGTTATAGCCCATGTGGTAAAGTAGCGGCGTATTTAGCCGAAGGTCGTGGGTTCGAATCCCGCTCGTCACACTTACATTTTTTTCTCAGCCAAGACCTTACATTATAAGAATAATCAATTGAAACAAGTAATTTGGTCAATTGACTGCGAAAACATAAACGTAGTAGTGCATAGTGGCAAAAAATCTGGAAAAGGTTAATACGTACTCTATATAAAGTGGTAATAAACAGAACAACATAGATCACCTAAATTTTATAGAATTGGAATTATTTTAGTGCCCGGTATGGAGTCTCTTTGAAGAACGGGGGGGGGAATTTAAAAATATTACTACAAAATACATTTCCAATGTCGTGTAATCTATTAGATTTTCGGCGACAAATAAATAACCACGGAGAGCTTTAGTGAAGATATACTTCAATTTGCTTATTGAATCAATAAGATTCCATGGCCCTATTGAACAAATAACCTCTTACAATTAAGTAATCTTTGGGTAAGGTATCGGTTAAGATGAAGTTTTGAAAAATGTCAGAAAGGAGGGTTGAGATTGGAAGTTAGTGTCCAAGTAGATCGTAGTCACGATAGCTCAAGTGGTAGAGCAGCGGCGTATCCAGTCGAAAGTCATATGTTCGAATCCCGCTCGGGACAATGACTTTTTTGTCTTAACCAATAGCTTACATAAAGATTAATTAATTACTTTGTATTATTAATTCAGGCCTTGCCTTTTAAAGGAGATTCATGCTTAATTTGCCTGATCAAGTGGTTCAATTATATTTCTTAAAGAAAATGTCATGGCATGACAACTGACGAGAGGCGGTTGAAAAATGAATATCCCTGTTTAAATTTGGCATGTTAATGATTGCCATTGGTTCTAGCGTTGAGTCGAATATTCTAATCTAGTATTTAAAAAACACGCTTGCTGTTGGTATGGTATGGTGGAAAGGATATTAGGAAGCGGGTTTATATTCCCCAGGCAATGCAGCCTTCGAGCTTATTGTACTTAGCTTCTTAGTTCAGTCAATAGACTCAATACTTTTACTCAGAAGTGTCAGGTCATTGACAGTTATTGCTACAATTTTGTTCCCTGAGTCTTTTCCGTACGTCAGGTTAAACATACATTGAGCTGGTGCTTCGCATTCGAAGATGATGTGGGTGGCTGTTTCATCCCACTCATTACATAGTCTGCAAATGGGATCATCATTGTATATACCCATGTTGTGTAGATGTTTGATCAGATATCAGTGACCGGTTAGTATCCCCACAACTCCTCTGAGTTTTTCCCTCTCCAATTGCAGTCGTGTTTTTGCTAATTTTGGTGAGAGTTGATAACATCGTAGGGTTTACTATGTCTAGCACATCTAGAATTTATCCACTTCTCTCTTTGTTTAGTTTGGATCCATTCTGCGATGGAGGATCTTGTTTCTGTTATCCCAAGGATAGGTTCAGAGCCTATGTATGGTCTTGCAGATCCTCCTCTGGCTAGTTTGTCTGCTTCTTCGTTACCAAGAATTCCCCTGTGCCCTGACACCCAAGATATCATCAGGTTGCTGTGTTTTCCCAGGTTTTTGAGATGTTGGATGCATTCACTGACTAGTTCTGATGTAATTCTTTTGCATGCCAATGCTTTAATAGCTGCTTAACTGTCTGATCTTATTAAATTTTTTTTGTCAGTGAAATCTCTTTCAAGAGTTTCCAGGGCTCAAGCGTTGATGTCATGTATTTCTGCTTGAAAGACCGAAGTGTACTTCCCTAATGAGTTCGGTTGCTCATGTTTTGGGATTATACAGAAAACGCCTGATTCGGTTTCTTCGTTTTTTGGAGCCATCTGTATATCATATCATTGTATCTGATCCTCTCCTTTATAGTCTGTTGAGACTTTATAGGAAGTTGTGAAGATTGTTTCCGGGTTCATGTAATCAGTCCCCATTTCTAATAATTTTCTAATAATAAAAATTGATTATGACCTAAATGAGCTTTTCCTAGCTTCTCCTTGAATAAATATTACCAGTGGAGGTAGGTTTAACAAGGCTTCTAATGCGTTCGCAGCGGTTGTTCTCATCGCCTCTGTGATACATAGGTTTCCTAGTCTTTGCAAGCTGCCTAATGTTCGGGTAGCTACTTTTTGTTAAGCTTTGTTCCGCCAGATTAGTGATCCGTAGGTTATTCTGGGTCTTATTACCGCTTGCTGTTATTAAAGTGTGTTTTATAGAATACTATTTCTATTGGTTTGATTGGTTTTTGAAAAGTATAGACAACAAGAGACAATCGGGTGCGTATTATTGGTAAATATGGTGAACTTTCATAACACTCTGCCCATATCTCTTAGTCATACGGAACACAATGCGAACAAGCCGTTCGGCATCTTGAATCCGGCTCCGCAGTTAAATTAGTATGTCCGTACAATTGTATTAACGGCTTTCAACTAGGCCCTTAAATGTTTTTGAAGGGTGCAACCCCTTTTGGGCTCATTTGCCCTCCCGGTGAGACGCGTATTGGTTCTTGAATTCAACGAACGATTCGAACAGATGTCCGCTCGGCGCTGTCCAACGGGCCGGTTAAATAGTCGGATCTGACGCACGGTCCGCACCCTATCGTTATTCAAAGGGGGCCAAAAAGGCACACTGCGATCAGATTAAAATCATTAATGTCGTCTCGATGCCTTTGTTATTTAATTGGTGTCCCGGAGAGCTTAATAACTGGCCCGGTTAGTCCTGCGAGCTTGAATAAGCTCGGATAATGCGCTTTCGACTCGGTAAATTAAAAAGTTCAAAAAGCAAGGGAGGAATTCAAAACTTCGTTTTTAAGCTTTGCGACATGACAGTTGGATATCAAATTCCTATTTGTTTGTAGAAAACATGAATCTAAGTTATAATTTTTTTTAAACTAACTAACTTAGTTCAATCCTCTCAGTCATCTTGGTCTGCCTTTCTTTGCCATGTTCCCCTGGCATAAGCGTTTCGGCCATTCAGTATCTTCAGTGATAGATTTGTATTAAAAAAAAAGATTTGATTTTGGTCTAAAGATCATGTGACACTGCTGCAGGATACCACTCACTTCAGATAGCTTTCTTTAGCAAAACTTACTTTCTGGCATTGACCTATTCTCCACCTTTTCTTTTTGCCTGATGGAAAACCTCCTTCGCTCAGTAGCATGTGACTTTCGCTTTTTCTTGGCAGACCCACGTTGGCTGTCTTCTGCCAATAAATATTTCTTTACACACATTTAATCGGAAATGCCCATTTAACAATCCTAATTTTACAATAATCGCAAGTTTATTATATGATGAAAGAAGATATATTGTAACACTGAAGAGATTTTCTTGGCTGAATATTTTTCAAGTATGGGTTTATTCGTTTTTTTTTAAGACTTTTAAGTCCGTAGGAAATGCTAATTTTAATTACAATTAATTAAGGTTTTTAGTTGAGTTAAAAAAGTCAATGGGACGAGCGTGATTCGAACTCACGATCTTCGGCTTGATACACCGCTGCTCTACCACTTGAACTATAGTGACCTCGATCCATTTTCCATTTTCGGCGACAAATAAATAACCACGGAGAGCTTTAGTGAAGATATACTTCAATTTGCTTATTGAATTAATAAGATTCCATGGCCCTATTGAACAAATAACCTCTTAGAATTAAGTAATCTTTGGGTAAGGTATTGGTTAAGATGAAGTTTTGAAAATTGTCAGAAAGGAGGGTTGAGATTGGAAGTTAGTATCCCTCTAGATCGTAGTAACGATAGCTCAAGTGGTAGAGCAGCGGCGTATCCAGCCGAAAGTCATAAGTTCGAATCCCGCTCGGGACAATGACTTTTTTGTCTTAACCAATAGCTTACATAAAGATTAATTAATTACTTTGTATTATTAATTCAGGCCTTACCTTTTAAAGGAGATTCATGCTTAATTTGCCTACGCTGTAGTAGGTTATGCCATCTATGCGACGTCAAGTGCGTCAACAAGCGTTCATCACAAATCACTATCACAATCGCAACGCCTGTTTTCTTCTTAATACACTAGTTTGAGCAAAAACACACAATAAATTGCTTGTTAAATTTGTTTTAAATAAAGTTAATCCGGTGTTTTCATACATTAACTCTTTAACCATCATAATTGAAAATTTTTATAAAAACTTACAAATTTTTGATTTCGTTTAATGCGGTTTACGTTAAAATGGGAATGAATGAATAAAACGACCACTAAAAATATGTGTCCTGTTCTGAAACTGCTCGACAAAAATGGTGTAATTGTATAAGAAAAATCATGAAATAAATTGTTAGGTAAATTTTATAAGTAAAAACTTGTAATAAAATGTTAATTAAATTCATTATATAAAAAAATGGTATTTCGGTGTTTTGATCAATTTTCTACAAACATTAAAAAAAAATTTTTCAATAAAAACTAATAAATTTTTTATCTCGGTTAATTAAAATAATGTTGTTGTGATGAAGATGAAATGAGTGTCCGGTTCTTTTTTTGATCAATATTCTTTCCATTAAAATTAATTTAAAAAAATATAGACTAATGAATTTTTGATCTCGGTTAATTTGGTTTATATTAAAATAAGTTTGCTGCACTCATTATAGAATGACAAATACATGTAGTTTGAATTAAAAAAAAAACGGTTCTTTTGTCTTCGACTGTACTCGATGCTACCCGACAAAAATCTGGACAGTCGGGATCGCAGAGCGTAGCATCGGGCCGTTGTGCGGGGGCTTACAATCTTACGGAAAATTAAGTTTTAGTTCAATATTTGTTAAATAATGTTTCTCAATTATTCCATAAGAGTTGTTTAGTAACGATTATTTGTTCTAATTTGTATTGATTAATGATGATTATACATTGTAGTCATTGTAAATGAGATTAGAAAAAAAAATTAGCTCCGTTTTCCCTGGAAGTTTTAAGTCCCGTCATTCCCCCGGCAATTAACATGCTCGTCGCTCCTGCCTGACTTTCCACCAACTTAGGCCATATTTCCTCATTGAGGACGACGGGCATTGATCTTATTAACGCCTCACCTTCGACATCAGCCTTAATGAAATGATCTACTTTGCGGACGGATCCCTGCATGTAATTAGGAGCCCGGGTCCCCCGGTGTCAACTTTGTCTCTGATATATAGTCAAGGTAAAACCCCATTTTCTGATGATGTTCGGGAGGCCCTCGCTTCAAAACGACAAAGTCCCATAATTACTTTGAAAGCCCCCCCCCCTATACCGGATCTGATTCCATCAGACGGTAATGTCAAGGAAAGCATACTTCCGGATACAAAACATTTCACGTCGGGCTAAAGGCCGAAGATAATCGTAGGCTGTACAACCACTTAACGACCTAGTCGACGTAATTCGTAATGAAATCAATTTTCATGAACAGAAACAGTAATCTCAGTTCTATTAATAGTAGTAGTATAATAAATAGTAACTCTAGCATTTTTCAGGGAAAGGATATCTTCTGACTCGAACAATTATTGAGTATTGGGCTGGGAGTCGGTGAACTCATGCTCCACCGAAACTCAGTCGCTTATTGTGTCCATCTTCACTATGCCTATAAGTCATTGTTGAATTGAACATAGTTTTGTTTAGTTGAGTTGTTAATTTTGTAAGTTGTGTTAATTGTGTCGTGTACACAGGAAAAGAAACCTACAGACTATAGCGTTACTGTTTGTTCCTTCCCCAAGGGCGTGGATCTTCCTTGTACAGGTAAATGAGTGAATAATAACAAAATAATGTAAAAAAAGAAACAATTTTTATTTATTTATTATTATTATTATTAATAAAATGAAATAAACAAGCTGCAAACCGACTTTGTGAGATTAAGCACACAAACAATTACTCTTCGTTGTGAATTAAATGATAAAAATATCCTTTTTTACGAAAAACAAATTAAAATGAAAAACTTGTGTCACGATACTCGCTAGCTGAAGATGGGTTGATCCTGGGAGCTTTTCGACCAAAAATCCAACGTGTCGCCCTCTAGTGCAGCTCAAAGCCGACAGGCATCTTCCCGTGGAAGTCTCCTTCCTCCTCCTTTTAGTGATTTGTGGAAGGGCTTTTGGCGGCCCTTATAAATTGCACTGTCATAAGGCTAACGAATTTGTTTAACAAACTCGGAATAAAATCAGCACGAAGGACTAGTAATAACACAGGTGAACTGCTAAAAAGAATCATAGAGATAACTGATTCGCTATACATTACAGGTGTTTAATTCTACCAGCCACCACTTTAACGTATATAAAATTAATGTGCTATTAGTCTAGACCAAGACTAAAGAAAAAAAACTGGAGCCAATACATACCAGATAAGAAATGTATTGAAGGTAAAAAACGAGACAGAAATCACGACATGCCACATTCAACTTTTTCCCCAGTAATTTTATAATATATCAGTTTGATTATTTTTGAAAATATTGTTTCTTACTTATTAATAATGATACTTGGGGATCATGAGATGCGATCTGGAGTGACGTGGGTTGTAGGAAAACATTTTTTTTTACCGTGCCAACGCTTCGACCTTTATTGAGATCATCTTCAGTTCCTGGGATTTATAAACATTGTTTAAATTTTACAAATACATATAGGATGTGACAAAAATGAATATATACAATGCTAGAAATTTTAGACTTTGTATTCACTGGAAGTGCTTGTTTTTTGTGTAGTCTTGCGTGTGGTGTTGAGATTGCTAGTGGGATATTGATGTTTTATGTCTATATGTTGAAGGGGAGGCGAAGGAAGTCGGCTTAGAAAGACATTTTTACACGAGGAGTCGGCGTCTTTGCGGCGAAAGGAGCCGACAATGAAAAAAAAAAGTGGGCAATGGTTCGGACTGATTATTCTTACAGGATTATATAGACGGGATAATTAGGGAAAGGAAAGCCAAATATATGAAAAGTTAGACCTAGAAATGTTTGATATGTGAAAAGGGATTCCTGGTTTATATGTTATCTGTTATATGTTTTGTATGATGTGATGACATTGAATTTGATTAAAAATATGGCGTAGCTGCATCTGAGTTTACATTTATCAGTTCTGTAATTGATGCTGTGTTTATCTCTGTTGAAGTAAACCATTTCTAAAAAGTTACGTTTATATTTGTTTTGTTCTGTGTGTAATATTTTTGGATCGTTTAAGTTGAAATTGTGTCTATGTTCAAAATTTTGAGTAACGAGTGCTGTAGGATTTTACTTGGGTTTTTTTTGTAATCATAGGTATATTGCTTTACTCTCTTATCCAGATATTGGGAAGTATTACCGATATAAGTTTCCGGAAAATTTAAACAATTGGTTTTGTAAAGTCAGATTTATTTGTTAATAGTGTGGGGATCTGTAATTTTGGAAAAAAAGTGTATGAATTTTTTTAATAGTTTTTGAAAGCTATTTTAAAGTTGTCAGAAGAGAGAAACTTGAATGAATGGCATGTTATGTTGGTTTGTCTGTATTTGATAGATTTGATGTATTATTAGTAACATGTGGATTAGTGACCGTTAATCGATAATTATTTAGTAATCGTGAGATGCGGTCTGGTGTGATGTAGGTATCAGAAAAATATTTTCTTTATCGTGTCAATATTTCGATCTTTACTGAGATCATCATCAGTGCTCAAAGTGTTTGTCTTCTGTGTAATTGTGCCATTCTTGCGTGTTTTGTCGAAAGTGCCCGAGCACGGATTTTATTCTCCTAAAATTTGAGGATTAGGCAGTTTTGCCAATTTAAGGTGCCATCATTTTCTTCATCTTCATTCTTCAAAATATCTATAAGAAAATAACTTCCATTGAATTACTATAATTTCGATCTATAAAAAGGAAAAGTCTGACTAGTTTGTAAGAAATAATGTAAAATTCATCCCTGGTGTAGCCAGAAAAGCAGTTCCTACGCAATTGTAAATAGTCCAAGACTTGAACAACTTTGTTAAAATCGTTAATTAATTATTTTGGTTTATTTATATGAAACAATTTTCAGTGAAATAGTCGATTGTTTGATTGCCTGTTTCTATCAGTACCAACTCGCTAGAGAGTGCCCTCCGGCTGTTCGAAAGGGATGGGCGTTAATTTTTCGAATGAATATTAAATGTCCATTTTAATACATGCCCTGGAGGAGGAGGGGATTGAGAAGAGTTTTTCGGTAAATGGATATCACATGAGATCGCGTTCGGGTAATTAAGGACCTGCGTAGATTAATCGTGCGGCGTGTGATTAATTATGAAGTTATACGATATCTTCAGGGCGCTTTTCTCAAAATCGTTCAAAATTCAACTTTTATAAAAACGTTATTGTATTACAGCATGCGGTTAACGACGGTCTGTTTTTGTAAAAATCTCATTACGATCTTATTAGGCCCCCTTTTATTTATCTTGCGTTATATGCTGGATAATGTTTTTTTATCTAAAAACCTTCGCCGGAAGAATTGGTTCCATATGAACTGAAACTTTCTCCCGAATTAGTGAAAATTGAGGAAAAGTGTAATTACATTTACCGTTTTTTACCTGGAATTAAACGTTTAACAAATTATTTAAAAAAAATAATAAAAAGTTATTTAACTTAAAAACAGGTCTGTCAATTTCCGGCGTATAATCTTACCAGGAGATTTTCTCTTTTACAACTCTTAATGACATTGTTTAATATAAATACGTTTTGTCAGACTTCAATTAATACGATCAGTCCTTCTTTTGACTTTCTACTCAGACTGTGTGACAGCTCATTTACATTTAGGGGAGAAGTATGATCAAACTTGTTCCGGTTTCTATCGGTTTGATGATTTCTCGCTGATTTTATATTTGGTTGGCGTAATTTTATGGTAAGTAAAACTCCTCATATACGAAATATTAATCTTATCCTTAAATACAGAATAATTTAATTTAGTTTTGGGAAAAAAATTATTTACAAGGTCTTCGAACATGGTCCTAGCCAATTTTGAATATAGATAATAAAGAAATGTGTAGAGATTAGTGACCGCTAATGGATAATTACTCAAATATCGTGAGATGCGGTCTGGTGTGATGTAGGTATCAGAATAACATTTTCTTTATCTTGCCAACGTTTCGATCTTTTATTGAGATCATCTTCAGGGGTCAAAGCGTTTGTCTTCTGTGTAATTGTGCCATTCTTGGGTGTCGTGTTGAGAGTGCCTCGAACGAAACGTTGACACGATAAAGAAAATGTTTTTCTCATACCTACATCACACCAGACCGCATCTCACGATATTTGAATAATAATAAAGAAAATCGATTTTATAACGCACATTTTTGTCGTTACTTTTCTTTTTATAGTTATAGAGTATTTCCGTTAAAAGTTGTTTAATCAATTTTTCAGTTTGGTAAATAAGGAATTAATTAAATCAAATTAATAAAAAGATAGGTAAATGAAAATCCATTACATCTTAATATATAGTTACTCTAGCTCTCTCTCTCTCTCTCTCTATATATATATATATATATATATATATATATATATATCCTTGTTTAGTCTTTTTGTAACTCTTTTTTGCTATTTATTATTTTCACTTATCTATATATATTAACAACTTTCTTGCTTTGATAAATTCAGTTATTTATCCTTTTTATGTAAGTTGTTGGTTGAGACAAAAAAAGTCAGTGTCACGAGCGGGATTCGAACCCAGGACCTTCGGCTAAATATGCAGCTGCTCTGTCCACTTGTGCTATCGTGTCTTGTGTGTTCCTCTCGGACATCCTCTCTATCTGCACCTACACCCTTTCGAATTTTCTCTCCTTTTTGCCATATTCAAATGTTCAATAAGGATTGGATTCTCAGTGATTTATGGAGTGGCCACGGGGAGATGTTTAGTGAAGTGATACTTTTTTAATTTTTAAATATTAATTCATTTTCGTTTTAGTGGTCAATTGGCCAAGTTACTTTATTCAATTAATTATTCTTTGTATGTAAGGTTTTGGGTGGGATAAATGATCGAGGTTTGTGTCGCTATCTTTTTTATCTCAACCAAGACATAACCAAAGGAATAATTAATTGATAAAATTAACTTTGCTCACTTCACCACTAAAACATAAATGGATATCCAATTATGCTTTTAGAATGCAGTTTGAATATTTTATGTTCTCTCTTCACTCTCATTCTTTGTCCCTCTTTCTCTCTCTGTATGTCTGGCTTTTTCTCCCCCTCCATCATTCCCTCACACCCTCTCTCTTTTGTTTCATAATTTCTCTACTTTTCAGGTATTCCTCTCTACATATATTTTTGTATCTCTTTTTCTTTTTTCTCTTCCTCTCATCTACATCTAAGTTTTCTATTTCTCTCTCTCTCTTTCTTATTTTGCCTCTTTGTTTTACTTGTCTCTCTTTCTTTCTATGTATGTATGTCTATTCCCCCCAATTTCTCTCGCTTTTTTTTCTTTATTTCTCTATTTTTCATGTATTTCCTTCTACATGTATTTTTGTATATCTGTTTGGCTTTGTTTCTCTCTATTATGTACAACTAATCTCTCTCTCATTTTGCCGGTTTGTTTTGTCTGGCTCTCTTAGTCAGTCCATCTCTCTCTCTCTCTCTCTCTTTCTCTCTCTCTCTCTCTCTCACGCCTCTCTCTCTCTTTTGCAGGCTACATCTCTCACGCACACAGACCTACACGCACGTACAAACATGCACTCTCTCTCTCTCTCCCTCTCTTTCTCCAAATTTCCTCTTGTTCTATGAAAACTGGATAATTTTAGCTGTTAGGTTCGCCTGGAAGCCAGTGTTTCCGTCGTAAGCAGTCATTGGCGGCAGAATGAAGTTTAATTAGCTCCGATTTAAATTGCCAATAGTGGGTTCATTAAAAGATTTCAATCCAGTTACGCGAGAGGACGCATTTCGATCAAACGCTTAATTTCGGTGTAAACCCTCCTTAAATTAAATAAACCGTTGAGTCAGAAAGTGCCATCGGATTAGAGCAGTGATTATATTTATGCAATGAAATTACTGCGGGAGGGAGGGGGGTAATGATTTCTCTTGATTCACACACGATTGGTCGTGATCTGATTATCGAAGCCGAAAGGGAGGCGTTTTATATTTCATCAGTAAATTAATAGGAAAGGAAAAAGATTTTCAGAACAGCTTACGCATCTGCTTTCGTTTAACGGTTCGCATAATCCCATCGACAAATCATCGTGGAACATGTTTGTCCTGGTCTTACACAAGTCAAGTGGGGAGGGGGATTCACATAAATAAATTTTTTGACAATAAGATACATAAAATGCTAATATGGAATAATTCATGAAAATGCTTTACATTTTGATTATTTTTACGTCATTTGAATTATCATTATTTTAACGAATTGACTTGGATAAAGAACGGTTGGAAATAAGGGAAGGTATCGTTGCACTGTCAACTCGGAAATGTTTTAACCAATACCGTACGTGAGGTTCATATTTTTTTAAGTTTCTGAATTATTAATGATAGTTTCAACTTCCTGGTGTAGCGGATGAATTTCTCTAAAAAATTAAGATGTAACTGAGTGTATTTTTATTATTCGGAGATCTTCAGGGCTGGGAGTGTTTGTTTACTGATACAATTACGCCCTGAAGATGATCTCAATAAAGTTCGAAACGTTGGCACGATAAGGAAAATGTTTTTCTAAAACCTACGTCACACCAGACCGCATCTCACGATTTCCCAATAATCAATAGCAAAATAAAAATTATACCGTCCGAAGGTATTTTCTAAAAAAAACGAAGGTCGTCACTTTTTGCCTATATACATCTCGAATACATCCCCCTAAAGTTATTATTATTATATCAACATTCTAAATCGCGAAGAAGTGACTGGTATTGGTAATAATTCTAAAAAACTAGAAGAACAATAGAATTACGATAATAAAAAATTTCAAATAATAAATAAATTTTAAACTTTGCAAGCATGAATGAGCACCGGAATAATGATTTGGGGCTGTTCCTTTTCATCCTATCCTCCCTTATTTTTTACAAAACAGTTCGATTAGAAATACGTGATACGACAAAAAATATGAAATATTATTTTTTACCCTTGGAATAAAATGAATTTGTATTGTCGAGTGGTGATGTTATTAATCAGTGTTTAATACTCCAAATTTTAATTGCTTCCCATTTATTCCACGAAATTGATTGAAGAGCGAAAGTTGCTAAATTGAAAATGATCAATGAAAATAATTCTTGGGTTAATAAATTTATATGTGTATTTTTTTCATTTATCATAAAAGGGAAAATACAATATTGCACAACAGGGAATTAAAAAATGGCACAACATTGTATAATACTGAGTGGTAATTAGTGACCGTTAATCGATACTTATTTATAATACTATACTTATTTATATAATCAATACTTATTGAGATGCGGTCTGAGATCATCTCGAGGACCTGGGATTTACAAAAATTGTTTACATTTAAAAAACACATTTTTACATTACAATGTAATTTTGCAAGAATGGCCCGATTACACAGAAGACAAACACTTAGAGCCCTGAAGATGATCTCAATAAAGATCGAAACGTTGGCACGATAAAGAAAATGTTTTTCCGAAACCTACGTCACACCAGATCGCATCTCACGATTTCGGAATAATTAACAAAAGTTTTATGATTTTGGTTATTGAATTTAGATTTATAATTTTTCTTATTAACTATGGTTAAAGAATTTGTCGTTTTTTACGATTTTTATTTTAAAAAGTGTGGCGTTTAGTGACCGTTATTATTCGGAGACCTCTAATTAAAAATTGTATAATACGTCGATGAATGGTTATTTTGTGTTCAAAATCATAATATTTTGTACGAACAATGCCTTCTTCGTATGCCACGATCATATAATCTCGATCTACCAATCCCACTATTTTGCCGATCTCTCCCTTTCTTTTCCATAGTCCCTCTTACGGTAATGTCCTTTCCACCCACTTTTGACATATCTAGCCATACTAGCCTTAATCATTCAATCGTACTGTTTGAAACGTCCCTATTTCTCTTTCTTTCTCTCTCTCTCTGTTTCTCTCTCTCTCTCTCACACACACACACACACACACACATTCTCTCTCTTGCTACATCTTGCTGTTTGACTGTCTGTTTTATGCCTTTTTCTAACTCTGATCTTTTCTTTCTCTCTCCCTCTCTCTCTCTCTCACACACACACACACATTCTCTCCGTTCTCTCTCTCTCACACACACACATTCTCTCTCTCCCTCCCTCTCTCTCTCTCTCTCTCTCTCTCTCTCTCTCTCTCTCTCTCTCTCTTTCTCGTTCCACATAGCCATTTTTTCATGTCTTGCTTCATCTTGCTGTTGGACTGTCTGTTTTACGTCTTTTTCTAATTCTGATCTTTTCTTTCTCTCTCTATTTCTGTCTCTTTCTCTCTCTTGCTCTATCTCTCTGTACGTTAATCTATCCCTCCACCCTTGTTCTATTTGTGTGGCTGGTTTTAATATTCCCTCTCTTTCTCACTCTCTCTCTCTCTCTCTCTCTCTCTCTCTCTCTCATACTCTTTATATATACACCTATTCCTCGCTTCTTCCCTGTTTTCATTTCTTACCTGTTTTAACTCTCCTACTGTGCCATTTTCTCTCTTCTGACCGTTTCTGCCACTCACTCTATCTCTCTCGCTCTTGTTCCCGTTCTCACCTCCTCCCTCTCTCTCATACACATATCTCTCTCATACTGTCATTATCTCTCCCCTTTCATTTCCCTCTCCTCCCTCATTCTCACTCTCGTTATTTCTCTTTCTCTCTATCTCATTCCCTCTATCTGCCAACCTACCTACCCATCTCTCTTTTTGTATCAGTCTATCTATTTAACATTTTATATTTTTTATCTTTCTAAACCGTCACTTCACTTAGTAGTGTGCATTACTACCATTTGTGGTCCTTATTATTTTACAAAATTACCTTGATGTTATTTTATCTGTGTGTAGGTTTATATATCTGATATGTGCACATATGTTATGCAGTACAGTTAGTTCTTCCTTGACATATTTTCATACAGCTTACCGTGCAGACTGTCGACAGGTCTGCAGTCTGCGTTGTCTGCAGCCCTTTCCTGAATTTCCCTCTCTCTGTGCAAACATTGAGATGACCAGGAGACACCCTGAACTGATCCGGCAGACAGTCGAGGGCATTATTTCAGAATTGGTTTCGTGACTGATTAGATGGTATTAGTTTTCCAAAATAGTTCTCCCTCTCCTGTGGCCCTCGCGGATGTGGGGTTGATCCGGATAATACCCTAGCAATCAAACGCCGGCAATCAAGAGAGAGAGCCGCAGGTATCCTCTTCTCTTTCTAGGGCCATACAACCCACTGATCACCGTCATCAGCATCAAGTACCGGATTCGACGGATACCAACAATTCCCTGTAATTAAATCCTATCCTGCCCTAGCGACGCCCTCTCCCGCGTATTACGCCCTTACGTTTTGAATTTGCTTTTCCAACTAATGAAATCGCAGTCGGTGAAAAGCTAGAATTAGCCAGGACAATCGTACAAAATCATCGTACGCGCCAACGTTGTGATCAGGGAACGGTATGGCAATTGTAAAACGCAATTTATCAACTGGCACATAGCACCAATTTGACAACTATTTTTAAAAATCATAATTACATTAATGAAAAGTGTTAGATTTAAGTTAGTTACTTAATAAATTATGCATATATTAGAATTAACCATTCATACAAATGTACTTTTAAATTTGAAAATCACTTGCAGTTTTAATGCGATTTGTTGAAAAAAAAAAATCTACTTTTCCGAGAAAGTTTGGCCTTGGGGAGGGAGGAATCGACAGCATGAATTATTTATAAGATTTCTCTTAAAGATATCAAATTGTTCGTCTCATTACTCTTAATTAATTCTAACACAACCGCCCTCGACGACGACCATCAAAAGCCGTGACTTTACGACGCCAGTCGGTCCGTACAATTAGAGGGAACGAGTCGTCAGTATTAAAAAGTTAATGTGGTGTAATTAAACTAGAAAAGTTTCATTACTTTTACACCCCTCACCGGCTCAAGCTTCCGACGGCCGCCCCTCCGACAGGCGGGTTCGTCCTCCAGGGGGTTAATTTAGAAAACGTAATTGACGTTACACGGTAAACACCATCAGGATCAGGACCGCAGGGGTCCTGTTTGTTCAGATCCGAAGATGAAAATTACGTTTAAGGTAAAATTTGAAAAACAGGTTTAAAAAAAACAGAAGTTGACTATAAGAAGCATTCAGAAAAAATAATTAACAACCAAAAAACAAGCCACACGTAATAATTAATTAAAAGTTTTATTAACAAAATGAAATGGAAAAGAAATAATCTGGCATAACAGCGTTTTATGCTTTGTGGTACGACTTCACTTATCTACAGGAAACTCCACGTGATGGCAAAAAGTTGCTTAAATAAAATTTAAATTTGCGTAAAATAAAATATTAGAAAATTTTATATAGTGGAGTACATTTCAACTATATTTTTTCTATTTATAATCAACTTTTTAGCGTTTATAATAACTTTCAATGAATTAAGGTTTTTAGTTGAGATAAAAAGTCAGTGTCAAAAGCGGGATTCGAACCCACGACTTTCGTGGTTGAGATAGAAAGTTGATATGAATGGATCGAAGTCATGATAGCTCAAGTGGTAGAGCAGCGGCGTATCTAGCCGAAGGTCGTGGGTTCGAATCCCGCCCGTACCATTGACTTTTTTAACTCAACTAAAAACCTTAATTAATTGTAATTAAAATTAGCATTTCCTCCGGACTTAAAAGTCTTAAAAAAATACGAATAAACCCATACTTGAAAAATATTCAGCCAAGAAAATCTCTTCTGTGTTACAATATATCTTCTTTCATCATATAATAAACTTGCGATTATTGTAAAATTAGGATTGTTAAATGGGCATTTCCGATTGAATGTGTATAAAGAAATATTTATTGGCAGAAGACAGCCAACGTGGGTCTGCCAAGAAAAAGCGAGAGTCACATGCTACTGAGCGAAGGAAGTTTTCCATCAGGCAAACAGAAAAGGTGGAGAATAACACGATCTTCGGCTAGATACGCAGTTGCTTAAGACAACAATTTATGCCCTGGCTCTCCCCTCCATGATAGAAGTCAGGATATCAAGTCTAGACGAGTTCAGTCTAGCCTAGGGATTGCGAATAGAACGATAATAAAGTAAATCCAGCTGATAGCCCATCAAAGCAGATTAGTATCGACTTTATTTCCTTATTATAAAATTTATTTCTGTTGTGAGGCACACTTTGATTGATGGTTCTGTTTGGCCTTTTTTCCATTATTTTTTTTTAAAGATTAATATTTTCGTTTTTGCCCTTCAGGCCTGCATTGTTTCTATTGTGTATAATTATTAGTTTGTAAGCAAGAATCATGTTCTGTTCACTTATGTTTTATTTTTTTTATATAACGTTTTCGATTTCATAAGAATATACATTTTGTTCTAAGATACAAACAGAGGTGTCCCTCTACAGTTGTGTTCTTGACTTGTTCCAAGCACAATTCCTTTGATTTTGAGACTGATCACCGGCCTCCAGGGGATAATCATACCCTAAAGAAGGAGCAAATCGTTCCTTTAAACTACCCGGTTATATGCTGTACCACTTGAGCTATCACGACCTCGATCCACTCGGACATTAGCTTACCACCTCAACCCCGCCTTTTGAATGTGGAGCAGCGTATTTAGCCGAAGGTCGTGGGTTCGAATCCTACGAAACCTAATCGGTTATTAATAACGTATAGATTGACATACATGAAAAGTAGAGAAATAATGAAACAAAAGCGAGAGAGATTGGGGGGGGGATAGACATACATACAGAGAGAGAAAGAAAGACAAGTAAAACAAACAGGCAGAATAAGAAAGAGAGGGAGAGAGTGAGAGAGAGAAATTAGATGTAGATGAGAGGAAAAGAAAAAAAGAAAAAGATATACAAAAATGTATGTATTATTAATTATTCTATGTAAAATCTTGGGCGAGATAAAAAAGTCAGCACGAGCTGGATCATTTATCCCAACCAAGACCTTACATACAAAGAATAATTATTTGAAAGAAATAACTTGGTCACTTGACCACGAAAACGTAAATGGATCAATATTGAAATCGTAAAAAAAGTATCACTTCACTAAACAGCTCCCCGTGGCCACTTCATAAATCACTGAGAATCCAATCCCGATTGAACATTTGGAACTGGCAAAAAGAGAGAGAAAATTCGAAAGGGTGTAGGTTCAGTCAGAGAGGAACGAAGTCACGATAGCACAAGTGGCAGCTGCGTATTTAGCCGAAGGTCATGGGTTCGAATCCCGTTCGTGCCTTGACCTTTTTTATGTCAACTAAAAATCTTTATTGATTGAAAGATGTTAATTGGTCAAGCGGACCACGAAACTAGTGAATGCAAGTTCATAATAACGCTGAATTGGATAAACCAAGAATAATTATGAATTTTTATATGGAATAGTGGACATCGTCGAGATAAAAAATGCTCCCAACAATACAGGTCAAAATTATTTATTTTTTATTTCCGTGATAATTTTTATTTGACGGTTGTAAAGGGTGGTTAAAACGTATCCAAATTTGTTTGTATTGTTCATACGACTTTTATTCTCCTTTACGGGATACATCTTTACATGGGATAAATTTTTGTTTAGTCCGTTATGATCGTTTCGTTACATCAATTCTCAATATTTCAATCTGTTACCTCAAATCATAAAATTTTTCGGCTTGAAAATGAACTTAAAACAATAAAACATCAATCTCAATACTCTAAGGAACAATCCACTAGTTAAACTTTTACATATGTTCACTTTCCTTAACAAAAGAATATTAAATAAATATAATTAATTATGTTTAGAGATTAGTGACCGTTAATCGAAAATCATTCGCATATCGTGAGATGCGGTCTGGTAGGTTTCAGATAAACACACTCTTTATCGTGCCAACGTTCCGGTTGCGGGTCGTGTTGAGAGTGCCCATCACACCAGACCGCATCTCACGATATCTGAATATTTATAATTAATTACATTATACGACTTGCTGTATTTGTATTGTATATATATATATATATATATATATA
>CM077106.1:16767369-16785301 GCA_039619505.1 Cimex hemipterus | reverse complement strand
ATATATATATATATATATATATATATATATATATATATATATTTGTAATAAATAGAACAATTGCTGAATGGATCAAGTTAAAAACGTAGAAAGACACTGATGGAAATAGACCGACTTAATCTAAAATGTCCCATCTGAAATGACTTAGTTACAGACCTGACACAGCAAAATCAGACAAAACTCAGGATAAATGCCGGTTGACTGAACACAGCGGACTCAATGGCCATTTGTAAATTCTGTGATTGCCTAATGATAGCATGAGTATGTGGTGCCAAAAAGAAGAAAAAATCTCTCATAAAAATAATTTGTTTTGTCTTTTTTTGGGGTACATTATGCCATGAAGGATTCTACGTTTGTTTTCGGTGTTTCAAGAATACGCTCAGAGCATATATGCAGAACCCCTTTTCGCTACCCAAAATTCCCTTGTGCCCCGGTACCCAAGATATGATAAGGTTTCCGTCGGTATTGTAGATTCACTGACTCATTTGATGTTATTGATTTAAATACTAATGCTTTAATATCTGCTTGACCATTTGATCCTATGACGATTTTTTCGTCAGTATAACCTCCTAAGATTCTAAGGCACAAGAGTTGATGGAAAGGTACAAGACATTAGCAAATATAACTAATATAAATAAGAGGAATGTTGTAAACTAACGACTATGTGGGATAATATAACGAGAAGAACAATAGTCTTGTTTGGTGGAACACAGTAGAAGGATATAAGACCTTTTAGCCACCTGAAGGAAATCTATCTATTTACATTGTAAGGTTCCCTTGTTCGATGATTCTGAAATTTGGTCGTCATGTATTATCACCCAGAAACAGTGATGGATTGTAAGGTGATAATAAGAAACGAACGATAATAATAAGGTGATAACGATACGCTTCAGTCAGACCGACCCAGCGAAAATAGTCGGAACAATAATGTCGTTAACGTTATTATATTATATACATATACATATATTACTCAAATTCAAACTGTTACATATATATATATTTGTATATATATATATATATATATATATACACAAATTCTTTGATTGAATCTAAAATTTTTAGCATTTTTTCTCAAATCGTACATGTATTTGTATAATTTAAACTATGTTCCTGGAGATGATCTCAATAAAGATCGGAACGTTGACACGATAAAAAAACGTTTATCTAAACCTACGTCACACCAGACCGCATCTCACGATCTCCAAATAATCAGTAATGAACATTATATGAACATAATTAATCATATAAAATAATTGCATAAGTGTCATTCGTTTTCCCCTCTTAAGATTAGTCCTTAGAGTCTTCATGTTAAATATGTAATATGTTGCGGTGTAAACAGGTTAATTAGGTTTGTTTCATGGTTCATTAAACCAGATTTAAATTTTTCTTAGTTTCTGTGACTACGGGAAGGAAAAAAAAATTTTTTTTTGTAGTTGTTTATAATGAAACCAGAGATTTTGAATTTTGTACTTAGTTGTCATAAAGGTCATTAAAAGCAAAGGGCGGGCTGAAGAAAAAACGAAGAGAAAACCCACGACTAAGTCTTTCTTTTTTTTTTCTTCTAAACTTGATTTTCATTTTTTCACATTTATGAGTAAAGTCTTCAAATGTACTTTGGCTAATCCGCCTTCTCGAAATTAGGGGAAGAAAAGGGGCAAATTTGAAGAAAACAGGGACGAGAAAAGCCCTGGGCGACGTAACGACGACAAAAGCCCCTTGTTCAACCCTTTCAAAAGGGGGGGGGGCGAAAGACTTTTAGCTTTTTACATCTTCCAATTAAAGGACACTTATATTTCCTGCAACTTGTAACCTTAAGAAAACACTGCAAGCCTTCTTTGATCTCTTTTCTTTTCTTTATATGACTTTTAAACAGGGGGGATGGACAGGATTCTATATTTTGTTTTATTTAATTTGTTTATTTTACGTTTAATATATAATCATAAGAAAGACGGCATTCATTATGTTCCATTTTAGATAAGACAATTTTAATTATTTTATTAATCTTATTGTTATGAGTCATGGTATTCTATCCAAACATATTATTTTATCAAACATAAACATGCACTATAGATACAGCATACACTACGATTTATTTAGGAACATTTAATTTTATACATGTTATGCAGTCTGTTCTTTTACGAATATTTTGAATTATATCTTTTTTTTTTAAATATTTTTTATAAGGTTATTGAACCCTCGTGGTGCAGGTTTTTTTGAAAAATAGCCTATTTGTAAGTCGGGTTCGACTGCAGGGCCGCTGGATTCGAACCCGGAACCTTTAACTTACAGTGACGAACGCCAAGTCAACGCCTAAACCGTTGCGACCACCGACGCCCTTATGTTTTTCAAGCTAAACTGAAAACAGCAATGGCAGAACAAAATTATGTCACATAATTTTTTTTTTGCTTCTTATTTTCCCGTTTTTTTTTGTAAACATTTAATTCATTTTCGACGTTTTGGAACATGACCCACGTGCTAAATTGATTGATTTTGAAGGGTTCAAAATTTTCATGTCAAATCACATACAGTCGGAAACTTCATATACAAAATTCCTATACAAACGAAGTAAACAACACAATATAATTTAAGAGGCAAAAGTTCGTTCAACGTAAAATCTAAAAGATACAAGATTATCAATTTTAGAGAGAAAAAATATAATGCGGAGTGAACAATTAGCAAAACCTAATTGGAGAATATCGATACAAAACATGAAAAAAACACAAATATAAAAACAATGTGTGTAACAATACAAAAATATTTTCACACTATAAAAAAATAATATAAAATGTAATAAAAACACATAACCTATTGCCATAAAAATAATTAATATATAGATTATTCAGATATCTTGAGATGCGGTCTGGTGTGATGTAGGTTTCGGAAAAACATTTTCTTTATCGTGCCAACGTTTCGATCTTTTGTTGAGATCATCTTCAGCGCCTGGCATTGTTCACATTTTACCGATACATGTAGAATATGAAAAATTGAATTTACACTATGCCAGAAATTTTAGTTAAAAAAATAGAATTTATTACATTTTGACACGATAAAGAAAATGTTTTTCTGAAACCTGCATCTCATGATATCTGAACAATTATCGATTAACGGTCGCAAATCTCGACACATTAATATATAAAACGGAAAATAGTAAATTAGTCATGTAAAATTAAGTATAAAATGCAAAAAAATTATAATGTACTAAAAAAATTATATGCAACCTAGGACGAACCTCCTTCTTTATGTGTTTCTGGAACAGAAACGAGGAGGGTGACATGTGTCTGATTAGTTGGAACACATTCTAAATTAAGAAAAATTATTACAATATTACTGGACAAATTTACCAAACGCGGTTAAACCCAGACCTAATCCGTGAAAGGGGAGACTAATTAAGAAAATCGACACACCTTTTTACCAACAGATACAAATTACTTGAATATGTAAAATAACGCACAAATCGAAGAATTGGAATGCTTATTTTGATTTAACAAAAAACAAAAACAAGGGTCAGATCGAGAAAATGAAGGATAAAAAACCAACCAGATAGGTAGGATTCGACCTAACCATTCATGACCTCCTTGTATTCAGGAATAAATAAAACAGTTTGTGTTTAAGTTAGTTTTAATTAAAATTGGACACCTCCTAAGAGGCCTCTGGCTTCTTCCTGATGGATCAGGTGGAGTCACCCCTGAGAGACTCCGAGGTGGAGCTCTGATCGGACGCCATCGACTTCTTCGCGCCCTTCCGTTCTCCAAAACTAGTCATTCTCAAACTCACTAATACAATAAATACATAGATTATCCTATATACAAACCCAATCCTGTGTAGCATTCGGATCGGAGGGTACTCGATATTCCGCCCCGACCCGGTTTGGTGGAGTCTTGAGATCTGCTGCAGTGCCGCCCAGCATACTCTTTTCTAACATAAACTTAATCTCAAATTTAACCTATGAAATAAATACCCTACATATACAACCCCTTATCCCAATAACTCTCAAAAACATAAAAGGAGAACCTGGCCAAGTTGAGACACTCCCCCCCACAACACTACGCACCGTGAGTCTGTTATCTTGCCATGCTGGGCACCTAGCGACGACCAGGTTATGTTAGTTATATTCGGTTTCGCGGTTAGCCTGATTTTTCTTCAAAATTTTTAAATTTTGGTTATCTTTTTATTTGATCATATATTATTATACAAAAGATACATGTAAAGGTTGTAATCTTCATTTCTATAAGAGATAAATTAAACTGTATTTGATCATAAAGAAAGAAGGATGGGAGGGAAATACAGCAATTTCAATAAAGCACTAATTATTTTCCCATATCCTGTTTATAAAATATTTGGTTATGAACGTGAAAATTTAATATCCAAGTCAGTTATATTGCATTGTCAAAACAAATTACAATACCCAAATAAGAGTATGTTCGTGCCCCACGGCAGCCCAAGTTGAAAGGGAAACGGCGCTGGTTAGGGAATTAGGGGAAAAAGAAAAATTGGATTGTGATTGATGTTTGATTGGGAGCAATTAGTCAGATATTCCAAATGAACTCCGTTCGTCCGAATGAGGGCACGCTTTTTGAATTTCCATCCGCAATTTCAATTTTTTCCCGTTGTCTTTTTCCATTCCCCCGCCTCCATCGGGCCGCTAATGTTCCCATTCGTTCTCATCTTTTGCCTTTTTACGGAATGGAAGATCCGATTGCGATAAACAAGGGAAACTGGCTTTTCCATCATACCAACGGAAGGGTAGGGGTTATATTTAAATAATTTAGCCATCGCCCGGATGTCCTTTCACTTTTTCTCTTTTTGTTATGCCTGTTAGTAAAAACTAATCAATAAAAATCAACATTTCATATAGCTTAGACAATTTCTAGACGCTTTGAAATATTTGATGATAGAATTGTAGTCAAATTGTCCTTTTATAATAACAAAATAAAAATTCAATTGTTTGAAAATTTACATTTAACTAAATTTCATTTAGCCTGTAAAATAATATAATTCCTTTTATTATTTCTAAACATTGTATTTTGCTATTAGAAAATTAGAAATATAAGTTCTTAAATTATAATTTTCTCCAAATATACGATAGTTTTTAGAAAAGTTTGCTTAATGCTTTTTTCATTCTTCGGAGATCGTGAGATGTGGTCTGGGGTGACGTAGATTTTAGCGAAACATTTTCATTATCGTGCCAACGTTTCGATCTTTATTGAGATCATCTTCAGGGGCTGGGATTAATAGATATTGTTTAAATTACACAAATACATGTGAGATTTGAAAAATTGAATTTATACAATTAAAGAAATGAAAATAAACACATCGAGTGAGTACAAATACTTTGATAGAGTACAAAATTTCTAGCATTTTATACATTTCCTTTTTTTTGCTGGTAAGTCTAGTAAGTCAAAAACATATGAACGTGGACTTTGGTTTTAATTTTTTTTAGGAGTTAGTAATTAATATGATGTTACTGACGATTACTTTTCATACTGTAGTAAATAAATATTTAAATACAAACTATTTAAATTATACTTCAGCATTTGAAAAACTAAGAATTGTTACAGGTTTAATCTATATCTGGCACTCGGACTTTTTTGGTGCGAAATATATAGCAAAATTATTAAATTAATGAATACAAGTATTATAAAAAAAATTGAAAGAAAGGAACAACACATATTATATAAATAAAGCTTTTAGACGCCAGAGGCCATCCATTACACTGAGTGGAGCAAAGCTTATAACTGAATGGTCAACAGAGTTCATAGCCACGATTTGCAAACATTGTTTTTCCGCCAGGGGAGAAAATAAATACCAAAATGTAAAAAATACCGCATCGTTTGGTAAGAGAAGAGTACACGGCCACTCAAATATTTCCTCCCCTCCAGCGTCAAACCGCCAAACTGCGTGCAAATCTTGTATTTTTACCCCCGAGCAATTCCCAGCGCAATCCGGTATATTTATATTTACAAAAAAATACGCTTCAGGGGTAGGGGGTTTGGCCGGGAAATAGCGAAACTTAAAAGCCCCGAACGGAATTTGCGAACGAATGTTTTTTCGGTTTTTTTCCCAACCCCGCCCCTATTTTTTTCAGCTTATAAACTCAACAGGAGACTGGTGAAATTTTTCCGATTTGGAGGGACAATGCTATATAAAAAAAAAGGAAATAGAAGTGATTTCCCCTCTGACAGTGTTTTCATAAAATTTGACGGGAGAATAACACCATACAATTTTGTTTTATTTTTTCCAAATCACTGAAGTTCCAGAATGACTACTCTATCAATTCATACAAATGCCTTGTGTTCGTCAAAACCAGCAAAGTGGTTTTAAATCTGATTGAAAATCAAATTGCGCGATATAAAAAGAATACGTTTTTAGAAACATTGTTACGCTTTCTGACAAGGTTTACTAAATTTTTTATTAGGTTTAATTTGCCAATGTTTCATAAGTTGCCCAGTGACAGACACCGCGGCACGCAACGCTCACTGGGAAGAGCTCGAGCCGCTTTCGCTTCAACCGACATGGTTGATTTTCTGGCTGGGTTGAGCCCCACTTCAAAGCCCAGAATGGTATCTTGGTATCATTGTATTATAATTTAGTAGTCTTTCTAGTAATTTGTAACGTTGGGTTGTTTCTTTTCTTTTCAGTCTTGCGTGGGATTCTAGTTCAGTGTTTATCCACGACTAAGATAACGCAAAATGTTAGGTAGGTATTTGTGTTAAAATTTATCTGCACGTTTTGAGTTAGGTTTATTTTCATTCTTCATTTGGTGAATTCTGTTAATTTATTGATGAGTTACTGGAAGTATGGAAAGAGGGTTACGTGTAAGTATAGCTGCACCTTCAGCAAATATATGTGTTGAAATTTTAACTTGTGAAGGAATATCAGTGTGAAAATAGAAATTCGTCAAGTATGCCCTCCATACGGCGAACTCTCGCCCTGGCGTTATATAAGGTGAAAATTCAGTTCACCGTCTGACCCGGAAAAACTCGGGAAAACCTCAGGTATGATCTCTGTATGAGATAGTACGCATGAAGGAGAATGGTCTTCAGTTTCCAAAGCAAGCCAGCATGCCATGACTCGATCGAAGGCCTGTTCTAAATCAAGTAATGCTTCTTTTTATTTTCTTTCCTCCAAATTAGCCACCGGACTTTAAAGCTCGTATGAACTCACGCTGAACCAGAATTGGGTCACTTATTGGGTGTTTTCGCTCGAAGGTTTTTGAAAGAAAAAAAAAGCCCGTGAGGGAAGACTGACCCGATAAGTGAGTGGTCCAGTGTCGGTTCAGCAAGAGAAGACATCTCTCGATTTATGGCGTAATGTTCAGGATAATCGGAGTTCCGTCTTCTGCTTCTAGTTGCTAAAGTTTATCTTGAATGATAAAAAAATTGTTCCCCCTGGCTTGTTTCGCGCTCAATTTTAGGCAAAACCGGTGTCGAATGATTGAAAAATTCATTTCAATACGACGAGGTTCAACATTTAAAATTGTTACAATTAATTAAGGTTTTTAGTTGAGATAAAAAAAGCCCATGGCTCGCCGTTGCTCTACCACTTGAGCTACCGTCACCTCGATCCACTCGGACATCAACGTCCCATCTCAACCCCACATTTTGGGTTTTCCCTCCTTTATGCTATTCGAAAAATGGCCAACAGGAGTTTGGCAAGTTAGTGCCCGAGGGGATCGAGTTCACGGTAGCTCAAATGGTAGAGCAGCGGCGAATTTAGCCGAAGGTCGTGGGTTCGAATCCCGCTCGTGCCATTGACTTTTTATCTCAACTAAAACCTTAATTATGTGAAATGTATTAATTGTTCAAGTGGACTACGAAATTATTGAGTCCAAAATTATATTCAATATATTTCGTGGTCCGATTTACCAACATCTTTCAATTAAATAATCTTTATCTAAGGTATGGGTTGAGATAAAAAAAAATCAGTGTCACGAGCGAGATTCGAACCCACGACCTTCGGCTAAATACGCCGCTCTATCAGTTGAGCTAGGTAGAGCAGCGTTGTATTATAGCCGAAGCTCGTGGGTTCGAATCCCGTTCGTGGCACCGACTTTTTTAACTCAACCAATAGCTTAGATAAAATTTAACTAATTTTAAAATTATAATGAGTAAATCTTACGACTTTATCATAATTCATTTTTAGCTATTATCTCTGATTTATTTAATATTTTTAAAAAACAAAAATGTAAATATTAATTTTTACATTGTTTTTGGAAAAGTTCACTTATAAAAAAAAAAGAAAAAGAAAACGCAATGCCAAAATTTATGCTTCGGATTTTTTCTTTGACCTGTTACAATGTTCTCACCAACTCGTCCGTCGAATCTTTGCTCTGTAATTAAGCGCTCATAAATTTTGGAATTATTACAAGATAAATAGTCCAAAGGTGATATGTAAAACCAGAAAGAAAAACTACAATACAAGACGACGGTATTTTCTCAGAATTATACATTCGACATCTGTGCGACTTAATGGTACATCTCAGATTTCATCCGGATCCCATCCAAGCCGTAAATAATATTTTTAACAACCCCAATTATGTTAATGATTGTAAGCAGATGCACAGCGACCGGTGGTTGTTCGGTGGTAATCGCTTCTTCATTGATAAGTGCATTGATTACTACAATCATCCCACGTGATTAATCTTTCTAGAGGAAACCTAAATCGGCCTACAATGTAATTACACGTATATATAATTATACGCGTAACTTGTGATTATTGAAAAGATTTATAATTAGTAACTAATAAAAATATCTCATGCGTAACATAAGATTTGAGTATTTCATTGAAATCTTCATCTGTTTTTGTACAGGAATGAACATTCTTAACTTGACAAAATGGGCTAATTTACAACAGCTAAAAAGACTTAATAATAAATAATCATTGCTACCCCTTACAAAAAAGATTGTTTTGTTGAAAATTGCCTGGTTTCATATGAACGAGGATAAAATAAAGTTAGTTTACTTAGAAAATGAAAATAAAAGTGTCCAATTTAAAGTACATAAGTTTTCTTGTGGTTAATCAAAAACTATAATAATCTCGATAACTTACTTATTCTGCACAAAATTTTAGACCAAATCCTGCTTTCATAAATATCATGCGAAAAAATGGTTGCTTGACAAATCCCAATTGGAGACCTAATTATTTTATGTTGTAATCATGCACAGTTATCATAACAGGTGTCACTCCTATTCGATCTCCATACGAAGATGTCTAGGAAGACATCCTTGCCACTCTTCAGTTGGACATATTGACCAGCTTTCGTACAATTGATGACTATTCTTTTATTAAATATGGCTTCTTAATATTATTGATGGGATGATTTTATATTATTTAATTACATTTGGAGATTAAGTGCAACCACGTCAACGGGGTGGTCGTTTTAAAGACTTACAACTGGGGTTGTTGCTGGCCGCAACGACCTAAGGTAAAGGTACCGGGTTCGAATCCCGCGGCCCTACATTCGAAACCGACTTACTTTTAAAAACCTCGTAGTCGAAATATCCTCAAAAAAAAAGACTTGCCAAATATCACACTTATTATCGTACTATTCTCTGTGCATTGGACTATCTTGGTGTGAAAGATCGCGAACAGGGTCGTTCTAAATAAGCGCTAATAAGCCAAAAGATTAGTGGTTCTCTGTTCAGTAAGGCCAAACATTTAATTTTTAATCGCAAAATAAACTCTAAAGTTTTGGACAATCCTGAATTTAAAAACCGAGTATCAATGCCAAGTCGTCGTGTAATTAATTGGTCAACGTAAAATTCTGCTAGATCCAAAGTTTGAATCAGAATTATTGACAAAATTGATTAATCTTTGGATGTCAGATTGTAAAAAATCTACTGCTGAAGAAATCGTTTATTAATCATTCGGCCAAAGCGGTATATTTTGGGACAAATCCATTTGGGTACTTGCAAAATATTACAGTTTTAAATACGAATCCACTAAAAGTATTAAATATTTTCAATTCATTACCATACGAGTAAACCTGGTTAAAAAAAAAAAAAAAAAGGAATAGTGAAAATCTTTATCTTACTACAATTTCAAAATATAAACAGCGTAATTTTTTTTCATTCTGATAATTTATTTATTAAAAATTACCATTTAATCGAAAAGAATTCGGTTTTTTACGATTAATGCAAGATGCGTTAACACTGATACTATGTGGTTCTATCTGGCTTTGTTTTAATCCATTATCGAATAAAGATAAACTGTGTAGGGTTGTCTATTTTTCATTGGAAAAAATAAAAAATATTCCAAGACGTTCTATTCTCTTAAATCATTGTTTATGCCATTATTTATAAATAAGTTAAAAGTCGTTCTAATAAATATGTCTCTTTTGAGATAACTGTTTCTAACCAGTAAACTTTAAAATACAGGGTATGGTTATGATTAAAAATGGATATATTATTATTATTATTATTTTCTTTTTTAAAAATTAAAATTATAAGTTTTTTCCATAAATTAAAATAAATTAAGATCGTGAGATGAGAATTATAAACATTGTTTACGTTTTACAAATACATGTAGGATGTGAAAAATTGAATTTACACTATGCCAGAAATTTTAGATAAAACAATTGAATTTATTACAATGCTAGAAAATTTTAGATTCACAAAAATGAATTTATACAATGTTAGAAAATATACATTTGAAAAATGGATTTATACGACGCCAAAAAAATTAAGATTAAAAAAATTTAATTTATGGAATGCTAGAAAATTTTATATTCAAAAAATGAATGTATTTTTTTTTTTAATTTAAAATTATCTAGCATTGTATAAATACATTTTTATATGAAATTATCTAGCATTGTATAAATTCATTTTTTGATATAAAAGTTTCTAGTATTGTGTAAATTCATTTTTTTATCCAAATTTTGTAACATTATATAAATTCATTTTTTTAATCAAACATTTTTTAGCATTGTAATAAATTCAATGTTTTCAAAGCTAAAATGTTGCAGCATTATATAAATTCATTTTTTTAAATCTTAAATTTCTACCATTGTATAAATTCATTTTTTCACTTCGTACATGTATTGGTACAATTTAAACAATATTTATAAATCCCAGGCCATGAAGATGATCCCAATAACGATGGAAACGTTCGCACAATAAAGAAAACTAATTATTCAGATATCGTGAGATGCGGTCTGGTGTGATGTAGGTTTCGGAAAAACATTTTCTCTATCGTGCCAACGTTTCGATCTTTTGTTGAGATCATCTTCAGCGCCTGGCATTGTTCACATTTTACCGATACATGTTGAATATGAAAAATTGAATTTACACTATGCCAGAAATTTTAGTTTAAAAAAATAGAATTTATTACAATGCTAGAAAATTTTAGATTCACAAAAATGAATTTATACAATGCTAGAAAATATATATTTGAAAAATGGATTGATACCACTCTAAAGAAATTTAGATAAAAAAATTAATTTATCCAATGCTAGACAATTTTATATTCAAAAAATGAATGTAAAAATTCAATTTTTTGAATTTAAAATTATCTAGCATTGTATAAATGCATTTTTGTGAATCTAAAATTTTCTAGCATTGTAATAAATTCTATTTTTTAACTAAAATTTCTGGCATAGTGTAAATTCAATTTTTCATATTGTACATGTATTGGTAAAATGTGAACAATGCCAGGCGCTGAAGATGATCTCAACAAAAGATCGAAACGTTGGCACGATAAAGAAAATTTTTTCATTTTTCTAAAACTACGTCACACCAGACACGATCTCTGAATAATCATTAATGCAAACTTTCATTAAAATTATGTTTTATACAATCTTTGCCATTATCTATTAACGATCGTTTTGGGATTAGTAGAAAGATCACTATTGTAGGAAATGAGCTAAGTTTGTAACGACAGAGAACTTACGAGAACGTCAATTAACACAGGAAATTTTATTACGATAAATCGTCGCGCAAATTTCTCTTTCTTTCATGATTTATGGAGAAAAAACCTACAGACATTTTACGCTTTGATCTATAAAATTGCAGGGATAGGTTGGGGATTCTGTGATTTTTCTGTTTTTTTAATTTTTTTTTTTTTTTTTAAATTTCTATAATCGTAAAAAAGGGAATGAAGCGGGGCTAAACGCTCCCTGCATGGCCCATTACTCCACAACAATCACTCTCATAATGACGACCCTATAATCGTTGGGCAATTAAAATTTTCCTCTCGACATCGAATTAAACCGTTCCGTGGAGGCGGCGCCCAGCCAGGGGTCGAGCTTTGTAACAACGGAACAAAGAGGTCAAAATGAAAATCAACATATTTATAAAATGCGCTTTGATACAAACGTTGGTTTGTTTGCCGTCGGAAAATAAATAATCACGGCCTCTGGCCCCATTTTTGCACTTGGTATTAATGCCGTTTTCAAAACGATTATTTATGCTAATGTAAACATATTTGACTCGGAAAAATGTAAATCACTTCAATGTTTACGATCAAAAGCAGATCGGCACTTTTAATGTAAATTATTCGGAATCTCATTTTTCATAAATCACCTGTATGTTCAAACATTTATGGTTACATTACTGCATCGTTTGACTAACAGCGAGCCAAACAGAAAAAGGTGTTAAAGGACACTGAAAACAAAAATTATTCATACGCAACAACTTTTCCATAAAGGTTTCTGCGGCAAATAAATTAAGATTCCGAAGATTTCGCTCTAATTGAATCATTGAGAATAGATGGGTCAGGATAATGGTGACGATCAAACTGTCAGCAAATGATGAATTAGCGCTTAAATTATTAACAGATCAAAGCTTCATGAAATCCTGCCGGGGCTAATTATACTGGGATCATCAACACACATGAATGCCGACTTAGTAAATTTTCTAAGTTAACCTCTCAGAGTTAAAGATAGCCCTCCATCAATATTCAAAAATATTGGATTATTTTTACTAAACATAGCTAAACGTTTATTTAAGCTGCTATTTAATTTAACAAAATTTTATTTGTTCAAATAAAAAACTTTAACATGATTATTTAAACATAAACAAGGCTTTACTATCTTATAACTTTTGTGTGTAACCTGTCCTCAACGAATGTTTATTTTTTGAGTGAGGATCAGGTAGATGATAGTCCAATGATGAAAACCCAAAAATGTGCAGGGCTTTTGTCACCTGTAACATCTTCACGTTAGAAATGGTCCCAACTAAAATGTAAAAAAGTTCAAATTAACTAGCGTTTTTTACAGGCTCTAGGACAAACAAGTGTGAAGCTTGAAACACACTTACCCGATGCAAAGCTATGCGACACAACCCGACGCAAATGCGAAGTCCAATTTTCCATAAGGTTGTATTACCGCCGTGCACAAAGCTCAACAAAAAGTAGCTACCCAAACATTAGGCAGATTACAAAGAGTAGGATACCTACGTATCACAGGGGCGATGAGAACAACCACTACAAACGCATTAGAAACTTTGTTAAACCTACCTCCACTGGAAATATAGACGCTAGGAAAAGCTCCCGAAAACAATTAAATTGGAAAGGAACCAAACAGTTCGGGCATACAACCATAATCAACAAAATCAGACACCCATTATTAGAAATGGGGACTGGTTGCACGAACCCGGAAACAATCTTCACAACTGACTATAAAGTCTCAGCAGACTGTAAGGAAGAGGAAGAACACAGGAGAGCATCAGATTCAATGTTATGGTACATAGATGGCCCCAAAACAAATGATGGAATCGGATCAGGCATTTTCTGTACAAGCCCGAAACATGAGCAATCAAACTCATTAGGAATTACATCAAAACTAGTCAATGAATGCATCCAAAATCTCCAAAACGTGGGATAACACAGCAACTTGATATCTTGAGTGATAAGGCGTAGGGGAATTCTGGGTAACGAAGAAGCAGACGAACTGGCCAGAGGAGGATCTGCATGACCATACATAGGCCCCGAACCTATACTTGGGATAACAAAAACAAACATAGAACTTATGGCGAGTAGGCAAAATGTATTCTGAAGGACATTGCCAATAATGAGAAGAAATTTGCATCGGCTATCAAGGAAAGAACTTTTCTGTTGAAAACGCTGATAACGTAAGGTCCTGAAGATGATCTCAATAAAGATCGAAACGTTGGCACGATAGAGAAAATGTTTTTCTAAAACCTACGTCACACCAGACCGCATCTCACGAGATCTGCATAATCAAACAGATAATTTTTATATGTACATAATTAAAAACTCTATTCGTTAGACTGTACAATACGTTTCCTAATCGGTACAATGAACAGAGTTTTTCGTTATTTTTATTAAGACTACTAACGTTCCGAACTTTATTGACATCATCTTCAGAGATCAAAGTTTTTGTTTTCCGTTCTTGTGGATAGTATTGTACCCGGTTATCCGACTCACAAGAATGTCACTTCCACACGGTAAAATCAGATTTTGAGTCCTGAAGATGATCTCAAAAAAGATCGAAACGTTCGCACAAAGAAAATGTTTTTCTAAAGCCCACGTCACACCAGACCACATCTCACGATCTCCACGATTTTTCCACCGGTTTTGCAGCACAGGTAGCATCTAAAATTATTAGATGACGATGTTGTGTGAAATATATTTAAAAAAGATCGTTACATTTTTATCTTTACAGTAAAAATCATATATTTAATTTTTAAAGGATTGCACAGTAAAATAAAGGAAAAATAAGTTATTTTGAATATTGTATTATTTCATTCTAAAAAGAAAACTTGAATTTATTAAGTAGATTGTTGCAAACTTGCCAGTATCCCTTGTGCGGCTTTTGAAAACTGGACAGTTCAGGCTCAATTTCACCGATTTTGTGTTTAGCCGAAAGTGAAACAGGTTGAAAATTAATCGGGGAGCAGCTGAATCCACAGGTGTCGACGGTAATGAGGGAGCGAATAGATAAAATCGTTTGGGAAATTTTAAACAGGCATGGGTGGAATTATCTGTGTTTAACAGAGGACGAGGCCTTGCACGGATTAACCTGCGAATTTCAGCTCATTAACCCCGCTCGGGCCCGCTTTGGCCAACGAGCTTTACAAATGAAGTTAATCGTTTTATATTTACCTCCGCGGGCATAAATTACCCCGGAACGAGCCGGGCTTTTTATCCGTTACTCAATGCCTGGAACTTCAAAAGTCATTGGAAATCGCCCGTACGGCTTCAATCCAATTTCGGTAAGCTTTTTTTAACAGCTTTCTAAACTTAAACGCTAAAAAAACTAGAAGATAAGAAAAATGTGCCAAAATAACTTGTAACGCACAGTATTAATTTTTCAGGGATTTTATAGTTATATAAAATCCATTTAAGTTTTCGTAGTCAATAGACTAAGTTACTTCTTTCAATCAATTATTTATTCTTTCTAAGATCTTGGTCGAGATAAACAGTCAGTGTCACGAGCGGGATTCGAACCCACGGCCTTTGGCTAAATACAGCACTACTCTACTACTTGATCTACGTGTAGGTTGAGATGGAAAGTTGGTTTCGTGATGGAAGTCACGACCGCTCAAGTGGTAGAGTAGCGCCGTATTTAGCCGAAGATCGTGGGTTCGAATCCCGTTCGTGACACTGACTTTTTATCTCAACCAAGACGTTAGAAAGAATAATTAATCGATTGAAAGAAGTAACTTAGTCAATTGACTAGGAAAAAGTAAACCGATTAATATTTAAAAAGTAAAAGAAATATCACTTCACAAAACAGCTCCCCGTGGCCACTTCATAATCCAATCGAATTGCACGACATCTGAAAATGACAAAAAGTGGGAAAATTCGAAAGGTTGTCGGTTAAGATGAAGAGTTAGAGAGGAACGAAGTCACATTTGCTCAAGTGGTAGAGTAGCGTAGTATTTAGCCAAAGGTCGTGGGTTCGAATCCCGCCCTAGACACCGACTTTTTTATCTCGGCCAAGATGTTAGAAAGAATAATTGATTGAAAGATATATGAAAGTTATATTTATTAATTAATAAGCTTTTTAAAAATTGTAATTTTCTTTCACATTGGTGCAGATATTTAGATTACTAATTTTTGGGTAATCGAACAATAAAATAAAAAATAATATATACAAAATATAATATAATTAATAAATATAAAAAAAATAATATAACAAAAGAAAACAGTCAAAAACATACACAAAAGTATGTAGGATATAAATACACCATTTAATTGAAACCATATTGGAATACTTTTATTAAATGTAATTGCACGATTAATTTAAAATGAATTAAATAAATTATCAATGGGTCTTGAATGAAAATGACTTTTTGAAGGGGGTTTGATTAAACTGAGCTTCACTAATTATGATTTCTTCATTAGCTATTTTGCGTAATAAATACACATCCTTTTATGGTATGTTGTTATTTTAACTGTATTGATTTTTGTGGTGAATAGTGACCGTTAATCGATAATTATTTACAAATCGTGAGATGCGGTCTGGTGTGATGTAGGTTTCAGAAAAACATTTTCTTTCTCGTGCCAAATTTTCGATCTTTATTGGGATCATCTTTGAACCTAGGATTTACAAACATTGTTTCCATTTAACAAATACATTTTGAATGTGGAAAAGTGAATTTATAAAATGTAAAATATATTTGATTGAATATATAAAAATTATATTTTGCATTGTATAAATTCACTTTTCCACATCCAAAATGTATTTGTTAAATGTAAACAATATTTGTAAATCCCGGCTCTGAAGATGATCTCAACAAAGATCAAAAGTTGGCACGATAAAAGAAAATATTTTTCTGAAACCTACATCACACCAGACCGCATCTCACGATTGCTAAATAATTGTATTGATTGTTTAAGTTTTCAAAAAATGCACAGGCTGTGAGTGTGAATGGGTAATTCGTTGTTTAGCAACAATATCGTACGTGTCCAGGTTGCACATTGGTCGCTGTAATTGTTAATGACCGCGCATCAAACATGACTGGTTTTCACTGTCAAGGGCCGTTGTCGCGTGGGCGTCACGCATGTCAACCCGAAAAGGGACCTCAACTCGATGTCCGTCGCGTTTTGACACGGCGATGGAAGAACGGGGGGGGGGCAAACAACACCGGGAGGGGGGGAGAAAAAAAAAGAATATTCATAAAATATTTCACCGAATAAACGGGGTAAAAATCGCTTTTATAAATTAGCTGTCGGTCGTCCTAACAGTGCTTTCATACAAAATGTAGTTGTCTTCTAATATGACAAGATTCATTCATATACTTGGCAACACAAATACTACAGTCAAGAGAAAAAATAATATCGATGTATCCATTGAATATAGTTGTAAAAAAATGTTTGTCAATGAATTCGTCGTTAGAATAATTAAATTTTAAAAACTGTAATTTAAAAAATAATATTTCATCGTTGTATAAATCATTTAGAGTAAGGATTAATTTATTATATTCAATCTCCACAGGTAGGTAGATGAAAGGTTTTGTTTTTGATAATTTACCACGTTCACACTTTCTCTCCCTCTCTCTCTTTCTCTCCTAAATATCTAATCTATCTGCACATACATTTATCTACTTGACTACCTATTTCCCTCTCTACCTATCTACCTATTTATCTATCTATATCTTTCTTTTTTTCTTACTATATTATTACTGGTTTCAGAACATTTATTTATTCTTGCTTCGTCTGTTTACTTGTTTATGCATCTCTTCTCTGTCTGCCTGTCTGTCTGTCTCTCTTTCTTTACTATCTATCTAATCTCTCTACCTAGTCATGTATTTATCTATCTATCTACCTATTTTCCTTTCTAATTATCTGCCTATTTATCTAGCTATATCTTTCTTTTTTGGTGATCTATTATTATTGTTTGGATAACTTTTATTTGTTGTTGCTTCGTCTGTTTACTTGTTTATGTGTCGGTCCCCTCTCTCACTCTCTCTCTCTCTCTCTCACTCTCTCTCGCTCTCTCTCTCTCTCTCTCTCTCTCTCTCTCTCTCTC
>CM077106.1:16740275-16762369 GCA_039619505.1 Cimex hemipterus | reverse complement strand
CTCTCTCTCTCTCTCTCTCTCTCTCTCTCTCTCTCACTCTCTCTCTCTCTCTCTCTTTCCCACCTTTCTCTCACTCTCTCATTCCCCTCCTCTGTGTCTCTGTATTTGTCTCTTTCTCTTAATCCCCATCTCTACAACTCTACAACTAACTTGTGAAATCTCTATCTTTTCACCCTGATTCTTATATGTAGAATCTACTACTATGTTCCTCTCTCCTTACCTACTTATTTATCTATATATATCTTCCTTTTTTTTGTGTTCTATCATTATTGGTTTCACAACATTTATTTGTTCTTGCTCCATCTGTTTTTTGTATTAACTTGTTTATGCATCTCTTTTCTGTCTGTCTCTCTCTCTCTCTCTCTCTTTCTCTACTATTGTCTAATCTATCTTTCTATACATCTATTTATCTGGCAATCTACCTATCTTTTTTCCTACTTATCTACCGAATTTTCATTCTTTTTTTGTTGCTATGTTATTATTGGTTTAATAACATTTTTCTTCTTGCTTTTGTTTATGCGTCTCTTCTCATTCTCTCTCTCTCTCTCTCTCTCTCTCTCTCTCTCTCTCTCTCTCTCTCTCTCTCTCTAAGTCTCTCTATCTTTCTCTTTCTCCCTCTAGTCCAATATGGTTCTTTTAAAACAACAACGCTTTTCAGCCACCGCTTGATGTAATTGTAAGACGTTTACAGTTAAATGAACGTCCTAAATTAAAATTATTTGTTTTTAGAACAAATTCATAAAACTTTCTTTTTCAATAACTTTTTCTTCAAAAATATATTAACTGTGTAGAAACAAGATAGAAAGTTTGTAGTTGAAAAAAAGTTGAACGGTCAAGTTGATATGATTTTTTAATTGTGTCCATCTGATTTTGTGGAACTCATAATAAGATGACGGACAGGACATAAATTGTCCAATTATTTCCTACCCTTCATTTTTCCAATTGACATAGATAGAACGCGATGGTTGTAGAAAACAAATTTTAAAAGTTACACCGATCTAAAATCTGTCTTTTCAGTGAAAAACTATCATAAATACACTTTTGTTAACTAGTTAATAAAGTGGATAAATGAACAAAATCAACATGAAATTTTTAAGACATTAATCGTTAGATAGATGTTCTAAGTAAAAGGTTGTTTGCGTTGAGAACTGATTTGCACTCAAAGGGCAGATGGTCCTTTGTTTCGCATGTCTTGACTCTGAAAATGAAGTCCACTTAGCTTAGTGAAACCAGCTACGATGATATTAAAGCCTATGTTGTGGCAGTATGATATACGGTATTTTTTAATCTTTTACCAACTGATTATAAACAGGCAAAAATCCTTTAGTTCAAAAGGAAAGTTTAATATTTTGACTAATTTGTGCGTTTGTGTCATGTGATTAACAAAAAAATGTTAGGACGTACAGATTTTGTATGTCATACACTTGGAAGTAAAAAATAAATATGCATATAATGCACAATTAAATAATAAATTGGAAAATCGAAGCCACTCTGCCGGAGGAAAAAAACAGGAACGGAATTACCGTTTACCCAGACGCCTAATCCGTCTGGGTGTTCATTCATTAGCATTTATTTATTTAAACGCCATGCCAGGGATCTATCTTGTCTTTTTTTTTAATAATTGCTTCATAAGTTAAACAGAAAGCGAGGGGCCGGTGATCGGGCTTGGATCCAATGCATAGCAAATTAGAGGAAAAATAGCGGGAGGTGGACGGCCCCAATCTATTTATACCGAATAAAAATTGCGCGGACCTTTTATGATTGGGCTATATTGGATTATGTATATGCACATGGTCTTCTGCACTGGCCGGGACTGTATAATTAGAACAACCGTCGGTAGCTTTTGCCAGCTGTCTCAAAGGGGTTTCAAACTCAGCGGAACCACCAGGATTTCAGCCATATATTTTTGAATACCAGCCATATAAACAACCAAATATAATAACAACCTTAGCATAAACGGTACATCCGCAACCCTGTTCTAACGTCAGTCGATTGCTAAAACAGTAAAATTTTATTAACCGCAGTACAGTGTATAATTAAAAAATCCAAAGGAAACGGAATAAATCCGTTCTTAAAACAATAGAATTGAATAAAACTCAATATTTTACAGTTAATCTTTAAGTGGTTGAGAGAAAAAAAGTCAGTGTCACGAGCGGGATTCGAACCCACGACCTTCGGCTATGTACACTAGGATACCAACCCTTCCTTTTGAATTTTTCCTCCAGTGTTTAACCGAAGGTCGTGGGTTCGAATCCCAACATTGACTTTTTTATCTCAATCAATTCCTTACTTAAAGATTAATTAATTGAAAAAAAAAAATTATTTGGCTAATAAGACCAGAAAACCAAATCGATTTTACAGTTAGCTTTTTATGTCTTCTTTCATTCACTAAAATCCATCCTATTCCCAACTTGCAAAATAAATTAATATTAATTCATCAATTTAAAATTCTACTTATTTTTAAACATTTAAAATAAACTTTAAAATAAAAATTTGTTTAAAATGTTTAGAGAAAAGAATTAACGCTGTACTTAAGAGCCAATTTGCTTTATTACGCCACTTATTAGTTTTGACTTCATACCTTGATTTTGAAATTCTTTTACTTATGACAAATGGTAACTCCTGATTTCATCCAATTTATTACTGTTTAATTTATTACCATTTGATACATACACTAGATCCCCTTCTTTTCTAAGTTTATCCTCTTGTTGTACTTGTCAAAACATTTTTCTACGTTTTTGAACGTCGCTTCTCGATCTGTCTGTAGTGTTGTTCATTTGTTTCCGTAATGAAGTTGGTACAATTTTAGATGCTTTTTCCAGTTAGTAAGCTGGAGAAAACGTTATTGTGCTGTAAATCATGTCGTTATATTTCTTGACATATAAATCGGCTATTTTTGTCCATGGTGTATAATTATCATTTGGGTTATTATTTATTCAACGAATTCTCTACATCAAAGTATGTTTTAAAAGTTCGTTCAACCCAACTGATTGAGGGTTTTTACTCATGTAAAAACAAAATGTATGTCCATCCTCTATAAATATTGTTTAAATTTGTTGATTTTAATGGACTATATTCATCTACTAACAAAAATTTCATTGTGTAGAGATTAGTGACCGTTAATCGATAATTATTCAGATATCGTGAGGTGCGGTCTGGTGTGATGATAGTTTCAGAAAAACATTTTCTTTATCGTGCCAACGTTTGGATCTTTATTGAGATAATCTTTAGAGCTCAAAGTCTTTGTCTTCTGCGTACTTGTGCCATTCTTGCGTGTTGTGTTGAGAGTGCCCAAGTTTAACGACACGCAAGAATGGCACAAGTACGCAGAAGACAAAGACTTTGAGCTGTGTCGATGATCTCAATAAATATCAAAACGTTGGCACGATAAAAAAAATATATATATATTTTTCTGAAACATCACACCAGACCGCATCTCTGATATCTGAATAGCTATAAAAAAGATTAAGAGTTTACATAGATTTCACCGGATTGCCAGTGAATATTACTGGCTGAGCCGCACGTCCGAGTAAACGTGGAAGAATGCAATTGTAAATCTGTATGTATGTAATTTTCAATTAATATTCCCACCGACCTCAGGGCTCCGTGTACTTGCGTTCGAAGGGTCGAAATAAAATTTATTGCCGGCCTACTTCGCCGTGTATCGCTGCCCGACCCAATTATTGCCCGAGGGCCCTTCATGAAATATCACTTCAAAATTAAGCCTTTAAAAGTTCCCAATGTTCAAACGCCTTTGAGCCTCTAATTAATTCAGCCCACGCACTGTTTTTGAGAGAGAGAGATTGCACAATTTCAAAATGGATCTTTTACAAAAAGAAAAAAAGAAAACATTAATTTGGCATAGAATAGATGATTGCCTTAAGATAAGTTGATGGGAATGTGTGCATTGATCTCTTCGTACGGAGGAATTTACATCTCGTTATAAATAATTTAATTTCTATTTTTAATTTGCCAAACGCATTTAGCAACAATTGAGGACGATAACAAATCACAAATTAAATCTAATGAAAGTCAAGTAGTAACGCATTAACGAATAATTAATAATGATTCACTAGTTATGTGGTCCGCTTGACCAATTAATATCTTACAATTAATTAAGGTTTTCAGTTGAGATAAAAAAGTCAGTGGCACGAGCGGGATTCGAACCCAAGATCTTCGGCTAGAAACGCCCCTGCTCTACCACTTCAGCTGTCGTTGCCTCGACCCAGTCGGAAGTCACTTCCCATCTCAACCCCACCTTTTGAACTTTCCCTCATTTTTGCCATGGGGAGTTAGTGTCCGAGTGGATAGAGGTTATGATAGCTAAAGTGATAGAGCAGCGGCGTATCAAGCTGAAGATCGTGGGTTCGAATCCCGCTCGTGCCATTGACTTTTTTAATCTCAGCTGAAAACCTTAATTAATTCCAACTCTCATCTTAACTTGAAAACCCAACTTTAATTAATAACGAAACAAAGTAAATTAACATTATATACCATGGTATACCGTCTTGCGGAAGTTGTTGCTGCATCAAACGGACAAAATATGAGAATGAAACATGTAATTGAAAACTAATAGGTAGAAAACTTTTAAGAATACACGAACAACAAAAATTAAAAATAGACAAAAATCCATTAGTCACAATTGAATTCCTTAATTAGTTCTTGCCGCGCGCATCTGATCAGTGCTAAGATATTCTTTCCACTCAGAAATTCAATTAGCTGGGTTCGGCTGAGCTTCCTGTGTCCCTTGTGGGGAAATTTAAATGGACACAGAGCGAAGAAATGGACGGTCTCCTCCCTCTTCCCGAGGTTACACAAAGCACAGGTTGAAACCTCACGTTCTCGCCAAGGAGTGTGGTTAAGGTAGAGCAACTCTCTTCTTAACTTGAAAATCTAACTTAGCTCAATGGCGAAAGTTCAGTACAAGGGCATTTAAGTTTAATAAATTTCCGGAGTACGGTAAATCTTTGCATAGTAAAAAATGGTGAGATTGTCTGGCCGACCGCACCCGACTTCTCGATAACATTGGTCCATCTTCTGGCGGATGACCATTAACTGAACACTCCACCTGTCCCTATTTTCTAAGTTGGAATCGAAATCGCAAAAGTGTCTCTCCGCTCAATCAATCTAGTGCTACAAGCAAAATGTTTTTCCTTGTATAACTTGCAACGCTATCAAGAGAAAGGCGGTGATCCGGCCAATTTAAAATTTTAATGCAGTATTTAACATGAAGACCGAAGGTGAAAATTTTAACGAGAGGTTCTCGGTCTGATGAAGTTATGAACTATGTTTACTATTTTGGTAACTAAATATTGGGTTGTCCGGAAAATAATGCAGGATTTTGGTATTAAACAAAAAAAAAAGAAACTAGTTACATTAAAGCAATGTTCTTTAATCAAAATAATTTCCCATACTCTCAATACATTTCTCCCAACGTGTTGGTAACTTATTAATTCCGTCTGAGTAGAATTCAGAATTTTTAGAATTGATAAAGTCAATAAATGCATTTTCCAGTTCCGTTTGATTTTTGAATATTATGTGTTGTAAGTAGTGGTCCAGGTGTCTAAAAAAATGGTAGTCAGTAGGCGAGAGGTCCGGAGAGTAGGGTGGGTGAGGCAAAGTTTCATAGCCAAGCTCCAATAATTTTTGTGACGTTACACGTGACACATGTGGTCGAGCGTTGTCATGCAACAAAATGGGCCCTTTCCGATTGACCTAAGAGGGCTTCATTACTGCCAATTTCTGATGCATGGTATTAATTTGGTTACAGTATGATTCAGCATTGATGGTTTCGCCAGGATTTAAGAAGCTGTAGTGTATTAAACCAAATGAAGCCCACCATACCGGTGGTCAGCGACGGTCGTTTTACTGACTTTGAGTTGCTCTGCAAGTTCTCGAACAGTTGTTTTGGGGTTTTCTTCCACCACTGATCGCAGAACATCATCATTAAGAGAGGAAGGCCTTCCACGACCTTCTTCATCTTCAAGGCTGAAATCTCCCTCCCGAAATTTTTTAAACCACCTTTGCACAGTGCACTCATTAACACAACCCTCGCCCCAGACTTGGTTAATGTTTCTAGCCGTTTGGGCTCCGCTTCGGCCGAGTTTAAACTCGTAAAAGAAAATCGTACGAAATTCTCGCTTTGACATTATAAGGATGACTGAATTATTTCCAAGTAGCGGAATGCTACAGAGGTAAACAAACAATATCATTTGGAAGAGGATTAATAAGTGTTGACATTCATACAAATGAGTAATCCTGTAAACGTAAACAGAATATTTTATATAGATTTTTTTTAATGAAAACTTAAAATCCTGCATTATTTTCCGGACAACCCAATAAAAAGGGATTAAAATATGAGTGCCCGGTTCTTTTGTGTTCGACTGTACTCGATGCTACCCGACGAAAATCTGGACAGTGGGGATCGCACAGCGTAGAGTAGGGTAGCGTTGCATAGCATCAGGCAGATGTGCACGGGAGTAATACAATCTTATGGAAAATTGGACTTTGGATTTGCGTCGGGTAAATGTGCTCCCGCCTAGAATTTGATTTAACCAATTTCCCATGCTCCTTCCAGATTCCCAAAGCTTCTAGTGAGTTTCCTTTTTATTCTGTTTTCTTTGCCTATTATCTGTCCTAAATATAGAAATTCTTCGACTTCCTTAATTGCTCTTTTACCTGTTTTTAATTATACTTGACCAGTAATGTAAAACTTACTCAATAAATCCTAAAACAAAGGCGTCGGTGTCCGCAAGGGTTTAGGCGTTGACACGGCGCTCATCGCCGTAAGGTAAAGGTCCGGGGTTCGAATCCAGCGGCCCTGCATTCAAACCCGACATACTTACAAATGGGCTTTTTTTTCAAAAACACCGGCACCCTGAGGGTTTATAGTCTGTGCTGTTGCCAACCCTCGTAAAAAAATAAGATAAATAAACAAGACGTAACATAGAAAAAATAGGGGTTTTTTCCGAACAGTAAGAGATTTATAAAAACAATACAATATAATAATCAATCTTTAAAATAATCAATGGGACTATGATATACAGTGATAATTTTTATAATCAAGTAGGGATAATCTCATACATTTAACTGGACGTAGCAGGCTGAGGAGTATTGTATTAAAATCTGATAAAGCACCGTAATTATGAACAAATACTCTGGCATATTTATTATATAACTATTTTTATTATTATTAAAAAGTTATTAACTCCGATAAAACCTCTCCCAACAGATGGACTGCAGTTCATGCTTAACGCTATTGCTTCAATAGTGAATGTGCAAGTAATTCTTAAAAAAATAATCAAACACATTATTAAAGAATTAATTAGATTATTATTTTTAGTGATAAATTAATATTATTCGTTTGCGAAGAAAAATTGATTGGACATAGCAGATCAAGAGATATTGAAATATAATAAATCATCGTAATTATGATCCAATAACGAAGCTATCGCGTGGTTTTCATGGTGTCGCAGTTTCGGAACGATACCCGGTTACGTACAGGTCAGACGGTTTCTTCTGGAATGGAAGAAGTTGCCATAAGTGCCATAAAGGGGAAGGAAAGTGGGTCGCGGAAATAGTTGTCTGCCTTCGGCTGCCGTTGATTGGGCGATCGGATGCCGCGGGGCGGAGCGAGTAGCCATAGCGACCGCGTCCTACCTGCCTATATATATTTTTTTTTATTTACATCTAATAGACAAGACTCGCCAGCTCGGAAAATATTTTATTTCCCCCCTTTGCAGTCCGACTGTATTGTTTTCACGAATTGTTTCCCATCTGGAAACTTGTTATTAACCGCGAAGAGAAAATGGTGGTTTAGCGGTCGGTCCTGCTCGGCGGGGCAATTGGTTTTGATGTGATGAATTTAACTGTTTTTCCCCCCTCAGCCGGATTCCCTTCACTCTTAACAAATAAAACCTACCGTCCGGTTCTTTATAAACTTTTTACCCCGCATTTAATCATTCTTCGCGTTTCACATCTTAAAACACACGCAATTGAAGAAAAAAATGCGTTTATCAGTTTCCCAAGTAAAGAAGTTTCATTCCCAAACCTAGATGTATATATAGTATGTCGGGATGTGATATGCCGCGCCCTTTAAAAGCTCTTTTATCCCCCGTTCTGTGCCTACATCACACCGGTAAGTCTTATATCATCAAGAAACTTGATCAGTAGGCCCTGTTTCAGTTGGTTGAATTTCTTCTACAGTCACATTGTACGTCCCAAAGCACTTTCTCCTGCGGGAAAGTGTAAAATCACAGTTTTTTAATCCTCTGCCTCTTTGCTGAATATGCATGTGCCATCCTGGATTATTCCAATCTTCTTCAAATGTCCATTTAGTTTGCAGTGTTATGTTAGGATTCGCATTTTTTTCTGCTTATTTTGGTACTTTCTATTAATTCTTTCCTTTCGAAATTTGTTTTGCTCCGCATTTTGTTAGTAATGTGTTGGTGCCTCTTCTTCCTCCTTTCAGATTCTGCATGTGCCATCTTTGATTGTTCCAATATTCTATAGATGTCCATTTAATCTGCAGTGTCCTGTTAGGAATCCTGTTATGATTCGCAGTCTGTTCCTGCTTTCTTTGACACATTCTGTGATTTCTTTCTTACCTTGGTTAGAAGATTCTTGGATTGTTTGTGTCCAATGAGTGAATTCCATTGTTCCTTCAATTTCTTTTTGTCCTTCCGCCAGAACCGTAATTGATACTGTGGTTTCCTATGCCACTGAAGGGCTTGGGTGTTAACAGCGGTATAGCAGCTCTTTTCCATGCAAGGGTGTTCGCTTTCTCGTCGCCTTCTACTCTCGTGTCCTGGGCCAGCAGAGGCTGACTTTATTCTGCGAGCAATTGGCGAAGAAAGGACAAAGGTGTAGAATGGGATGAAGCAGTCAGGAAGCGCATCTATGCACTTTGGCCTACCAGACCCCCCTCTTGTATTCTTATCTCTTCGCTTTGTTCTGCGTACCTAATAAATTTAATTTGGGTTTGCAGTTCAACATCATCATTGACCTAATGATATTTGAGCTTAGTGCTTTGGTGGCTGCTTCGCTATCTGACATGATAACTAAGTTGAATTGAACACATCTCTCGATTGCATAGAGTTCAGCTTGGAAGATAATAGCGCATTTTCCCAAGGGTTCTGAGTATTTGGTTCCAGGTCCTCCTACCCCTGAACATTGTTGTGTTCTAGATCCATCTGTGTACTAAGCGATGGTGCCAAGAGGTGTTTTCCTCTCATTTCTGTTCTTTTTAGGAAACTAGGTTTATTTGGAAGTTCGATTAAATGTAAATATCCTGTCCATGTCGTCCTTTGGAGCCATGAGTATCGGATGGTACAAAACCTAAAAACCAATTGATTGACAAAATGCCCCATTTTTTTAGTAATCAAAATTGCCAACAAAAGAGTAAGTAAAGCCTTATTTTTTAAACTTAAGTACACAAATTACAAAAGATTTGACTATTTTGGAAGATAATTTGATATTGGCCTATACTTTTATTGTTGTTAAGAATAGATAAACATCTATTTTCCCTAACAATTATGATGAGGCATGACAAAAACAAAATTATAAACTACAATTTCAATGTAGCTTTTTTCTATCTAACATGCAGCCAATTTTGGCGAAGGTTTTTCTCAAACTGATAATTTTTACATGCTGTTGTAATTTAAAACTGTATTAGTTAGACTGTACGATACACTTTCTAATCTGATACATTGAACAGAGTTTTTTTCATACTTTTATTGAGACAACTACCGTTTCGAGCTTTATTGAGATCATCTTCAGGGCTCAAATCGTTTGTTTTTTGTGTAGATGTGTCATTCTTGTGAGTTGTGTTGAGAGTGGCCTGACTGACAAGAATGGCATATCTACACGGAAAACTATTACCTGAGTCCTGAAGATGACCTCAAAAAAGATCGAAACGTTGGAACGATAAAGAAAATGTTTTTCTAAAATCTACATCACACCAGACCGCAAATCACGATCTCCGAACAATCCTGCAGAAAATGTTTGACTAGCTGCTATGCTCGACCTTATTTTACGGTTGCACTGTCTATTCTCCAGGTTGCAGAAGCTCGTTAAGCTCTACTGTCATAGAATTAGCGGTCCCTGGTGCGTTTAAAACAACACTTTGGCCAGCCTGTGCTGCGAGTTGAGAGTGTTGCCAGGATTTCCGAGCAGGCGGCTTTCTTTTAGCTGGGTGTTACAGGAATTTCAAGTATCCACCACTCTGATTAAATGAATGGTGTGTAAACCGAAGGGAATGTATTTAAGAATGACCGAGAGTATGTATGCGTATCTGCTTGCGTTGGATGTTGAATTGACCTAGCTGTTCATAGCATCCCTCCCGAGCCCAATCCAGGTGCCTGGACGGACAAAACCGAGGTATGCCACAGAACTGCCAACGCCCATGGTGGGTCATTCTCGAAACATGACTATTGTAAATTGCAAAAGCTGGAAGTGCCGCTGGACTGCGTGAAGTGAGAAGTTCGAATCTGTCTTCGTACATGTATGGATTTGACTCTAATAAATCCAAACCCAAACAAGGGAAAAACTTTATTTTGGTGTTTTTATGGATAAACAATTGATTTTTATTAACAATCAAATACATTATCTTTCTGCTAAATTTTCTAATCTTATATACGTAATTTCAACAAACCATAACATTGGTAAATTTCACTATCATCCGCGGCCATTTCATTTGTTGCCGAGAATCAAATAGATTCACGACGTTTAAAAAATGGCAAGAAGGAGGGAAAATTCAAAAGGTGCGGTTGAGATGGGAAGTTGGTGTTCGAGCGGATCGAGCTCATGTGGTACAGGAGCGGAGTATCTAGCCGAAGATTGTGGGTTCGAATCCCGCTCGGGACACTGACTTTTTATCTCAACTAAAAGCCTTAATTAATTGAAAGATTGTTAAATATTTTATTATTTATAAGTAAATGTATAATTTTTAGAAAACAGTCCACAAAGATACAAGTCGACAGCGGTCAAACAAGCGTAAAAAAAAGAAATTTGGATTTTTATTGTAAAGTCATTTTACAAATTATTATGTCCAGTAAAATATTTCTATATTCATTTATTTATTCACTTATTGTGTACGTATTTCCACAACCTGTGTCAGGCGTATTACCATCTAGGCAGATACTGGCAACCTTGCGTGAAAATAAAACAAGAAAATTTGTTCAGTATAATTTATTAATATAAAAGGTGTGGGCAAAGAACACTCAGTTTACCGTTTTATTTAATGTGCCAGATATAAAATTGTTCCTTGATTTTTTAAAAATAAAAATTTCCGAATAAAGCACATCATTGACAACGCATATAAAAATGGTACATAAAACGATATGAAATATTTTATTTATAATATTCAATAAATATGGAACACCCTTTTTTCCATATGAGATTTATAGCATTTATTGGGAGGGGGGAGTAACAACGTTCAATTAATATACAAAAATTAATCAGAGATTTTTCCCTATTAAATAAAATAGAGGTAGATTCATGATAATTCAAGGTACATACCCTGTTGCAAAAAGTTTAATTAAAAGCGTATTAAAATTCAATTTTCTGCCCAATATATTTTCGCGTAAAGGTCTCTTAATTTGTATTAATCGTCAAAAAGTAATTTATTCACATGCAAGTCGACCGGGGGGAGGGGGCTTTTAGAATAACCAATTAACCTACCGAATCCTTGGAAAATTCGAGTTTATTGAAACCAATAAAACGGTCTGGAAACAAAAAATAATAAAACGCTTAAATATAACTTTAAAATTCCCCGGACAGGGTGCATTTCCAGATAATTAACTACCGACCTGGAACTATCTCGTTAGTTGTTTTACGGCCGCGTCCACCGGATTACGGCCCTCGAGTTTTACTGCACCACCGATAATAAATACCAAGTCTCCACGAGATGTAATGAGTCCATTCCTGACTTTGTAGCGCGGGGATTTTATAATTTGCCCTGTGCAAACTTATTCAAAGCCCGGCGGCTTTGTCGGACAGGTCGTTAGAATCAAGAAAGTTATAACTTGCCGTAAAACACAGACAGTTAACGTCCACAATATATGATAAAGGCAAGCGTACAGTGAAAATTATAAATAGTTGATTCCCCCATCCGGCCCAAATCCTTTAAAATAAAGATTAATCATAGCTACATCGTAGCTACATTGAGCGTAACACCAAAGTTTCATTACATTATATCTTGAAAACAACAAAAATCTGCCTTCTAAGAATATTTTGGCTAATTACATAATTAAATACATTAATAGAAAATTTTTGACTTTCTGTAACGGTAATTAGCAAAATATAATGTGTATCCGTTTAGAATTTAATTTTTACAGCTACACAACAATTAATTTTTCGACAGTTTACACAAACGCGCAGCCACACAAATTCTCACAGACCTGCCAGCCTTCCACTGTGACTTCCAAGATAAACGAAAAACCTCATTTTAAAACGTTTAATACTCCAGATAACAATTTCTCATTATTTTTCTTCAATTTGGTTTCCTAATTTTTGCCATTTCTCTGCTAGTTAGCACCACTCTGATGGTCTTCTAGTTTTCAGGCTTTTGATACGTTTGGCATTATGGAATCTTCCGTGAATTCAAACACTTCATATCCACTACTACTCGTCGCATTCCACAATTCTTTCAAACTGAAACGCTCCTTCATAGTGTGAAATAGCAACCGATAGTCGGATATGAAATCAATCCAACCCGGTGTCTCTCAAGGGTTCATTCTTGGTCGAACTCCACCATTGATACTGCTGACATTCTTGCACGACCAAATGCCAGGCTGTATAATTCACTTTTGTCCGCATCCTTCATGTATTTGTTCAATTTAAACAACGTTTGTAACTCCCAGGCCCTGAAGATGTTCTCAGTAAATTTCGAAACGTTGGCACAAGAAAGAAAATCATCACACCAGACCATACCTCACGATCTCGAAATAATAAAAATTAAATTACATGTAACGGTTTTATACAAAATTTATTTTAAATGTTTAAAAGAGACAAATACACGTACAATTTACATATTAATGAAAAACTCCTCTGAAGATTATTCGAAATAATTGAAAATTCCAATATTATTTTATTATCATAAGTTTGGATTGATCATATTTCACTCGAAATAAATCCAAAAGCTGAATCGTGATATTGACAGCATCGCATTATGCTTTGAACACAATAGCATTGTGTGATTATTTTCTTGATTTTAAACAGTCCTTCGTTCGATTCTGCAAATCGGGATTGCTTTGGAAACCAAAAAACCTCCTCGTGGGTACTGTTTCATACTGAGATCATACATTTTCCATTTTCAACTTATGTACGTATTAGGGTATTCGCAGTATGGTATCATACTTGGCCCATTATTTTTTTCAATATACCCTACATATATTCCTACACGTATTGACCACTCGATATAGTGATTCGCACAGGTAATTGGGATCCATACACATCCAGCACACACAGCATGAATTAGCAGTATGGTTCACAAAGTACAAAACGAGAAGCGTTTAGATAAATTTTATCCTGCATAAAAATTATTGACCCTTAGAGAAACCCCGTTGCCTTGTAGACTATCTTGACTGACTGTGAATACCATGAATACCAACACAAGGCTGAAAAGACAAAAACAAAAATCGACTTGACTCAGGATCAAAATTAGACATTGAAAACAAACTTTTAATTTACAAGTCAATGATAAGACCTCCCTGGGCGTAGGGTCAATAAAGATTCCAATTCTCAACGTTTTCTATCAATTCAGTCTAAATTTCTCCATCAAATTTCAATTTCATCTCACGATTTCTGAGCAATAGTTCAAAACTGTATTTTCTGTAGGTTTTAATCTATATTTCGTCTTTTTAGGTAGCGCTCACAACAATATTTGACTTCTGACTCTCAAACATCAGGAAATAAAAAATCCGCAGATAATGGCAAGAAATGAATTAAGTCTTTAGAAATGCACAGGGTTACAATGTTGTTTATAGCTTATCGAGCTCAGACAACATTAGAAGCGGTCGTAAAGATGTCAAACCCTGGCTCGGATCTTCTGACGGGAACATTAACTTCCCAGTGGCTGTAAAACCTTATTTACATCTCTCCCTTTTCTACTTTGTACCTACTGCGGCAATAAGGCCGGAATTCGATAATAAACCGGCCACTTTTATAATAAGCGGCATTATAAAATTCTTCCGCTGTTGATAGTAAAATGTTTGGTCATTTTTTTTTAAAAGTTAAATTCCAAGAAAAATTATAATTATATGTTACGATGCTATTACAATGCAAGGTATATTTCACGTAGTACAAGTTAATCTACCGTACATACATTACATAAATTTCACAGTCAATCAATTTTTGTTAATTAGAAATTGCAATTAGCGAAAAATGATTTAGTTTACATATATTCGGTTATTATCAACGTAATGAAAGTCTGATTATACTAGTATTCTTGTTTTCTTCCCTCAGATAGACCACCATTAAATAAATACAAGTCTGATTTCCAAGTGGAACACTCATCATAATGTGACAAAATGATGAGAATCTAAGATTGAATCTCAAGTTGAAATAATATAATTTGTATTAAACAACCATACAACATATATATATGGGGGAGTAACTAAATAGTATGCACTACTTGCCAAATTTAATTAAAGGAACTTTATTAATAAGTCATACAGCGTCGTTCGTCTTAAACGTTAAAACTCACTTCTTAAAAACAACCGTCAAAAAACACCTGTTCTGATCTCCTCACTCGCGCTATCTTCAGCTAGACCGGCAAGGCAACCAGTCCGAGATACTCTCTTCCTACACACGCACACACACACACACACACACACACACATGTGTATATATACACATATGCATGCACCTGTGGTGCATCGAAAATTGACTAACTTCCTTTTTTAATGTTAAAATCAAAAGAAATACGCCTTGAGGAGATTAAAAAGCAAGAACGTTGAGTTTTCTATATATACATACATATATATATATATGTATATAGTTATTTATTATATATATAGTTTCGTACCAATAAATAGGCGAGTCACTATTCGACGAACCATTCGTTACAAATTATTTTTAGTATGTTGGAAGGAAAATAAACAAAACCAATATTATTAAAACATTACTCAAACACAATGAAACTTTTTTTTTAAATCTTCACAAATCAGTTTGATTAAGGGTTAAGAGTATTTTTTTCTGGTAAAGTAAAAAACAAAATAAATATAACAATCTCCTATTTTTGTAAAATAAAAAAAAGTAACTATCTCCTTTATTAGCAAACCAAAAATGAAGATTTTTTAAATTTTTACATTGTGTTTGAATAATGTTTTAATAATGTTGGTTTTGTTTATGTTCCTTCCAACCTACTAAAAATAATTTGTAACGAATGGGGCGTCGAAAAGTGACTCGCCTATTTTTTGGTACGAAACTAACAAAACAAAATGTGCCGAGTCATAATTACACGCACTAACGTTGATTTTCTCATGGTGCACCGAAAATTGACTCACTTTCTTTTATTAAAGTATTAATCAAAGGAAATAAGTCTCGAGTCAGATATAAACGGACCCACGTTATTTTCCAATGGTGCGCCATTGACTCACCCTGTATACATTACGCAGGGTCGGCGACCACGACCCTAGGGGTTAAATGCCTGGGTAGACTCGTACCCCATCCCTAAAAAGTACGAGACTTGGTCGGCTCACGTGTCCTGCATAAATCTCTTGGACCTACTCACAAGCCCCAAGATTTTGGACCTCTCTCGGGGAGTGATTTAGTGATGTCCTCTCCTTCAAAGATTTCAAATATAGACCTAGCATACATATCACACTTAGCGAGGTTGTGCCATACCGATCATATTACAAAAATGTATAGAGATTGTGACCGTTAATCGATAATTAATCAGATATAGTGAGATGGTCTGGTAATAAATGTTGCTCTACCAGACCGCATCTCACGATATCTGAATACTATTACAAAAAATTATCAACAGCGCGTTTATCTAAACATATTAAGCGAAAATAAGCATAATAATAATATAAATAATTATTGGTTTGAAAGGAAATGTTTAAACTTTCTGATAATTAACTTGGTGATCATAAAAAAAAAATTATTTTGCTTGTATTTTTAACATACAAAACCTGATATACGGATGATCACTTTTATGAGGTCCGATTTTATTTTATGTATTCCAAGTAGTAGAAAATTTATTTGCTCTTGCACGTACAAATTATTATCATGCTTTTGTACAATAATTTGAAAGGTCGAAATGTATTTGATCTCGGTGATAAAAACCATTTATGAATATGTCAGTTTGATGAAAATATTTCTCTGGAATTAATCTGGATTCATAAACATTTTGGCCGATTCCAGTCGGAATCAGCAGCATGTTTTACATAACCGGGTCTCGCGCACACTTTCTCTCTTACACGCATGCACCCGCGCGCGCACACAAAGTACATTGGGAATGTTGACAAAAATATATATTTTTAATTTGTTTCGGACAATTTTATTGTTTTATGCCTGTTTTATTAAATATCGAATCTGCAGGGTGCGGGAGACTTCCAAGAAAAGTTCTGGAATATGTAAATTGGAATCGCTAAAGTTTGACGATATTAAAACGGCCCTAATTTGACATCTGACATTATTGAATTTCGTATTTTTATTTCCCCATGGTGCGAGTTGTACTGGGCGGCCGCCGGAGTGACCGCGCGACCACATTTTCACGTTTGAAAGCTGCAATGAGCCGCTAATGAGCTGCTTGTCACCGCTGCACCCCCGCTGATTTGTTTGTATTTGTTAAATGACCGTGCTACCCTTTCAATTTAAACACACGGCTAACATTTGATTATCTCACCTATGATCCACCCGTTGAATCCCTTTCAGGAAAATAAACACACTGCTGATGACAGAGATCATTCGATCGGCAATATTTAAACAAATGGCTTATTTATTTTCCAAGTTAAGATTTACACAACTAACACCGTGACATTTACGAAATTGATGCATGAAATATGCGTGAACAACTATTACAAAACATGCGTACACCTTTTTTTAAATAGCGATAATTTACTGCCTTCAATTTGGTCTTGAGAGAGGAAATATGCTTTGCCCATGAAAATATCCCTACAACCTGGTTTTGCCAAGTTAGAAGTTTTCGGAAAAAGTACTAAAATTGACATGTTCCAGAACTTTTTAATTTACTGGTGAATGACTAAGCTAGGAAAACCTTTAAAAAATCATCTTGTTCAGTATAAAATTAAAAAAAAAGATACCTAGTACAGGTCTATGACTTAAAAGGCTAAGAAAATATGCATTTCTCAAGTTGGTTATTTTCTCTTCCAAAAATTAGTCAAAATAAATACTCTTTAAAATATGAACAATTAAACTTATTACGGACTTACACCTCGGGCTTTCAAGGTGAAAAATATCTTCACGGCATCAGATCGCCAGGCAGCTATTACAGCATTATCACGTAAAAAACATATCAATATATCGAATATATCGAAATTCTCCAAAACCTAGGGATACAACAAGCTGATTATATCTTGGATACTATTTAAATTAACAAATTGTATCAATCAATGTATCGTAATCAATTGTATGTAATGTTAACCAATGAACCGAGCGATGTATTGCGAAAAGAAATTGAAAAAGAAAAAAAATTCTTGAAATTCGAGTCGTCACTCCAACTGAGGGCGTCCTTCATAGGACTTGTGCTCCAGCCATCAAGTTTGAATAGCGTTTTAATGACACGGGTGCTTCCCGAGGGAGCGCCTAGGTAGAAAGAGTGATGAGCACTTTCCGCAACATGCGCACCGATTCTGAAACTAGCGAGAATAAATCTTGGTAGTCCTGTGTTCGTGAGATTCAGTTAGACTTGAACACACTGTAGTACGAATCACACCGATGGGATTAATTTTTAGGAAAGTTTCCTGTTTTTTAAACTAAATATCTTTCACGGAATACGTCGTTGATTCCCAATTGATAAATTTGAATAAGATGAGAGAGCAATCGGCCAAACCTATAAGAATACAATTGTAATTTGATAAACCAATGTGCAAAAAAATATGAGTTGCTATGATCAATTTAAACTTAATGGCTTATGTGTAGAGATTAGTGACCGTTAATATATAATTATACAGATATCGTGAGATGCGGTCTGGTGTGACGTAGGTATCAGAAATACATTTTCTTTATCGTGCCGACGTTTCGATCTTTTATTGAGATCATCTTCAGGGCCTTGTGTTGTCCACATTTCAGCAAAAAAGTTCTCTGATTGATGGCCGATGCGAGTTTCTTCTCAACACAAGGCCCTGAAGATGATCTCAATAAAACATCGAAACATCGGAAAGAAAGAGAAAATGTTTGTCTGTAACCTACATCACACCAAACCGCGTCTCACGATATCTGAATAATTAATGGCTTATTCTTAAAAACAAAATAAGAGCAGATATCAAGTGAAGTTATTCTATAAATAGCGAAGGGCGCTTAAAGTGTGAAGTTTTATCTAAGAAGGGTACACTGTTTCGTTAAATAAATCGCATGAGTGGTTGAGGAAAGTTTCGGGTCCATCCTTGATATTTTAATGAATATTAATTTAATTTAATGAATTTAATGACATTGAATTTGAATTTGGTTGTTGGCCGAATTCACTTTGAAATTTAATTATTGGCATAATCCGCTTTTAAGGGTGGGTGGGAACTTGCTTAAGCTGGGAACGCACTTACCCGATGCAACGCCATGCAACGCTACAATTTTTCATAAGGTTGCATTACACCAGTCCACATCTGCCTAATGCTATGTGACGCTACCCTACTCTACGTTCTGCGCCCTCCACTGTCCTCATTTTCACCGGGTAGCATCGAGTACAGTCGAAGACAAAACAACCGGACACTCATATTTTTATTCAAACTACTTGTATTATTGTCGTTATAATAATTACAAAACACCTATTTTTATATAAACCAAATTGACCGGGATAAAAAATTCATTAGTTTTTATTAAAAAAAAAAATAATAATAATAATAAAATAAAAATTGTAATGGTTGGTAGCAAATTGACCATAACACAGGTATATAATTTTTGGATACAATGAATTTAATTAATTACACGGTTTTGCTTGCAAAATGTAACCAACAGTTTGTTTCATGGAAATGATAAATGATGGAGTGAGTGTGGTATTTAATCCTTTTTAAAAAGATGTTCCTAGTAACAGTAAGTTGTTTTGCAACGATCCGGATTTCCAGCCTTTTAGCTCATCCTCACTGTTCAACTGTGTGTTTGTTCTAAAAGAAACAAAACATAATTTCAATTCAAATCTAAATACAAGCGTGTTACACAGTTTCAACAATGGGAAAGAACTAGAGTGGTTTGAGAAATTTGAAATTAAAAAATGTAAAATTGAACGTGGTGATAAATGCATTAATAATATAACAGATCTACCTCCCATTTTAAATATGTACATAAATAATATCAAAATAATTAAACTAATTATTTTAATTGCTATTATTTTTATATTTTAATTTAATAATATTAAGTATTTATTATTATAATATTCATATGTGTTTTATTTCCACATTTCGAACGTTCAAATTGAGCGTCATTAAAAAACTCAGCTGTTAATTGGAACGTCGCGTTGGCGGAGGTATCAGCGGGTTCACTTTGGCAATTCGTGTCCAAAGACGTGGTCGTAGAAATCCTTGAACCTGATGATGAGCTAAGGGCTCGAAATCCGGATCGGTGCGAAACAACTTACTGTGAGTAGGAACTATCTTTTTAAAAAGGTTTATTTCGTGCTTTTGACCATACAATTACACCATTTTCGTCGAGTAGTGTCAGAACAGGATAACCTATTTTTTTAGCTTATTTCAAACTATGTAAATGTAAGTTTGTCGTTATATTAATTTTAATTCTTATTTTAATGTAAACCAAATTAAAAGAGGTAAAAAAAAATCACGAGTCTTTATAAAAATTATTTAATTATGGAAAAAATTAACAAACACCGGAATAAATTTATTTGAAAGAATTAAATTTACCTAATAATGTATTACAGGGTTGTGCTCAAAATAATGCACAAAAGAGGCGTGAGATTGTGATACAAGCTGTGACACTGACGCGGGATGCGCTTGACGTAGGATAGATGTTCACGCCCTACCAAAACGTGGCAAAGCGTTCCTTAGCATCGAGTACCGTCGCATAGCGTTGCATCTAGTGTGTTCCCGGCTTTACGCGGGCCTTGGTCAAGTACGATGCTTTCTCTTACTCGTTGGACAGCACTCGGACCAGCGGTCATACGAGGCGGCCACGTATTGATTTAAATTTCGTTGGGCTTTGTCATGTACGATGTCTAACCCTGGCAACTTGCCTTTTTGTGAGCAATGCAATACAATGCAGTGGTCAGCTGGTCAGATGAGCAGGGATTTATATCCAACCACCAGAGTATACAAAACCGATCGAATTTTTGAACGTGGGCAGAGGGAATCCGAGAATTTCGTAGTCTTACATCAAGGGTATCATGGTTTGGTATGGACATCTCAGAATACTCTTGAATAGGTGAATTAGTTTTCTGTTCCCTTTCGCATTTTGGAAGTTTTTGTTTTCTTTGTAGTGCCTAAGCTATAACTTTTATTTTAGTGTGTATTTTTTCGTTTCTGATTGTTTAATCAACTGTATCTAGCAGCTGATCCAAGATCCAGGGTCTTAAACACTTTGAAATCTAAATTTTCTTTTTTCCTATTTTTTATGTTTAATAAAGTATTATATATTGTATGATTTGTATATATATACAATATATATACATATGTTTAATAGCCATTTTTGATATGTTTAATACAAATGTTACATTATTTCAATTTGAGATTGATCTCAGATTCTCATCATTTTGTCACATTGTGATGAGTGTTCCAAGCGCCGACTTTTCACCTGCGTCCTTTGTCCAATTGTCATTAATACAGCTTACAACTCATTTTCCGAGATAATAGGTAAAAGTACAATAGCTCTAGTTTATTCCCGGCCCTACAAAGGGCTAATCGTGCAAGGAGGCGGCTATCAGCACCGGTGGGCGAATTTGTAACACGATGCCACAAAGCGGAAAGCCGGGAGTGAAGGGGGTGGCCGCAAAACCACCCTGGTACCATCGGCGTTTCTCCTTTGGCCGTTTGAGCCACGTAATGAACCGCTAATGAGCAGCTTGTCATGGACTCTTCTATGGGTTTAAACATAACCAGTTGAAATCGTTCTGATGCGTTTCTAAGGTCGGTTTCACCTAGAAGCCTAGCATGTTTTCCGTAGAAAGTGAAAATGTTAATGCCTCAAAGACAGTTTTCTTCAATTCTACAAAAGAAAAAATCGGATAAACTAGAAATTCTGCAATAAATAATGAATACAAATTATTAAAACATCTAAAAAACACTTGCGTCAACTATGATATTATTCAAGTGCTTCTGCTTGATAGGGATCCATAATATCAGAGAGAAAAAGGTAAAGAAAATAAATTGATAATGAAGAAATAATGTAATTAATTTGAAAGGTAAATATAATGCAGAATTCACCGAAGAAAACAGTAAGACTCCGAGTCTCGTCAGGTATCTTGACTGGTTGAGCAGTCTCATTGTACATCAGTTCCATCAATCATTCGACACTGAAATTTTACAATACACCAGCTGGCAGACTGTGGCGCTAAACTTTTCCTTTAAGCCGGGAACACGCTTAAACTATGCTACGCTTTGCGACGCTACCCGATGCTAGCCGAAGCCTTGTCTCTTTTGGCTGGGTGTGCACATCTATTCACGCGCACGCTACGTACAACAGCATGTGTCACAATAATCACACCAGTCACACAGCATGTATCACAATAATTGGTATCACTTTGTTCTTAATGTACAATTTTGAGCAAAATTTAAATTGTTGTTAAATTTGATTAGCACAACCATGTAATAAATTGTTAGTTAAATTTGATTAGAACAACGATGTAATAAATTGTTAGTTACATTTGGTTAGCACAACGATGTAATAAATTGTTAGTTAAATTTGATTAGAACACCCGTGTAATAAATTGTTAGTTAAATTTGATCGAAACACCCGTGTAATAAATTGTT
>CM077106.1:16712742-16732936 GCA_039619505.1 Cimex hemipterus | reverse complement strand
CTCTCTCTCTCTCTCTCTCTCTCTCTCTCTCTCTCTCTCTCTCTCTTATTTCTTATCTATCTTACTTATGTTTAGTGACCGTTAATCGATCATTATTCAGATATCGTGAGATGCGGTCTGGTGTGATGAAGGTTTTCGAAAAACATTTTTTTTTTTTTATCAAGCCAACGTTTCGATCTTTATTATGCTCATCTACAGGGCGGAAAGTGTTTGTTTTCTGCGCAATAGTGCCATTCTTGCGTGCACCAATTCTTACTACCATCTCGCTTAGAATGTGTTGTACAAAAATGATTACTATCTGGAGATCGTGAGATGCGGTCTGGTGTGATGTAGGTTTCAGAAAAACATTTACTTATCGGGCCAAAGTTTCGATCTTTATTGAGATCATCTTCAGGACCTAGGATTTATAAACATTGTTTAAATTATACAAATACCTGTAGGATGTGATAAAACTGAATTTCAAACGTTGTATAAATTCAATTTTTTACATCTTACATGAATTTGTACAATTTAAAAAATGTTTATAAATTTCAAGCTCTGAAGATGATCTTAATAAAGATCTAAATCTTGGCATGAAAATGTTTTTTTTAAACCTATGTCACACCAGACCCCTTCTCACAATCTACAAATAATCTTTAACTAACGATCAGTATACAACACACAAAAATGATTGTTAAACTTATAGATGCTGAACTGGGACAATTTTTATATAGGTCTACATCGTGCCAGCGTAACTGTAGTCATAATAATGCTTCAATTATAGACATATACTATATTTTTAATACTTCAGATAATTCTTATAATTTGCCGGCAGAGGATTCGTTAGTTGTCAGTTTAATCGAAAAGGGGCAATCACACATCACTTTGTATTAGAAGCCTTGGAGCCCCCAAAGCCCTGTATCGACCCGAGTCAGATAATTCTCCTCTATAATTATAAGGGCTGTAATTAGCATGGTCATTACCGTTTTTCCAGTAACGACCTTAGGGGATAATGAGAGTGAGTCAACGTAAACCCGCCCCAACTTCCACTCCGCCACCCATAAAACGCAACCCCCACAGCAAAGAAACCCTCTACTATAGCCGCGCTAAGCTTTAATACGGATCGATTCATAGCTAATAATTATCAATACTCATCAATCGATGTAATGCAATTTTTTTTATCGCAATGTTCAAATCATTAGGCAATGCATTAAATGTTACGGGAATGAATTTTTTATTATAAGAAAAAGTTTATTCTGATTCAAAGTAATTTCGGTTACCGAAATGGGTTAAAAATATATAATAGCTTTGTAATGGCCCGCTTCAAGCTGTATTAAAAAATGAAAAAAAACAAAATAATTAGTTTCATAAAAATATAGTATTTAAATGTTTTCTATTAGAAATTTCAACGAAATAAATATCGATGCAAATAAAAAATTATATAATTGCAAACTAACTTAAACAATTAAATTTTTATTGGTGAAAAAAAAATCTTATTTCTATTATTTTCTTTAAGTCTGTAAACATATCTACCCTCAGAAAGTGGTAAATTACGAAGAAAGTCTTTCTAGTGTTTTAGTACATACGTATTACCAAATTGTCAACTTTTTATATTTTATATATATAGACTACTTATTAAGAGCATTTAATTATTATATTATTGACGAAATCGTTCAAAATAACAAGGACTTATCACGAATTGGCATGAGGATTTAATGTATATATTTCATTATTATTAGAAGGTCGCGATCTGCGATCTGGTGTGAAGTAGGTTTGAGAAAAAATTTTCTTTATCGTGCCAACGTTTCGATCTGTATTGAGATCATCTTCAGGGCATGGGATTAATAAACATTGTTTAAATTTTACACATACAAGTAGGATGGAAAAAAAGATGAATTTCTACAATGTGAGAAAATTTTAGATTAAAAAATGAATTTGTACAATACTAGAAAATTTTAGATTTAAAAAAATGAATTTGCACAATGTATAAAATCGTTTTGATTAATTAATTATCTTTTGAATTTATTCAATGCTGGAAAAGTTTAGATAAAAAACATGAATTTATAAAATGCTGGAAAATTTTATATTCAATCAAAGTATTTGTACTCACTCAAATGTTTGTTATCCGTGTAGATGTGTCATTATTTTAGTCTTTTTTTAATATAAAATTATCTAGCTTTGAATAAATCAATATTTAAAAAAACATTCTAGTATTGTGTAAACTTATATATCCTGTATTTGTAAAATTTAAACAATGTTTATTGATCCCAGGCACTGAAGATGACCTCAATAAAGATCGAAACGTTGGCACGATAAAGAAAATGTTTTTCTGAAACCTACATCACACCAGACCTCACGACTTCCAAATAATCGTCAAGTAACACCGCACACGTTTCATTACTTTTCGTTACTTCATGTTCTAGAATACAGAGTAAAATAAATTTTGAATATAACAAAATAGTGAATTCAATAATTAAACTGAAGGATACTTCAATAAAGCTCTCCGTTGCCATTTCATTTGTCGCCGAGAATCAAATCCTATTACGCGACATTTGAAAAATGGCAAAAAGGAGGGAAAATTCAAAAAGGTGGAGTTGACAAAGGATGATAGTGACCGCGGGGATCGAAGTCACGATAGCTGAAGTCGTAGAGTAGCTGAGTATCAAGTCGAAGGTCGTGAGTTCGAATCCTGCTCGCTATGACTTTTTTTATCTCAACTTAAAACCTTAATTAATTGAATATTATATAAAATAATTAATAATATAATAATAAATATAATAATTATTAAATTCACTAATTTCGTGGTCAGCTTGAGCAATTAATACATTACAATTAATTAAGTGTTTTTTAGTTGAGATGAAAAATAGCAAAAAGCAGGGAAAACTCATAAGGTGGGGTTGAGATAGGAAGTTGATGTCCGAGTGGATCGAGGTCATGATAGCTCAAGCAGCAGCGTATCTAGCCCATCTAGCGAATCCCGCTCGTGCCATTGACTTTCTGTCATTTCAACTAAAAAAAATGTATGCATTATTAATTGTAATAATAATTATTATAGCCGCAATTACTTGGATAGGGATCTAGTGTAGAGCCAAGAATCTTACAAAAACGACAGTAATTTTATTAGTAAAGAACAAATACAAGTAACGACAATTAAAATTATACGGTATCTATGTTTATTTTATTTAAATTTGTAAATTCATTTAATCATTATATGCCTCAGGAATTGTTTCTTTAAGTGACGGAATCTCAGGTTTTATAAGGTATATCCTGCCAAATTTATATAGGGGTTAAAGGGTCCGGGGTTCAAATGAAGAGGCCCTGCATTCTAACTTGAGTTTTTTTTTTTTTTTAACCGGCACCCCTAGTTGAAATACCCTCGTAAAAATAAAGTAAAAAATTACATAAAGAACAGAAACGTTTAACCGTATTTCTAGGATTATTACCGTTAATCGACAGTAATTCTGAGTTCCAGCAGGGAAACAATCATGCAAAACAACAAGTGCAATTATGTATAGCGTGTCGTCGATTGTTGTTTGTTGGAATATTTTAATAGCCGAGGGGTTTTTGTTTATTTTCACGAAGGGAATAAATAAACGGTTGTAAAGAATTGAGTTGGAAGGGTTCTAATTAGGAATGTTTTGACTGTTTCGAAACCGGGAGAGCCCTTCGGCCGAATGAAGGGCTAATCGCCTTTTTCCTTTACACCGACAATATTCCTAGAAAAACATTCCTTCTGACTTTTGCGGATGTAATTGGTATAATTACAACTATCTAAAGGATTAATTCCTTCCAATACAAAAAAAACCTATTTTATTCCGTAATAGGGGGCATAATTTTATAATTAAACTCTTCAATGTCTTAACATTTAAGGAACCTCAATTATAAGTAAATTTTTTTGCAGGATGATGCTTTATAATTAAATCTGTTACTATTATATTTAAAATAATTAAACTCTAGTTGACCTTTGTAAACTGCTATAAAAGTAAGGTAATTTTTGGTCATTCTGGAGGGCTTAATGTTCAACGATCAGTTGTATGCTGCCGACGAGGTGACAGGAACACTTTGCAACACCTTTTTTTCATATTATTGTATTATCTCATAAAGTCCAACAGGCTATAGCAGGATCTGATCCTAGAACTGCTATCCTGCAAATACGAGCAGGACGCTCACAACTAGGCCACCAAGTAATTGAAGGTAGTCAGGATAGATATCACTTAAAACCAAAGCATTTTAACACCTAAAAACGGTAAATTATTCAGATATCGTGAGATTTGGTCTGGTGCGATGAAGGGTTCGGAAAAACCGTTTATCGTTCAAACGTTTCGATCTTTATTGAGATCATCTTCAGGGCTCAAAGTTTTTGTCTTCTGTGTACTTGTGCCATTTTTGCCCAATCTCTACTCATAAACTTGGTAAAGTTAAATTTATGGTTAAAAGGAGTCTATTTAGGGCTTATGCATCACGACGAAGTTTGGTCTATTTTATCAAATCCAGAAGATTTTTTAAATATTCCTAGTATGTAACCTTTATTCAGTTCTGGGTTTTTCCTCTCCCAGAGTAGGAATCCCAGCCTCCGTAATCCTTTGCAGCAACATAGGATATGTTCTTCCGCCCGGCAATGTTTGAACAGGCTGGTTTCTGCAGCTCCGAGTCTAAAGAAATATCTGCTTAGTCTGCAGTTCCCAGTAACCCTTACGGTTAATAATCCTGCCGCTAGTTTTTGCGTTGGACCTTTGATGAACATTTTCGCATGTTTCAGTTCTAGAATACCGTTGCAACGAAAACATATTCTACGTTTTTGCAACACCACAAAAGGGTTCAGGGCTGATAGGTGTGCTGATTAATCGGGCAACCCGTTCCTAGTGGTAAATAGCCTTGAACTTAAAAGACAGTGGCATGATGCCTAAGATTTATATTTATTTTAGTCGTTGGTTTTTTCAGTAGATATATTTGACTGCATACTCGGTCTAAGTATTCAAGATGCATTAACCAGGATTTCCCAGTCTAGTCTATCTGATATTTTAGTTATATGTTAAAAAAAATAAAAACTGAAGTTTGGAGTCATAGCGTCCAGAGGCTTCCCTCAAATACAATAGTGTAACGACAGGGATAAGAAAATCGGTTTCAAGGCCTACTGCCTCTCTACCTAAATAGATAATGTCCTCTTCAGTAAATTATAACTCACTGCCCAGCTTCAGGCTATTAACCAGCCTCTCCAGTTCTACCAGCGGTTCCTTGGTATAGGATCTTGCTTGTGGTTTTTCTTGTCCTAATTGCAAGAACCTAGATATTAAATATTGGATTACATAGACCTTCGTGAGAAACATATAATACTTTCTGCAGTTTCCTCCACTTCCTAGCAGTATCTGCAAATTGTTTCTTCGGTCTGTACTCGTATCCGGTGCATGTATTTTCTTAAGCGGCAGTGATCCGTAAAGAGTCCAACCAAAATCCTTCCATTAGTTCTTTTGTAAGTTTTGCGGATGGTCCTATGAATCTCTTCGTGTGCTAGGGATAAGAGAGGCCTTCCAGAAGTTAGTAGTTCTTTTGCTGATTGTACTTCGATGAATCTCTTCGTCTGCCTCATACCTGTTGTATTTTCCCACCAGGTTTTGGGCTCATAAAGGATCCATTTTAAGATGTATCCTCTTTTGAGGCAGGCTGGTAGACCGTAGTAGGGTTCTTGGCTCTTACAGTTCATGTTGGCTCCCTCTTTGGCCAACATGTCCAACTTTTCGTTGCCTCTATGCCTCATGCTAGGGTTAGGTCATTAGTATCGATGACTTCCATCAGGCCCTCCATGCATTTCCAAACACTCCTTGTTTTCGCCTCGCCTCTGAGAGCCCTGAGAACCTGTCTGGATATCAGAGAATTGGCTATTTTCCGGGAATGTATTCCTAGCTACATATTTCTCTAGCATATTGTTCGATCGTTATGATTTCAGACTGGAAAACTGTAGCATACCTGCCTAGGCTTACCGTCAGTTCGGTTTTGGGGTCCATCCCAAGGGTCCCAGCGCCGTACCTTTGTCGGAATTGGAGCCGTTAAAAATAGGGTAAGTAGGCATGTCACAAAGAAATGAAATATCCATATTTTAACAAGAAATATTAATCTTAAACAGAAATAAGCACACGTACGTACGAATTGAAGTTCAGGAGAAAGGTGTACAGAGATGGGTGGGAAATGCGCACAACCCACTCTAATTAACTCCAACTGTTAAACCACAAATACATTTATATTTAAGTCATAAATACAATTACGAGATTAGGGTAGATGATAGACAATATTAGCATGTTTGATATTCAACCAAAAAAGGAAATAACATCTGTTACAATTATGTGATGTCTACGAGGTGATATACATGTAATTAATGATAATTTAAGATGGATTGCGTCTGACAAACAAACGTAGCAAAACTAGGCAGTCCCAAATTACCGACAAAGACAAATTGTACAAATTGCATTGGATCACAGTAACAACAATTAGTGGGAAAAATTATGAAACTAAATCTGATAGTCTATTTTAACGAACCCTCCCAAATATAACTATTACTTTTAAATAAATATTGTAGAAATTGGAAGGTTAGATGATAATTTTGTAGCTATATAAATAGTGATATTTGGTTTTCGATATTAAATAATTTTAAGGTTCAATAGAAACGCCTTTCAACTCCGATTCTATGAAAAGAAACAATTTGCGCTAGCAAAATTATCATTACCGCGGAAAGTCATAATAAAGGATCCACTGACAAAATATCCTCATACGATCGGATAGGCAGCTATTAAAGCATTACTGTGTAAAAATTACAAAACAAATAGTCAGCAAAGGTGTCCAAAAACTCCAAAACTTGATAAAACACAACAACCTGATGATATCTTGGTCGCTTGGACACAGAGGAATTTTGGGTATCAAAAATAAGGGACACACTGGCCAGCACCATATATAGGCCCTGAAACGATTCATATGAATACAAAAATATGCACAGTACCTTCAATCACAGAATGGATCAAAATAAAACAAAAGGAGACGTGGTGAAATTCGAGGGGCATTAGACACAGTCAACTTTTGCTAAATCTTTCATTTAGAGAAGGCTAAACTCAGAGGAAGGCTAGGACTACGGGCATCTGAGAAAACATGGATATGTTTAATGATGGTCCCATTTGTAGATTATATGATGAAGAAGAAGAAACAGCTACCCGTCACCTCTTCGAATGGGCAACCTCTCAACGGAGGCATCATCTGGGATAGAAACAAAACCCAGAAAAATTGTAGCACGATAGTAAATGGCCTAGCACTTCTGAAAAAAACTACATACAACTGATTGAACTAAGGAACTAGGAAAGTCAATATGCCAACAGGCTGCAGCGCTGTTCCTAGTCACCTTTCATCATCGTTCTCATTGTCGCCGTCAATATCAGCATCACAGAAGCATCATGAGCTGAGCTGGGATTTGAACGCAGAACCGCTAGCGTAACAAATACGAGTCAACCCAACCAATCGGCCACTACTGAAAAATTGTTAAATGTATTTGAACCAAAGGATGGGTTTATATATTTATCTTTTTCCATTTAACTGATGGCATGCATTTTTAACTGAACTGTCCCTTTTTCTTTACAGTGATTTTATTTCATTTTGTGGCCATTATTGACCATGCTTTGAAATAAGTTATGTGCGACTTGCCCTCGTACTGGCGTAAAACTAAATCAGTTCTTACTAAAAGCGAGAACAGATAGACAAAATTGAAACACCACTTTTTCTATCAAACGATTTTTGATACATTTTGGACTTTTAAATGGTAAAACTGTTAGGGGAAATTTTCGACGACTGATCGAACGAATTACGGGGGAATGATAGCTCATAATCCCCATGAGAATGTGTAAATAGGAGATGATATGTTGGTACTTCGGGGTCGGTTAAATGGCCGCAAGCTATCAGATGAGATAGAGATCCCCTCATTACACCAAACCAAACAGACACATTGAACAGGCCCGAGCATAAGCCGTATAAACGGCCGGTCGTAACATCGAACACACGGCTGAATTTGCTTTTTTGACGACGGCTGCAGAATTGCCGTTTCATCAAGCAAGATTATAAATTAATTATCATCGGGTGTTCAAAGCGGTCAGTTCTATCAACTTATCTTTTAATTTCCTGTGTCAGATATTTATACAGGCGACTCACATATCTTAATCTTTTTTTACGATTTCATCTTGGGTTACTCTTAGATCGGGTTTTATTTCATTTATCCTAAGAGAGAGTTTGCACATCCGTATGACATTTTCTCGATGTATTTATACAAAATGCCAATTCCAGTGCCAGTTCCATTGATGAAGTCTGTTTAAGAAGAAGAAGAAGAACTTTATTCTGCACCTCGTGCCCCCTAAGAATAATTTACATGAAATAAATAAAGGAAAGATACTTCTATGAAGTAAAATTAAAAAATAGATATAATCTTGGCACATTGAATACTAGTAAGGCAGGCCAGAAGGGAAAATTACGTAAGTATAAAACAAAAACAAAAAATGTTAACGTGAGGTCTCTGCTTGGAGGGAGAGGAGGTGATTGTACAGGTGAGATTGAAACGAGTGAAAGGAGGCAGCGTGACGAATAGAAAGGAGAAAGGAGTTCAATACTTTAGGGGCTCGGATCAGAAAGAATCTTTCGAAAGTATGGGTTGTATGTTGCGGAAGGATAAGGTCGATTGGGGATGGGCGGGTCTTACGAGTGAGATGTAAGGAGTTGAATTGGAGGGATTGGATGATGTAAGGAGGAGGACGAGTGTGGATGGGCTGGAAAAGAAGGTAACCTAGGGAAGAGAGAGAGAGAGAGAGAGGGAGGGAGGGAGGGAGAGAAAGAATAAAAGAGAGAAAGAGAGAAAAATGAAAGAGAAAAACCAAGATAGATAGATTGATTGATAGATTAATGGAGAGAGAAAGAAAAAATAAAGATAGAAAGAGAGCAAGAAGGAGCGAGAGACCGAGAGATTGATTGATAGACTTATGGGGAGAGAAAGAATAAAAGAGAGAAAAAGGAGAAAAACCATGATTGATTGATTGATTGATTGATTGATTGATTGATTGATTGATTGGGAGATCTAGAAAAAAGAGAGAGAATGAGTGAGTGTGAGGGGGTGTGTGAGAGAGAGTATCTTAAGAAGATTACTTAAAAAATGAAATTATCAATTACATATTATTATACATATATAGTATATAGGTGAATTAATTTAACAATAGAAATATTTAAATTATAAGGCGCAGACGACGTTTGAGCTGAAAGTGAGAAAAGAGGAGAAAGAAGAGACAGAAGACGAAATCTGTAAGAAGTGCAACAACTTTTAAAGAATATGGATAAACAATGTTACTACTTGAACCATACCGGGCGAGAAAAATTAAACAGGCCCGGCTATCTCTTCTGGAAAAAAGGTGCAATCAGTATTTTCAAGCATCCCCCTGTTGCAGATGCATTTTTAGACAGAAACGTTTAATGGGCTGGACGTTTCTTACAAGCACGGAAGAAATGCAGGTTTAACTTCACTCTCAATACCATCTGATAAAGAATAACACTAAACGCCTGGTTTGCGGGAAAAAAATTGAAAAGCTAAAATTCTTTCTTGTGTTTATTATCGAGCAGATACTACACCTTTGTAGTAACGAGCTTCTGAAATGCGAAACCGTGAAAGACCAAGACTGGAGATCACGAAATGCCAATGTATGTCTCATAGAGTAGGTTGACCAAAATGATCAGTAATGCCAAATTACAGGTTCACCAAGATTCAGATCAGAAGATATCTTATATAGATATAAGATATATTGTATAGTTCCAAACTTCGTAGAGGTCATTAGAGAGATGAAAAAAGAAGTCTAAATGCTGGGTTCACCGAGCTTACGGCAGCTTATAATGCCATCACCAGGGCCTATTTTATTATCAATTCAAAATAAATACACAGTGATATGAAATTAACATTTAATATTTGAATTGGTAATCAAATAGGCCCTGATGATGGTACTAAAAGGCTCAGCGAACGTAGTATTCACGTCTTCTTTTTTTCACCTGTGTAATGACCTCTACCAAGTTTGGAACCCTGCATTGATTATCTGCTGGTCGATCCGTCGTGGTATATAGGTGTAAGCACTTGTCCATACTAAATCGCTATCGCTTATAACTTTTCTATTGTACATTAAAAGAATTAAATTAAAGGTTTTTTTATTTGATGACAGTTGGCACAAGTTCGTAGTGCAGTATGAAAAAAATGTACCCTTGGAGTTATCATTAATTTTTTTATTATTATTTGTTTTACGAGGGTTCACAACAGCTGAGACCAAATCAACCCTCGGGGTGCCGGTGTTTTTGAAAAAAGCCCAGTTGTAAGTATGTCGGGGCCGCTGGATTCGAACCCGGGACCTTTAGCTTACAGTAATGAGCGCCGTGTAAACGCTTAAACCGTTGCGGCAACCGACGCCTATATTATTACGATTTCCGTATTATTATAAATTGCTGTCAACCTTACTTATTTACCCGGAAAAAAAGACTGTTTTTCGAAAGACAGAAAATGCTTAATACGGGATAGGATGAAGTGTGGATTGCAAGTGGAATCACTTTAATGAGATCCATTATCACCTTTGTTCCGTTGATTAAACCCCCTTGCTTCTAAAGCAGTGGCATCAGACAATGCATAAGTCACTTAAAACGCGTGGCTAAGTTAAATTATAAGGAAAGAGGGACTTGATTTTCGAATACAACTTCCACATTTGCTTTCAAAATCTAATTAATGGGCGCCACGCGGCGTTGTCTTCGTTCATTTTCACTCACTCGCCCGTCCTGTGCCGTTTTAGAAACCCAGTTTTGACTCCCCCGGGCTCGCTTCCAATTACTACTTGTGGAAAAAATATCCTCAAATTTGATTGCCTCGTTAAAATGGAAAAAAAACACGCATACAAAAGGGATGGACGACGAGAAAGTAATTAATAAAATTTATTTCGATCATTATTCTTTTTTAATCTCGCAAATTGAGTGCTTCGTTCCAAAAAAGGAACAATTTCAAGATCCAAGTATTGGACTTTTCCCTGGATAATTCAGTTTCGCAATTATATTTTGCTTTTATCTCACATGTACGTTCGAAACCTTTTATAATTAATCAAAAGAAAAACGAATTATCTAAAAAATAAAACTCAGGTTATTTCACAGTCAATAAAGTTGAACAATTTATTTATTTTTTATTTTTTAAGCAAATTAATTATTTTTTTAAAGACTGCGCACTAATTAATTTCATGTTTGGGCGATGTTCTGCTGGTTTCTCTCACTGTGTGTGATTTTCTAAACTATTGGTGGTTCCTTTGGGCATGAAGTCAGAATTTGAAGTTTTTACTTTATTATAGATTTTAATTGCACGACGTTTCGGAGGAATTTACCTCATTTTTCAAGGCGGGACATGAACTCATTAAATACTAAATAAATATCGTGAGATCTGGTATTGGTATTTATTTAATTTTTTTTAGTGCTCTTGCTCTGTCGTTTATTCTGGAATACACCCTAACGATATGAATAGGTTAGTTGTACAATTATTATTGTTATCAATTTTATTGTAATAGTGGTTTTTTCTTAGTTAGGACACTGCAAGTCCTGAACAGTTATTTCATTTTCAAAAATAAATCAGAATTGACAATTACCCTTTACTTGCATTAGTGGTCATCACAATAAGGTTGAGGTTCTGAGTTCGAATCCAGCGGCAATAAAATACAACCAAAGCTAATACATGCACTAGATAAACTGGTCAAAAACATAACAAATCAAATGAAAAAATAACCTGTAAAAATGAGATTATGAATCTTCCCGAATCTCAATAACATAATCTTCCTATGAACTCGGCGTGCCTTTGAAGAAATTTTACATTTCATCCGACGCCCAGGGCAACACAGCTTCCGTATACACATATATACATATTCGAGTCAATCTAACTCCCCTGACTCCTTCTCTCTGAGGTCCGGTGAGAAGTGTTTAAAAAGATCTTTGCATCTTCGCGCAATTTAGGCAGTGAAATAGCAAACCAAATGGCTGTTTTTCCAGGTTTTGACCTTATAAATTTGTAATATTTCGACCAATTTAAAATCCGTTTGTACCAACGCTTTCAGCGTAGAAAGTCTTTGGAATTGATGCGTCAGGAGGTTTTGAAGCCGATTTATTTTAAGAAATGTGATCTAGTTCTAACAGATATAAAATTGCACCCTCCAACATAACATAAATTTTTCCGTTGAACCTGAATTGCTCGAACTATGTAAGATGGGTTCGGTTCTGGTACGCTGAAATAGTAGACTATTGCGTAAATATTGGTTGAATTAGTTACCATCGATTTTCTATGTTCCTCCAAGACAGTACGTTCCTCAATTATGGTTTTTAGTTGAGATAAAAAAGTCAGTAACACAAGCGGGTTTCGAACCCACTACCTTCGTCGGCTAAATACGCCGCTACTCTACCACTTGAGCTATCCACTCTGACACTTACTTCCCAACTCAACCCCACCTTTTGAATTATCCCTCCTTTTTGCCATTTTTCAAATGTGTCAAATTTGATTCTCGGCGACGAATAAAAAGTTTGGAATTGCAGTTTTTTATATTGAGTAAAAGATAGTATCTCACCATCACGGAATAATCACTGACTAATGGTCACTAAACATCGCACATTTAAATATTTATTGAAAATTTAAGTTTAATCTTCCTAACTTGTAAAAAAGAAACTGGGTTTTTATTCCGCGGAAAGAAACAAGTGGTGAATAGTTCATTTTCTTAAAATGTTTAAGACACCAAAATCTCATTAAGAGGTAAAAAGGTCCGACAGAACTATCTCTGCATCATAAAAAAACCAATCTATTAATCAACCAATTTCTGCTCGCGGAGACCGCGTTCGTGGATTCGATTCCAGGAATGACCATGGAATTTCCTCTTCCAAAACATATTTAGATTCTGTTACTAATAATCTGGATGGGCTATTATCAAAAACATCACATTGAAATGAATTGTAGAAGGGATGATGATAATTTGAAGAGCTCTGTAGCTCCAAATATATCTAGATCATATGAACTAGGTGATTTTTGTTACTTTCTGATTTGATGAAAAACAATTTCTAACTACTGACTACTACGTTTTGAGATTAAATCATACAAAATAGTAATGAATAGTTTACTTTCTCTCTATCAATAAATATAATAAAAAGCCATATACTGAAAAAAGATAAGTAACGAAACACGTCTTACAGAGAGAACAAAAGCGCCTGAATTATCGGAAAATATTGAAGTGCAGAAAGATGCGATTCCATAATTTATCTGAAAATATCGTTTTATTGAAACTTGTTTCAATAATTTTAAACAATGCTGATATTTTATTGAACCGCTCTGGCCTTTGTTCGACTTTTTCTGTGAACCTCTATAGAAGGTACACATAATGTTTTTATTTGTTTACCTGAATTTTATTAAATATATTGTTAATGTTTTTTATCTTTGATTACGCAGTGATTGTATTAATTCATTTTTGTTAAAAGTTAGTATTCCGTACACGTGAGTTCTACTATTTAAAAGTTGTTAGGCAAGTGATTTTGTTCGAACTTTTAATGTTCACCCGGTTGAGTTTTGATAACTTTTTCGTTAAATTTTTCCATTGCTTTTAAAAGTATATTCGAAATTTACGATGTGAGCATTTTCTATCTGTAATAATTGAAAATAATTTATGGAGAGATTCAGCGGATTTCAGCCAATATGCTAATGTACATACAGACGAAAATAACATATTAGAAAATGGAATTAATAAACAAATTTTAATCTTTTTAAAAAAGGCAAGCGGATGATTGGAGGGCAGGCTGCTGTCGGAAAAAAGCTCGCCTCATTCTGGCCGGCGTAATTCCATGTCGAACGTCGAATTGATGTTTCTGAACAAGTGGCATCAGAGGCTAATGAAGGCTTTCATGTTTCCCCGCCCGCACTTTTACCAAACAAATTACCGAATTATCTTCTGTCACTTGTTTTTCCCTGGCATGAATTTTTCCCAAAAAGCTGATCGGCCGAGGGCGGGAAGGGTCAGTTGAAAAATTGGCCATATCGGACGGGGTTAATGCGTTGGGGGAGGGCGAAAAAATGCACGGCCCTGAGTGAATTGAATGCACTCCAGCGGACTACGGGTGAGAAATCGTCATTTCAAAGGGATCTCATAATTTCTGACTAAAATGATATAGGGGGCCGGTTGGCCATTGGCGCACCGCCCAAAAGGTTGATTTTGCAATTATCAACGAGTAAATTTCGTTTAAACAGTAATTCTACGACCCTAAATGCGTCTTCTTTTTTACCAAACCAACATGGAATGTTAAACAAATAAATTAAAGGTCATAAGGAAAAATCGTAAACATTACAACGAAATGTGTGGTGTTTAGTGACCGTTAGTCAATTATTACTCGGAGATCGTGAGATGCGGTCTGGTGTGACGTAAGTTTTAGAAAAACAATTTCTTTATCGTGCACGTTTCGACCTTTATTGAGATCATCTTCAGCAACTCTTATAAACATAAAACTAACGGTTGCCTAACTGGCAGACTATTTAGAGTCAAACAAAAAAGATCAATATTCACACACAAGGTAGCACATTAGGTCCACTGCTTTACTTGTTATACACCGGTGATTTTCCGAAAATAGATGGTGTAAACATTACAACGTTTGCAGATGATACAGCGGTGATATCTCTATGACCGACTATCACCCATTCAACCAAAATTCTTCAAAATGCATGGAATAAGATAAACGAACGGAAAAAATGGAAAATCAAGCTAAATCAGCATAAATCTGTTCATCTAATTTTTATAAACAAGTTCCGTCGCTCACAATCGGTACTATACAGCCGTACAGCAAGATATCTGGGAATGACCTTAGGACTTCCTGAAAACCCTGTGAGCAGTAAAAGTATTACAAATTTTCTAACTACAGACGAAGGCCCCTTAGACACCCTAGGTTTTCGAGTACGTTCGATAGGCACAAACGCAGCTCAGAAAAGCTGACAGTACTTGGCGGCCAATAATATTAATATGCAAAACGTATTCGACTAACAAAAACATACAAAAAGTGTAGACCCGTGGAGAATAAATAGGTGGTGTAGTAAAATAATTTTACAAAATAAATAATGTGATACATCTCCACATTGAGAGGTCGCATGGATTTGACCAAAATCAAAGATATGTATTGTTCGAAGCAGTACTTTCTGTTTAAGCCATTAAAGTCTGTAAGATAAACGAAAGGACAAAAAAAGGAAAATCAGCATAAATCAGTTCATCTAATTTTTAGAAACAAAAAGGTCGACCATGTTCCGTCGCTAATAATCGATTGGATTACTATACCATACAGCAATACAGCTAAATATTTGGGAATTACTTTAAATGCCAAGCTGCGATGGAAAGAAAACGTGAAAAAAAAAACAGAAATAGTTTGAAGGTACAGTCAACCATGCTGGTTGATAGAAAGTGGTTCCAATCTTGCTATACAAAATGAAATATTATTATATAAACAAGTCACAAAGCATATGTGGACATATGGTATTCCACTTTGGGGTTGCATCAAACACAGCAATATCAAAATCATGGAAACACTCCAATTAAAATCTACTTAACATGGTCAATGCGCCTTGGTACATAAAGAATAAGGACTTACATAGGGATCTCAAGATCCGTGAAGTCACGGTAGAAATAAAAAGATTTTCCTCCAAAAATCAGGCTCGCTTCAGCCAGCACGAGTATGTGGAAGCGACCGAACTCTTACAAAACCGAAACATGATCAGAAGATTAAAAAGAACAAAGCCATACGAACTTGTGTAGTTAAAAATGAATAGTGAATAGTGGATGGTGAAATATAAATCTTATTGGGCCAATGGATTTATAAGAATGTAAACATTTATTTATTTAGTTTTTTTAAATTTTGTTTTGGCTGGGGCTTCCGACATCTTGGCCATCTCAGCCCCTAACTAAATCTATATTTTCTATTTTCTATACCCATTCAAACACTACATTCAAACAAATAAATACATTCATATAGTACTCATTCCATTTAGTCGGTGGAGTACTTGATATTCCTCCACCGACCTATACTTAAACTAAACTAGATTGGGGTCGATTTTTATAAATATTCCGCCATCGACCCCGAACACACACTCACTCGGTTTCATCGTTCGAGGGGTGATGATGACGTTCTATTTCACCCTCACCCCTCGTCATTCACGCTAATAAATACATGCAGTCAGACAAATCATACAGACACAGCACACATTTATTTATTTTATAATATTATTGTAATATTAATAGTTAGTCTAACAAGACCGGTTTTAATAAATAAATTTAGGTTTTTTATAAATTAAAGAATTTAGGCATTATGCAAGAGGCTAAATTTCAAACGCCCCTCACACATTAAATTGACAGTGAACATCTCACCATACTTAGAACATGCTAGATTGACAGGAAGTTAATTATAGTTTTCACCAGTTTTGCACCACCACCTAGATGAATCTTGAAATCCAGAACCACAATTGGGCCACCTTGCAAAAATGCCTAAGAAGCTCAAACCCCCATCCTTAAGATCAGGCCCAACAATGGATCTTGTCAAAGAAGCACAAGCACTGGCCAAAAAAGCAGTTGAGTATGACAAAAGCAGTTTCATTGATGCGGCAGCCTACTTTTATAACCAAGCTGCATCACTTCTTACTGAAGCAGCAGGAGACGACAACATCAACCGTCCTATATGGCTAAAAAAAGGCACATGAATACAAAAGTAGAACTGATCTGATTTCCATTCCGAAAACCTACAAGCAAATGAAACATCCCGAAATGGTCTTATTAGGCCAATGCAGGTTTTTGTTCAGCCAAGCACTGACCACTGATTAGTCTGGAGATATTGAGCTTGCGCTGAAACTGTATCGGGAGTCTGTTGAAGCCACGGTCGCAGCCGTGGGCAAAGTGACACAGCGTGGGCTGAAGGAGAAGCTTGAAATAATATTGAAGCAGGCTAAAGAAAGGGTCGAAGACATTAAAAAAAAATATAAACAAGCGTCAACCCGAATCGCCAGCAGGGTCTTTAAAAAACCAAGAAGACCGAGTACCGATGCAGAGGGTGAACAGTGTGAATTTAACAGTTAGTGGTAAAAGGCAATTCACGGACAGTGAAAAGCAAGTCCTCTAATTTAAAAAAATTGCACGACTAAAAAGCAAACAAATAATTTTCACGGTTTATTGAAAAAAAGAGACGGCGAATTTAATGTAAAATTATAAATATTCATATTTCAACGGCAAACTGTTAATATTTTGATTTGTTCTTGTCTTACTTAACGATAAAAATACATGCACCAATTTTTTAGTAGATAAATAAATAATCAATTGTATATATTTCAGAAATAAATGTTCGACATAAAAAAAATTCATAGCATTTAATTAACATTAGATGTTTTACATATGTGCTTGAGAAGAGTGAAATTTTGAGAAAGGGCCCTTTCCTGAAATGGCAAATTATTGAAATTTTACATTCAATTTGTAAAATCGTATCAAATTAAAAATCCCTACTCCCTATCCATTTATAAAAGGGACTCCTAACACAACTCTTGTAATATGTTAAAGCAATTGCTTCCCTTATCTGACCGTCTCATACATATGTATAAACGCCGAGGTTCGCTCGTCACCAGCTCTTAATCCTCGGTTTCCCACGGAGGGATGATTAGTTGACAAAATACACAATAACTGCATTAGCCACCTCCCAGAGGCATTATTCATTTGGTCAATCCACGGTTATTTCGTTATTATACAACTCAGGGGGGGGGGTTTAGAAAGTTTCACCCCCTTTGTCCTAACTCCGTTACCCCGAATCGCCGGTTGATAACTATCAGCTTCGCTTATTGTAAATATTCAATAAATAGGTCTGTTTTTTTTTTTTTTTAATAAAATTTTAACTAGCTTTTTTAACTTTAAACATTTTTATTCAAATCACCAATGAGCTTTGTAATCCATTGATATTCGTGCAACGATTTGGGCGGCAAATTTCCTTTTTACTGCTCAAATGACATTCATTACAACATTCAAATTAATCCAATTAATTAAATGTTAACATACATTCTTCTAAAGCAGTGAGAAAGTGAGAAAAAAATGAGAAATATTGAAATAAAAATGAGGTTTGTAGTAGTCAGTACTCATTTAGAGAACCATAACAAAACTCAATAGAAAAAACAATCAATCGTACATTCAATTTGGCATAGCATATAAAAAAAAATCAATATAAAAAGAAAAATATATAATAATAAATTGCAAGATATGGGACAGACTGACTGGGGCAATCAACACTATGTTGAAATTAGTAATAGAAAACTCAAGCAGACTGCAAAGTGATCATTTCTTTGCAGCCTACACGCATTAATAAGAATTTAAAATATGTTCACAAACATTAGGTATACATTTTTCAGTATATGTCATGGCACGCAGAGGACAGATGTTAATAAACGCCAGTCAGCAATAGCCAATGAGAAATTAGGGAGCCAGAAAATCTCAAGCGATGGAAAAGTGTACAGAGGACATGGGAGAAATGGTGCGAAAGTTCACTCGTTTTTGTGGACCGCTTGATCAATTAATATCTTTCAATGAATTAAGGTTTTTAGTTGAGATAAAAAAGTCTGGGTCACGAGCGGGATTCGAACCCACGATCTTCGGCCGCTGCTCTACCATTTGAGCTACCGTGACCACGATCCCCTCGGGCACTAACTTCCTATCTCAACCCACCTTTTTTTAAGTTTTCATACTTTTTACAATTGTTCAAATGTCGTGTAATCTATTTGCTCTCTCTTAGTGACGTTATACTTCATTTTTACTTATTAATTAGTCAGATATGTTGAGGTGCGGTCTGGTAGGTTTCTGAAAAGGATTTTCTTATCGTGCCAACGTATCGATCTTTACTGAGAGCATCTTCAGGGCCTGGGATTTACAAACATTGTTTACATTTAACAAATACATTTATGATGTGGAAAAGTGATTTTATACAATGCAAAATATAATTTATATTGAATCAAAGTATTTCTTCCTTTGTTCTATATTTTTCATTATATAAATTCACTTTTCCACATCATAAATGTATTTGTTAAATGTAAACAATGTTTATAAATCCCAGGCCTTGAAGATGAACTCAATAAAGAAACGTTGACCCGATAAAGGAAATGTTTTTCTGAAACCTACATCACACCAGACCGCACCTCAAGATATCTGACTTAATATCGATTAACGGTCACTAATCCCTACAGATTTACTTATTAAATTCAATAGTTTTTTTGGTCCGCTTGACAGATTAATATCTTTCAATTAATTAAGGGTTTTAGTTGAGATAAAAAACGTCAATAACGAGCGGATCGAGGTCAGGATAGCACAGGTGGTAGAACAGCGGCATATCTAGCCGAAGATCGTCGGTTCGAATCACGCCCGTGACCACTGACTTTTTTTATCCCAAATAAAAACCTTAATTGAAAGATATTACGAAAGCTTGGTGCGTTTATACGTGGGTTCAATTTGATGACAAAAGGTAGTTGTGGGCGTGTGGATGGTTAAATTAATGACGGTGATAGCTTTGACTAATTGTTTAAGTTGAAAGAACGGACTTTTTGAGGGGATTCATTGGGTACGTAGGATGTCAAATGACTTGGGTGAAACGGCACAGTTCCACTCAGAATGTTCTATGTGTTCACTAAAAAGTTTTGTAGAGTTAGTTGAATTTTGTCCTTCAAATTAATTTTTGATCCTAAAACACTTGTTAACTGCTATTTCTTTTATTTTCTTTTTATTCACTAGTTTTCGTGCTGTGCTTGACCAATTAATATATTTCAATTAATTAAGGTTTTTAGTTAAGAAGTTTTCGCCGAGCTTTCGACAGTTTTATACTGCCATCTTCAGGGCTTTAAAACCTTAACAGGAATTGAAATAACAGTGTTTTGAGCTCAGAAGTACAATGATTTTTTGATTTTTTGTGGCTTAGCATCTCATAAAAGTCTAAAAACCAACAGGTACAAGTGATCACAGAAAACGTTTTTTAACTATATATATATACACACATAATCAACTTATTTTAAAATTTAAATAACAATAAATCAAAGATCAACACAATTTATTGTTATTTAATTATTCAGATATCGTGAGATGCGATCTGGTGTAGGCATCAGAAAAACCTTTTCTTTATC
>CM077106.1:16684714-16712732 GCA_039619505.1 Cimex hemipterus | reverse complement strand
TTTATCGTGCCGACGTTTCGATCTTTTATTGATATCATCTTCAGGGCGTGGGATTTACACTTCTATACGGACATCCTTCTCCACCCCTTCAAAATCCAACATATATAAACATTAAACAGCAAAATCTCACTAGCACTCTCAACACGACGCGCAAGGATGGCACATTATACAGAACACAAACACTTCGAGCCCTGAAGATCGAAACGTCGGCACAACAAAGAAAATATTTTTCTCAAACCTACATATCATCAGAACGCATCTCACGATGTTTGAATATTTAGTTTTCCATAGTGTATTTTGGCAAGCCAGCAAAATAAGATCTTATGTATTATCTAATATAGTACCACTCGGTGCTATAAGACGAACGCAAGAATACTCTTAACAATATAGATTTACATGATGTTTGTATTTAGGAAGATATTGGGTTGTCCGGAAAATAATGCAGGATTTTGGTATTAAAAAAAAAAAATGAAACTAGTTACTTTAAAGCAATGTTCTTTAATCAAAATAATTTCCCATACTCTCAATACATTTCTCCCAACGTGTTGGTAACTTATTAATTCCGTCTGAGTAGAATTCAGAATTTTTAGAATTGATAAAGTCAATAAATGCATTTTCCAGTTCCGTTTGATTTTTGAATATTATGTGTTGTAAGTAGTGGTCCAGGTGCCTAAAAAAATGGTAGTCAGTAGGCGAGAGGTCCGGAGAGTAGGGTGGGTGAGGCAAAGTTTCATAGCCAAGCTCCAATAATTTTTGTGACGTTACACGTGACACATGTGGTCGAGCGTTGTCATGCAACAAAATGGGCCCTTTCCGATTTCACTTTTCCAATCGCCTTGAGGTGGTCAGCGACGGTCGTCTTACTGACTTTGAGTTGCTCTGCAAGTTCTCGAACAGTTGTTTTGGGGTTTTCTTCCACCACTGATCGCAGAACATCATCATTAAGAGAGGAAGGCCTTCCACGACCTTCTTCATCTTCAAGGCTGAAATCTCCCTCCCGAAATTTTTTAAACCACCTTTGCACAGTGCACTCATTAACACAACCCTCGCCCCAGACTTGGTTAATGTTTCTAGCCGTTTGGGCTCCGCTTCGGCCGAGTTTAAACTCGTAAAAGAAAATCGTACGAAATTCTCGCTTTGACATTATAAGGATGACTGAATTATTTCCAAGTAGCGGAATGCTACAGAGGTAAACAAACAATATCATTTGGAAGAGGATTAATAAGTGTTGACATTCATACAAATGAGTAATCCTGTAAACGTAAACAGAATATTTTATATAGATTTTTTTTAATGAAAACTTAAAATCCTGCATTATTTTCCGGACAACCCAATATTTTTCCAACAGTATTTATTGTCTAAAATATAAGTAAAATTGTTGACATGTACTAATTGATAAAACTAAGACAATAATTGAAACATGGTAGAAATTATGAATGATGGAGTGAATGGCGATACGGATTTCGAGCCTGCAGCACATCATCAGGTTGAAGGATCTCTACCCTGATGATGAGCTGTATGCCCGAATTCCGTATCTTAGAAAACAACTTAATATGAACAGGAAATATCCTTGCCGGAAAAACTGAGTCGTGTTTTAAGAGTGCGTGGAAGATTCGTCTAAACTCTAGTGTAATGTGTAAATGATATTTTATTAAACTACATTATCTGATGAAGCCAGAGGATCCTTGGTTCCATCAAGATTGGTGCAGAGAATGCAAGTGTATTCTGATTACTTGGAACAATTTTCTGAAATTATTCAAATGTTCCCGTTTGTAATTGTCAATAGGTAAATAGTATTGTAAAACCGTTAGTTAACAACAACAGAACAATTATTAAAAAGATAAACTAGTACCTACCCTAGGAAGTGAGCTAAGACATTTTAAACATAAATTAAATTTTGTTTAAAAATAGTTGTAGTAAAATAACTTATCCGTAAAAAAATTATAATAAAACCGTTTTTTAATAACACTCAATATGTCTTTGTCTATTCTGTTTTTCCCTTATCTCAATTATTATACACCGAAACCCCAAAGGTATTAATTTCCATTTTGTATGCAATTACATAATTTCAGCCCTGGCCCAATTTGTAATCGCAGCTAAGTCGGGAATATATTTTTAATAGCCCATCCGTCCAATCGAGATAAAAAGTTATTGATCGGTAACCCGGCCTAATTGAAGATCGATTGAAGTAATGGCACCGACACGGAATGGGAATCGGCAATTAAAATGGAATTTTTATGAAAATGGAATTTCCGTACGTTTAATTCCCAGTTTCGGTCCGACGGCTAAGATGGTTATTAAATTTTCAAAGAAAAATGGAATTAGAATATGACACAACTAGAAAACGTAGCATGTATCCATATGAAAGACTTGGAAAATTGCCTGGTTAATCATTTAAAAAATTATCGTTTTAGGCTGTTGAAACCACCAATTTTAAAGGAAATATTTAGTGCACGATCTATTTTGTAAAGTCTCATTTTCTTTTTGACCCTAGTAGCTATGAAAAAGCGGTTTATTATTATAGAATTAATTTGCTTCTTGGTCTTTTTAAACATCTTTTTTACTTAACCTTCAGCCAACAATATGAAACTACGCCGGGCCATTTTGACCCAACTCTGTTTTTACATGCAATGAGTCATATTTTTCAAAATTTTTGAGAAATATTAATAACTTTTTTTTAAAATTCTTACTTTTATTAACCTTGTAGGATAGAAAACCGTATTTTTTTACAATAAGAGGCCTAAAACATATTTTGACCACAATAATCTGCAGTCTAGCCAGGAAGAACACGAAGATTTTGGAAAATTATTCAGATATCGTGAGACGCGATCTGGTGTGGTGTAGGTTTCAGAAAAACAATTTCTTTATCGTGCCAACGTTTCGATCTTTTATTGAGATCATCTTCAGGCTGACTGGCACTCTCAACACGACACGCAAGAATGAATGGCACAATTACGCAGAAGACAAACACTCTGAGCCCTGAAGATGATCTGAATAAAAGATCGAAATGTTGGCCGGATAAAGAAAATGTTTTTCTGTAACCCAAATCACACCAGACCGCGCCTCACGTTATCTGAATAATTATCGATTAACTGTCACTAATCTCTACAAATTTTGGAAAATATGTTTTTGTAAAAGTCAACATGGCCTACATACTCTGAAGAACGGAAAGCAATGAAGGTAGGTAAATCGGTTTTTGGACATCACTGTTCGAAAACTCAACGGTCTAAATAGACTACCATATGTGTCTGAGACATTCAGGTTCAAATCTATCATAACGCCGCTGAAAATTAAAAGGCCCAGCGAAGCGTTCATTTCAAGACCATCTGTGTTTCCAATATAGCATTGGTCAGGACCGTATTGAGTTTTTATTTATCAATCTCTTCGTTGGTATATTTTACGATGACATCAATCTTGGCTTGTTTGATGAATAAGGAATTCACTGGTTCCTTATCTGCAAGGTTCCAAACATTTTCTTTGGCACCAGGCAAATGAGTACTCACATCAGGTATCGGTGGCCAGCTTTGCCCAACACAAAGTGTCTTCTTTGTTCTCCATCTTCGGAACGTAAATTTGAAAGATTTTTTAGTCTAAAGTGGTCCGCTGAGAGCGCATTGTCTTCAGGAAGGACGTCGAAAGCGTCAGATTTATCATTGTCGTTTGGCATCAAATCATTTTCATCTTCCCTGAAAGTTACATCATCATAAAAATATTCCTCGTTTTCTTTATCACTGATATTCATATAGTAACAAAATGTGAACTATTTACCATGGCTGAACCTGTCCAGAAAGATTACAAAAAAAAAGCATCGAGAATAATTAAATTTAAAGAAAAAAATTTAAATTTGAACTAAATCTAAAAGAACATGTCGTACAACGTTACCCCTACCATGATTTTTCTTACTTTATTCCAATATTACGAGGTCACTTGCGTCCATGTCTACAGGAAGACTAAAAGAAAAGCTACTCCAAGCTTCAGCCACTTTCGATCACTACACCCTGACACTCGCGCGTTTTCGAAATTTTTATGTCATTTTGACCTGTACGGTGGAGATCAAAGGTTAAGATTATTTCGCTAATAATTTATATTGTTTTCTCTATGAAATTGCAGATATGATTAGTTTTGTAAGATAATAGGTTCTTAGGTTATATTAATGATTCTGAAGATAAAGGGTAAATGGATGAATTTTTTTTTATTTCATTTGTAATCAGCAGTACGAGTTAGTTTCACTCTTCGTGTTTTGTGTTTATGTGTAACATATGTATGTTGTTTTCTATATTAAAAAAAGGTAAAACACATCCAAACATGGGACCACTTTTTGCCTTATACTTCCTGACTCGGTTGATCCCTGCTTAATCCTGTGTTAACTCAAACCCAACTTCGTTCCTCTCACCCCCGGGCTAACAAATGATAATGAAAAGGATTACATGGAAGGGGGGGTAAGGTTCTTTCTTATTCAGTTTGAATCTTTTATTCAAATTACATCGAGAAGGATGTCCTTCGGATTAGCGGAGTTTAATGAAAGACACTCTCTAATGAACCACTCTGCATATATTAACATTTCGATATTCCGCCCCTTCCTCGCTCGCCGGCCGGGCTCTAAGTAGAATTTATTAATATCGCCGAAAAGGGGTGGAATGAGATACAATTGTTAATATAATCGAGGGGTGATATGCAAAAATAAAGCTTTTTTTCGAGGGCTCTCTTGCTCTATTTTACTCTCTCGCTCTCTCGTCCACACAACTCTCGTTTGAATTCACATCAGGGCACGCCATTAAAATTATAAAAGAGTACAGCTGTTTTAATTATAGGAAGTGGTTACAGCTTTTGATCAATAAAAGTACTCATTTCCTGGCGGGGGTGGGTTTTTTTTTTATGCGCCGACCGGGACAAAGGCTTTCCCGGTCCGCGATATAAATTGATGGGAGTCCACTTCAAATTGTATTATCTTTGTATTGTAAAAAAAAAATATTCATGTCGGCCTGATATCAAAGATGGCGATATTAACATAGGGTTATTCCGTTCAAAGGGGATTATTCAAAATGTCCTACTGCGAGAATATAATAAAACCAGCTTTCATCACAGAAAAATAATTAATTAGGTGACTTTTTGATTTTTTAATGGTATTTGTACTTTACTTTGTACAATACCCAAGAAAGACGTTGTGTGTTATCTGATGCATTGTACTAATGCGGAAGAGTAGCATGAAAGACCGCGGGGTCTGCGAGTGTTTGTTAGGATAACAACTCAGCTAGTGCGGATTTAAGGTTGGCCGCCATGAGTTGAGATCATCTCGAGTGCTCAAAGTGTTCGCCTTTTGTGTACTTGTGCCATTCTTGACGTGTTGAGAGTGCCAAAAAGCAAAGATAGCAAAATCTCACAGACAGTCTCCACACGACACGCAAGAATGGCTCAAGTTTACAGAAGACAAACACTTCGAGCCCTGAAGATGATCTCGATAAAGATAGAAATGTTGGCTAGAAAGAAAATGTTTTTCTGAAACCTACATCACACCAGACCGCATCTAATGATATCTGACTATCATAGTTTGAAAAAAAAAAATCACCAAAACACAGCAAAATCATTTTGTGATAGAATAAATTGTTAGTTAAAGCTTAATCTATCATCAAATAAATGATTTTCCTGTTTTGTGATTTTTCCTTCATCCCATCAAAATTAAATAATTTTGAGTTCACGAATTTTTATTACCAATTAATTAATAACTCATGAATTTCTGATTTAATGTATCATTATTATTTGGAGATCGTGAGGTGCCGTCTGGTGTGACGTAGGTTTTAGAAAAATATTTTCTTTATCTGACCGACGTTTCGATTTTTATTGAGATCATCTTCAGCGCTGTCATTCTGTGTCATTCTTGTCGGTCCTGTTGAGAGTGCCAGTGGGCACTTCTAGACGGAAAACAAACACTTTGAACCCTGAAGATGATCTCCAAAAAGATCGAACGAACGTTGACACGATAAAGAAAATAGTTTTCTAAAACCTACATCACACCGACCGCATCTCACGATCTCCAAATAATTATTGGCTGACGGTCACTAAACACCCGATTCTATCATTATTCTAATCACAGTTAGGATATCCCATATTTATCCTATTCACAGCTGGTGTTCAACAACGGAGGACCAATCTAATTTTCATTTAAATAAAATCGCATTAGCTGAATCACAATCAGATGTAAAAATAAAGTTTAAAAATGTATCTTACGTACATGCTACTAAACGAATTGTATAAAAACAAAGTAGAAACTATACTCTATGACGGTACACGATGGCAAATTTATTTAATGTTCGGTAACGATTCGGTTTATAGAACAAAATAAGTTTTCAGCTAGCCGTCACTGACCGACGGGATTGTATATTAAACCATTATGGGTTATTCGTGTCCGATGAGAGAACCGTGCCAGCGAATATCCATCAAACGTCTATTAGTTTTGCAATTAGCCAGCTTTGTAGATTTGCGAAGAGTAGAGCTGCGCACTTGTCAATCCGGGATGACTGGAACAAGGAACCGTCATGTAGGCAAACTGGCCTACTCGACTCACTCAAATAGCTGTCAACTAAGAACGCTATTCTATTGTTGGAATTTGTGAACACAGATTACGTTTGTTTTCGGACTCGTGTAATCGAGGTAGTGCTGAAGTTGAACAAAGACCAAGACCTTAAAAAAAAGATGTTTGCTACAATATAAGTTCCACCTTGCAATCGACACGTCAAATTTGATAAAAAGTGTCGGGCTTTTTGCAGATATTTATCCAAATCATATCAAGGAAATTAAACTTGGTAGAAGAGTAATTTTAAATAACTGCTTTAAAATCGAAAGTTGTTTCCATTTTGAATGTTTCAATGTCGAATTGAAAATAAATATTTTAGCTTCATCCAACGGCACATTTTATACTTGAAATATTTCAGGTACTATATGAGGTCGAGTTTTTTTCTATATTTGATATCTACATGAATGTTTTTTACACATTATGATTACCTACACGAATGTCCGACTGATACACTACCTAGACTGGATCAATAAAGTGATTTGGATTTTGTTAGGCTTACGCGCATAAATAAAAACATGTGTAGAATTGAGCTTATCCTTTCTCGCAGTCCTTCGGCAACACCAGCTTTCGCATTTCACAAAAAATTACTGGCAGGCTTCGATAAACACATACCCCAGGTGTTGGCTGTCCGGGGGCAGACCTAGGACTTATTTCCAGCTTGCGAATGGGCTCCGGAGAGATTGATGGCAATTCAGGACCCAATGCATCTAATTCCAGACCCGTTCACACTCGGGTTCATTCTTAAATATATTCTTACTTACTTCACTCAATGGAATGTTGGATATTCCTCCATCACCACATAATTGATGGTCAATGCACGCAATATTCCGTCATAGACATCACACATTTGCGGGTATAAATGCATAAATTCTCAACACACGCTTGGTACACATAAGGCTATAGTTATGTAAAATTCCTCCAAGAATCGGAAGAGGGAACAAAAATACTCTATGCCGTGCTGAAGCATCAGTGTCATATCAGCATTCCTATGCGCTCTTTGTAAGACTCCAAGGAATTGTACCCTTCAACTAAGTGAGACACAACGACTCGGCCCATTGACACTGCTACCTTCAATACTTTCCAAAAGGATAGTTCCTACTCGCAGTAAGTTGTTCGGCAACGACCGGATTTCGAGCCTCTTAGCTCATCATCAGGTTCAAGGACTTCTACAACAACGTCTCTCGACGTGCATTGCCAAAGTGAAACCGCTGATACCTCCGCCAACGCGACGTTCCAATTAACAGCTGAGTTTTTTAATGACGCTCAATTTGAACATTGGAAATGTGGAAATAAAACACATATGAATATTATAATAATAAATACTTTATATTGTTAAATTAAAATATAAAAATAATAGCAATTAAAATAATTAGTTTAATTATTTTGATATTATTTATGTACATATTTAAAATGGGAGGTAGATCTGTTATATTATTAATGCATTTATCACCACGTTTAATTTTACATTTTTTAATTTCAAATTTCTTAAACCAATCTAGTTATTTCCCATTGTTGAAACTGTGTAACACGCTTGTATTTAAATTTGAATTGAAATTATATTTTGTTTCTTTTAGAACAAACACACAGTTGAACAGTGAGGATGAGCTAAAAGGCTGGAAATCGGGATCGTTGCAAAACAACTTACTGTTAGTAGGAACATCTTTTTAAAAAGGATGAAATACCACACTCACTCCATCATTTATCATTTCCATGAAACAAACTGTTGGTATATTATTTATATACATATTTAAAATGGGCGGTAGATCAAAATCTGTTATATTATTAATGCATTTATCACCATGTTCAATTTTACATTTTTTTAATTTCAAATTTCTCAAACCAATCTAGTTCTTTCCCTTTGTTTGCAACACTCGTATTTAGATTTGGGTTGAATTTATGTTTTGTTTCTTTTAGATGGTCCTTAAATTCCAAAATTTGCTCGATTTAGGCAAGTGTTCTTTTACTCTCGTTTTTATTTCTCTACCGCTTTGTCCTATGTATTTAATATCACAATCATTACATTTGAGTTGGTAAACCCCGCTTTTTGCCAAATTGTCTACTCTGTCTTTAGGTCTTGAAAGGATGTTTCTAAGTGAGCCCGTACTTCTAAAAGCTATTCTAAACCCTTCTTGTTTAAAAATTTGGCTAACTTTTTCTGATAATTCCCCAATGTATGGCAAACAACGGAAACCTAATGATTCGTTTATAGTGGGGTAACTGAGTCCTATTGTTGTTTCGTTTAAAGTTAATTTTTTATTCTTTTAACTAGCAATCTATCAATAAATATTTCTTGATACCCGTTGTTTTTTTGCTAAGGTTTTAATAGTTTTAATACAGTAACAGTAACAGTAAAGCAATTGCCTATTTATTTACAGAATATACAGAATTTACAAAGAAATTAAAGACTGGCTTCAGGCTTCCTGCCTATATACCTGATCTGAAGTAAAAAAGAACTAATTTAAACATATCTCAATATTAGTACAGAGGGAAAAAAAATATTTAAACATTTTTTAAAAAAACCTTTACATTATATAGTTAATTTACAGCAAAATGTGCTTCACTCTTTTGTACTTATATTTTTTGTAAAGTGTCTGCAAGGAGGCAACTTCATAGTTAACAATATTTCTAATATTAGTGTATTCACAAGTTCACAAGGTTTGCAAAATCTTGATGTTATACTGTGGACTTGTGTAGAGACACTAGTCACCTCCAATACTGAATGGATGTAGTCTATTGGCGTCCACCTGTAAAAGGAACCAATTTGTTCTGCACAACCTGCAACTTCCTGTTGTTGGTGATACACGTATTAGACCAGACAGGAGCCGCATACAACAGCATGGGTCGAATATACAAATAATAAATTAACTTTTTATTAAATATACTCAGATCAGAGTGTCTATTTAACAACGGAAATAAATTGCAGATCAGAGCCAATCCTCTATCGCATACCGTGTTGATGTGCTTGGTGAACGTGAGCTTTGAGTCCAGCATCAAGTTTTAATTCTTTTTTATAGTTATCAGGTGTTAGCGGAAGTTTGAGCCAAATGAAACCAGCAGCCTTTTGGGACCATGGGTGGGAAGAATCCGCGGGTATCATAGTGTCTGTAGTTGTGGGTTTTCTATATACATCTATTTCTATTAGGCTGTTTATTACGGACAGTTTTAGGTCTAAAAAGTTCAGACAACCATCTTTGCCAATTTCCAATGTAAAATTTATATTACGGTGTAGGGAATTGATTAGTTGTAGAAATTCTTGAAGAGCTTCTAATGTTCCCGACCATATGCATAAGATATCGTCTACATAGCGTTTCCAGAAATGAACATATTTAATTAATTTGTTTTTTGATTTGAAAAGATTTTTTTCGAAATTATCCATGAATATTTTAGCACAAAGTGGGGATAGTGGAGACCCCATCGGTAACCCTTTCATTTCGTATAATTTGTTATTGAATTTACAATAATTAGATAATAGGTATATATTTAGGAAGTTTATTATATCATTTTTTACAAGTTCGTTAATAGAATTCTCGGTAAATTTTTTCTTAATGAGTTTAGCACATTCTTCAACGGGGATATTTGTGAATAAATTAGTAACGTCAAATGATACTAAAACACAGTTGTTGGGTATATTGAGCTGCCACTTTCTTTTAACTATGTGTTTTATTGCATTTTCAACGTCTGAGGGCGGGTCGGAGTGGCTAAGTTCGAAGGTCTTGGCGTCCTGTCCTAGTCGCATCCCTGGCTTTTTCATTAACCTCCATCCTATGTGTACAGGTACCTACGCAACAAGCAATCTTCTTTTTGACGAAACGCTCCATTCCGTGGTATCCCTTCAACAAAAGACATTCGACGGCTTCGGACCTGTCACGAGTTGAAAGTTCAGAACACACTAAAGACCTTTAAAATAGATAAAAAGATTTTACGTACATTGAAATGTACAAGGTGAGATTACAAAGTCTAGAGGGGTCGAGATTCGGTGTACGACTGACGGAAGTCCGTTTCTGAAGACTGGAGAGAGCGAAGAGAGAAAAGAAAAGTGTGAGGTGGGCGAAAAGCACGGGATTATAACAAGGATAACAAGGCGGTGGTGGAAAAGGAAAAGGATACTAGGAGGCGGGGTTTGAGTACCCCAGGCACTACAGCCTTCTACTTATTGCAACTTATAATAGGGTGATAAAGTAGATGCTTCAATTCTTCGCGGAGTACTCCATTGGTTAAAACAGCGAGACCGTTTCTGGGTAAGTTTGGCCGTGAGGACACAGAACAGGGTCGGCTCGTTGCCCAGCTGCCCTCCCTAAAGCAAGAAAGACACCCGATGTTACGGCATGCGACGCTATCGATGCTACCTGACGCGATGCAAACTCCGATTTTCCATAAGGTTGCGTTACCACCGTGCTCATCTTCCCGATGCCACGCTAACCTACCCGACGCTCAGCGATCCCCACTGTCCAGATTTTCGTCGGGTAGCATCATGTACAATCGAAGACAAAAAACCGGGCACTTATATTTTTATTCCAACTACATGTATTATTGTCGTTACATTAATTACAACACACTAATTTTAATATAAACGAAATTAACTGTGATTAAAAATTAAGTAGGGTTTATTTAAAAAAATAATTTTAATTCTTTGGTAGAAAATTAATCAAAACATCGGAACACGATTCGCTTCGGCGGTACATATACTAAAATTAAAACAATTTATTACACGGTTTTGCTCATAAAATTTAATTAACAATTTATTTAATACTTTTTCTCGTAAAATTACACCATTTAGTAATGTCGGGTAGCATCAGAACAGAACAATCATATTTTGTGTAATTTATTTCAAACTAAGTTCATTCAGTTTTGTCGTTACATTAATTACAACATGTTATTTTAATGTAAACCAAATTAAACGAGATCAAAAGTTTTTATAAGCACTGTTTTATTCTGATGGTTAGGAGTAACTTTACTTAAAACAGTTTAACAAACAAGATGGTTGTGCTCATAAAATTTAACTAATAATTTATTACAAGGTTTTGCTCAAAATAGTGCATTAAGAACAAAAGATGCGTTGCGATTGTGATTATTGTGGTAAACGCGGTGGACTGTACGCGACGTATACTTGCGTCGGATAGATGTGCACACCCCACTAAAACGCTGCAGGGCGTAAGGTATCATTGGGCAGGGTCGCATGGCGTAGCATCGGGTAAGTGTGTTTCCGGCTTAAGGCTTCGCTGAAACGTGTTCCCAGGGTTTGCGTTCGGGTCTGAAGCCGCACTTACATTCTGCTCTACTGGCTAAGGATCAATCCCGAAATGGTCCTGCTTGACAAGGACACCAAGATACTCCCAGCTCGCAGCAACAACTGACCAAAGGATTTGTTCTCAACGCTCCAGAGATCGGTCAAAGACCCTGATAGTAAAGCCTATCGAGCCTCTGCAGGCGCGTTTTTCGGTCACGTCGTTTGTGAGAGGTGAAGATTACATTGAAAATTCGGTCTAAACGAAAACTTGGCTTTTTGTTAGAAGAAATTTCAGGAGAGGTTTTGTACTGTTCCCGGTATTTTTTGAATAGGCGATATTGCATTTTGGTTTTCCGATGGTGTAATGAATTCAAAAGGAACCTTCACATTTAGCTCTATTTTTTGTCGAAAAAAATCTATTGTCCTCTTGTTCAGCCTAGTGATCGTCTGCATGCAGGATGTTAATTTTTTCTCAAAACTGCATCATATTGGTCTTTGATGGCACGGTTGATTTTCTTGTCTTACTAGGTACGCGCGCGTAGAGATTAGTGACCGTTAATCGATAATTATCATACAACGTGAGATGCGTTCTGGTGTGCACCAGCGATATCGGAATAACTTCCTTGGTACTATTTTGGTGTTCTGGGTATTATCTCTACATCTGTCAGTCAGATTTTTTGGACATAGTTTTATCATTTGAAAGTGGGGAAACCAGAACAAAATGAAAATACCAAAAAGTACCTGTACTAAAAAAGTTTAATATTAAATTTAATTATTTTTGTCTGTAGGTAGAATGAAAAGCAGGTCAGAAGAACATCTCCAGCTGAATTATTTTTGGAATATGTTAGTTAAACCCGTATCAGCAAAAGTCGTATTAATATAAATAAATAATAATAATAATTAAAGAATTATAAACTTCGTAAGATATTCGAAAAAAATTAATGGAATAATTAAACCTTCTTGGATTAATTTGAATAATCCACTTTTAGCCAATATTAGTTTGTTTCTAATATATATGCTTTTTACGCTAATCAACCTTCAATACTAATTTAAGAAGAGCAGTCTTTTATTACAAAAAATTTAAAATATATGCATCTTCTCAATCAGCAATTTCTATTATTTGTTAACATTTTTCAATGCAGAATGTATTAATTGGGCCAAAACCTCATAATGGAAACAAGCGATTTAGAGTGTTTTTCGGATTTAACCCTTTTGGGCGATAAAACGTGCCCATAATCAGCGTCGGGTGATGTATCGCGTACACTGTTTAACCTAATTAATCCCTTAAAGGATATACGAAAACTTTCGCTAGGTCGGTTAGGCGTCATAATTTTCTCCTGTAACTTTCCGTTGCTTAATAGAAATACCCCCTGCTGATCTCATGTATTTTAAGCGGCCTTCATTAACGCGACCCCTTATTCCGTTGCACACGCTTAAAAAATCAATCGGCATATTAATCAAACCTTAAGCGCATTGAATACAACAAATCACCTCATACCTTTACACTACTCAAATTAAAAATAAAATAGACAAATTTTGTAAAATCCGAATGATTAATATAACATTTTAATTACATATGTGAAGAGAGAGAGAGAGAGTGAGAGAGAGACGGATATGCAGACATGACGTGCAAGAGAGAAAGGCAAAACAGTCGAAGAGAGATTGATTGACTGATTTAACTTTTTATTTAACAACACAAAGTTAGCGCGACCAAAAGAATCTACGTAAATTATATACATATATATATACATTTTTCCAACTAGTTATTATTTTTATTTGAAGTCTTGGTTATGAATAAAAAGTTAGTGAAACCAGCAGGGTTCGAACCGAAGTGGGAAAAAGGAGGAAATTCAAATGGTTGTAGGGTGAGCTGAGAAGTTTCTGTCCTCGAGGGGATCGTAGTCACGATAGCTCAAGTGATAAAGCGGTGTCGTATTTGGTCGACGGTCCTGGGTTCGAATCCCGCTCGTGACACTGGCATTTTTATTTGAACCAAAACCTTACATAAAGATTAATTAATTGAAAAGGATTTATTTAACATTAATCCATTTATGTTTTAGTGTTCAATTGACTAAGTTACTTTTTTAAATTGATTATATACACAATTTACGCAGACTCTACTGATTTTTAAAATGTATTTTACAAATAGCATACAAGAAACAAGATGTTTTCATATTTATGGTGATTATTACATTGAACGTGAATCAAAAATTATTCCGAAATCGTGAGATGCGATCTGGTGTGATGTTGGTTTCAGAAAAACATTTTCTTTATCGTGCCATCGTTTCGGCCTTTATTGAGATCATCTTCAGGGCCTGGGATTTACAAACATTGCTTAAAGTTAACAAACACATGTAGGATGTGAAAAAGGTGACTGTATACAATGCAAAATAATTTTTTTATATCCAATCAAAGTGTTTCTTTTCTGTGTAATTGTGCCATTATTGCGCGTCCTGTTGAGAGTGACAGTGAGATATTTCTGTTTATATACGTTTGATGTTAGACACGTCATGTCACGTTGGCACGATTAAAGAAAATGTTTTTCTGAAACCTACATCACACCAGACCGCATCTCACGATTTCGGAATGATAATTGTTTTCATATTTCTTAAATTAAATATAGCACGTTACAAAAAAAGGCAATATGAATTTATTTACAAATAACGAGTAGCAATCAAAACAAAAGATAAACAATAAAATTTTAGTAAAAATTATTGATAGTCATCACTTTAAAATAATTAACCAATAGATTTTTAATTGTCGTTATAAGTGTAGTTATTACAGAATAAAAACATAATAACATATGTACATAATATTAACTAATTGCGGTTTTCTTGATTTTATGAAGTTTTTAATTATTTTCCACAAGAAGTTTTAGATACTTTCATTTGAAAGTAAGAAAACTGGTCTCGGTGGAAATACTAATTGGGACATTATTATTCATCTTTATGCTGGTAATTAAGAAAGAATCGGACCATGTTTTAGTCCTATGAATTGGACCTTCATATATATTGTTTTGACATGTGTGGCGTTTAGTGTCCGTTGAGCAATAGTTATTCGGAGATCGTGAGATGTGGTCTGGTGTGACGTAGGTGTTAAAAAAAACATTTTCTTTATCGTGCTAACGTTTCGTTGAGCCCGCAATAAAGATTGAGACGTTGACACGATAAAGAAAATGTTTTTCAAAAACCTACGTCACACCAGACCACATCTCACGATCTCCGAATAATCATAGATGCATTATTAATCCGTAAATACAGAAGTATCTTATATATAAAAATATAAGAAAAAGAAAGAGAGAGAGAGAGAGAGAGAGAGAGAGAGAGAGATGATTTTATTTGATCAAGCAAAGTTAGGCCTCTTGGACATTTCTTACACTTACCATGAGTTGTACAGTTTACTTTATCTGTTTATTGTGATTTAATCATCTTTGGTCTTTACAAGGTATTTTATAATTATCATTTATATTTAAAAATATTTTTTTATTTTATTTTTAGTAATAACTCGGCAATATAACTTTTTATGCACTGACTGACCAAAAATTCCATCCAATTGATATCTTTCGAGAAACTGCGTCTCGCATGGTATAGTTGCCAACGGGTTTCACCACTGGAAAGACACTGTTCATGCCTTACCCACCTTGTGGGCAAGTTCGCACAATATAATAATTTCAATTTTTTTTATGTTGCATATTTAAAGTGCATTGTAAATAAATAAATGAATTTACAAAAATGTCTATAAGGTTGTAACAATAGATGCACAGTTATTTTATGTTTACGACAATGGAAAAATATTACAATGAACGACCAAATTTGTGTCTTAATTTTAATATTTTTAAAAAATATTCTTCCCATCGTGGACGACCCATCGTTTTCCCTTGTTTACCCCGCCCCTGCATTCATCAGGTATTGTCCGATGTTGGGCAAAAAATTGGGGTGGATCTGTCTATGTCTGCGAGATGGAACCTATTAAATCAATATGTGAAACCTTGCGCACTCAACCCTCGTTTGCGATTTTTCCCTTTTTTTCACCCCCACATACCCGCTGAAACGAGCGGACCTCCCATGCATAAGCTCAAGCTAATCAGACGTCACACACCGGAGCCGATAGCTTTGAATCTGCGGGAATTAAACAAAAAATAAAATAGAATTTTACCACCGAGGCGTTTTATTAGCATTGACTGTCTGCAGAGATGATCAGTTTAAATTTTGGCTTTCAAACACATATTTAAATACATTTATTTGTGTATTGATATTTGCCACGATTCATTTTCACTTTATTTTTTCTGTCGCCCAAATAAAACATTCAAATATTTATTGCTAATATGAAAATAATGTGTATAAATATATTTTGACACTACTAGTATGTTTATTGTACAGCCCAATTTGCACTACGCTTCACAATTTTTACGTAAACAGTAATTATTGTATAATAAAATATCTTCTGAATCAAGCTAAGCAATGATAGAATATCGCTTACTACAGCTTAGATTTCCAGAGTTCAATCAAAATCAAGTGCAAAATACACTCAACATTTTAAATTTTGGAAAAAGTTTACGGATTCATAATTAGAAAGAATACCCGTGCTGCAAGCGCGTTTAACATTTCTGTAGTAGTTTGCGGATTGTACGAATAACTGAAACAATTAGAATAAAAACTCTCTCCCCAAATATTTTATTTTCTTAGTAAATCCAAGACGGAACATGAGCAATCACCGGAGTCTGAACAAGTATGGAAAGCAATTGTACATTTTTCAAGATTAAATTTCATTATAAAAAAGATTAATGGACGTTTTGTTCTCATTAACTAAAATATAATTATTGGAAAACAATAATGCACAACCCTTAGGTTTTTATGTATATCAGACAACACATTTTTTTAAATTAGAAAAAAATCAGAGCGGCCTGATCAGCTTAAATAAAACGTTTACAAAGTAAATTAAGTTTCAGCAAATTATTCACATAAAGAAGAAATAAGGTAATACTCAGGGGATCTTATGTGGATTGTTTTCAACATAAGGCAAGGTCAACCAAAGAGTGAAAATTGTATACAGCTTCTGCCTAGATTTTTATCAAACGCACAAATTATGTGAGGCTTTTCTTTTATGATCGTTTGATTACATGAGGTTATTTAAAGTTTATTTTTTTTAGTTAAAAGCGATAGCTTATTATGTTTCATTTTTAATGTAGGTTGATTTATAATCGTTTGATAATTCCGGGGGGGCTTTTGATAAAACCCAAAAAGCCCTCATCTCTATACAATTCAGCACAATCCTCCTCAGTCCGTTTATCACGAACATGCTACCCCCTTCTCTGGGAATTTTTTTAAACACAAAATGAAAGAGATGGAGAGCGGGGCGCGTATAAAAGTGAGAAGCCAGAGCGAGAAAGCGAATCGGCCGGGGGTGGGTCAGTGAAAAAAAAATCATCATAATAAATAACTGTTGGCCGGACTAATTCCGAGGGTTATCTCTGGAATTGAGTCCGGCCCAGGGACAATGCTCTGGGTCGGCGTAGACCGCAGGCCGCAGGGGAAGCCCGACAAAAGGGACAACTGCTTATATGACTTTTTGAAGGCCCTTTAGTTTTTTTTTTACACCCGGGGAGATAATTTTTTCACGCCGGGATCCGCCAGGGCCTTTGTGTTGATTGGCAATAAAAAACAATAAATAAAAAAACGATTGTGTCTTGTATTCATTGGGTGAAATGAAAGTATGGCGATCGTCTATCATATCGTTAAAGGTGGGCAAAGATTCTTGAAATTTATAACCCTAAAATATTGGTTCAGACCTTGCCAAACAGAGTAGAAATATTAAACATAAATTCTATAATCAATCTATAAATAAAAATGTTTTTAAATGGCTTTATGTTCTAAGCATATTAACCAAAATCAATGTTATTATGCGTATTCGTTTTAGGAGGGAAAGGGTAACCTGGAAAAAAGGGGACGGTGGGAATCGAACCTAAGACCGCGGAATCTACCAGCCGAGTATTAACAACAATAAAAGCATCGAAAGGATCGAAGATCGAAACGTGGCACGTTAAAAAAAAATATTTTTCTGAAACCTACATCACACCAGACCGCATCTCACGATTTCTGAATTGTTATCGATTAGCGGTCACTAATCACCGCACATAATAATATATCTATGTTCATACTTTTTTCTGTTAACCTGAGACTGGATCTGCCGGTGGATTTGAATCCATAAAATGGTTCCGCAGATAAATTCTATAATAATTCTTTTCTACTATCTTTATCGTTTGTACGTGATGAAATACACATTTATTTTGAATTTTTTCAAGAAATAACAACTTGAATATTAAACCTACCAAATTTTCTTGTTGACTTTCACGCTGTATGTATTATGTTTTCAGATAAATTTCTATCATGGGCGAATAGTGATGACACGTTAACTAATTTTACTGTTTGTACTATCCTACTAAATCATCAAGTGCAAGAAGACCTGAATAGCCTTTTGACGTTGGTGAGGATGGGCCCGAAACTTACAAAATAAAAGCATATTTATGCTACGGAACGCATGGACATTTTATCCGCGAACCACCTTTTTACTAAATCAGAGGTGACATTCTCTATTGTTCATTTATCTATATTTACTTGATATCCGTTCCTCTAGTGATTCTTACAATAAATTTATTAAAAATATGAATTCAATATTGAACTACATACATATTACATTGAAATCTTACCCCATTAACATTTTTGAACGAATCAGATTATAACGTGTGTGATGATTAGTGACCGTTAATCGATAGTTATTCAGAAATCGTGAGATGCGGTCTGGTGTGATGTGGGTTTCAGAAAAAAATTTTCTATATCCTGCCAACGTTTCGATCTTTATTCAGAACATCTTCAGTGCGTGGCATTTACAAACATTGTTTATATTTAACAAATACATGTAGAATGTTGCAAAAATTGTATTTATTCAATGAAAAAGAATATAGAATGAAATCATTTCTACTCACTCAAAGTTTTTGTCTTCTCTGTAATTGTGCCATTATAGCGTGCCGTGTTGAGAATGCCGTGAGATGTTGGTGAGTTGTCTATATATAAGTTGGATTTTGAAGAGGTGCGGTTGGAAGGCGGGATAGAAAGAGATTTTTATATAAGGCTTTAGCTTCTTTGACGTGAAAAGAGCCGACGACTTATAAAAAAATGTCTTTTCTATACCGACTTCCCTGACTTGTGAAATTTACACAATTTCTTTTAAATCCCAGGCCCTGAAGATGATCCCAATAAAGATCGAAACGTTGGTACGATAAAGAAAGTGTTTCTCTGAAACCTACATCACACCAGACCTCACCTCGCGATTTCTATATAATTAGATAATAACACTTTTATGGATTTTTCGAGCTATTTAAATGAATGTTTCTCATACCTTATTAACCTCATAACCCTCCATAATGTTTATTATGTCATTGGAATGAATAGATAAAATCCATTGGACAAGTATACCTTTCCAACAGCATTTACTAAATTTTGACAATTCTGACAAGAATAATTGTTTTCACTTTTGATAATATGAAACGCAGACTTATGATAAAAAATCACTGGGCCAGCCTTAAGATAAATCTATACGGAAAAGTAGTATTTTTTTTTAACTAAAAACTTTCTTATTTTATCAAAAACGAGAACTGGCAGGGAGAATCAATTTTACCGACATTGTCCACGAATTTGCAAAAATTAATTATGGAATTATTTGAGATAATTGTTTTTGCGTATTCGAAACATTTCATTATTCATTTTGTTATTATAAAATACGGATAATCTTTTCTTAATTTCACGTTGTATATTATCAATTAATAAATTTAATATCGTGGTCTAATTCCAGACATTCCATCATTACATCATTGAATTAAAAACCTTTATTACAACGAACGAAGATTTAGTTTATAAATAAAACATGGTTTTAACCGGCCTGGTAAGAATCATTGTATGAATGCAATATAAAATTCGACAAAAGATGTTCAAAATGAAGCCATCGATCCAGCCGACAAATCAGTTTGAAAACAAATTATTCATACTAAAATAGCCATTGAATTTCTTTTTTGCTTTACTTCCAAATATGTGGTGTTGAGTGAACGTTAGTCAATGGTAATACAGAGATCGTGATATGCAGTCTGGTGTGAGGAGGTTTTAGAAAACCATTTTTTTACCGTGCCAACGTTCGATCTTTAAGGAGATCAACTTTAGGGTTGAAAGTGTTTGTTTGTTTTCTCTGTAGTTGTGTCGTTCTTGTATCTCGTGTTGAGGGTGCACTGATGATGATCTCAATAAAGTCGTTGGTACGGTAAAGTAAATGTTTTTAACCACTTCACACTGGACTGCATCTCACCACCTCCAAATTTTCTAAATAATTTTGTCAAAAATTTTTGGCATCTTACTAATTGGCCTCAAAAGGTTTGGTTGGTTGGACAAGAAATTATTTCTTTAAACGATATTACAAAAGTGTGTAGAGATTAGTGACCGTTAATCGATAATTATTCAGATATCGTGAGATGCGGTTTGGTGTGATGTAAGTATCAGAAAAACATTTCCTTTATCGTGCCAACGTTTCGATCTTTATTGAGATCATCTTCAGGGCTCAAAGTGTTTGTCTTCTGTGTAATTGTGCCATCCTTGCGTGCCGTGTTGGGAGAGCACTCACCACCAGATGTTGGCACTATGTGTGGTGTTTGGTGACCTTACCTTAGTGATTATTTAGAGGCCGTGAGATGGGTTTTGGTGTGATGTAGGTTTTAGAAAAACATTTTCCTTATCGGGCCAACGTTTCGATCTTTATTGGGATCATATTTAGTTTCTTGGATTTAAAAACATTGTTTGAAGATGTGGATTTTACTTCGAAAAGTATCGGAAGTGTTTTGAGAAAATGTGAACACTGACCGATCGATCATGTCTGGCGTTTATATATCAAATTTGAATAAATTTTTTATATCATTTTTAGAATTTTGTCTTAATTAAACATGGACGAAAATTCAAACATTTGTAAATGTTTATTTTTTTATGGTTTTCAGTACTTAACATCATTCGTGTTTATCTACAGTCCTTATTTTATTTCTTGTCCCAATTGATGATTGCGAGGGTAGTTTTTAATTCCATTTTTAATTTTAAAACCTTATCAAAAATTGTCCTAATTCTTTCAAGTTAGATTACTTTGCAGCGTAGCCAATGAATCACTTATCGATCGTCAAATTTCAATTTTCACTTCATTGTGGGTTTTTTTTTCATTCATTTCATATCGTTGAACGATATTCATACGCAGCAGGATAGTTTGTCTAGTGAGTCATGTTGATTATTAATATTCATCTTACCGTCTAGTAGTGTGACTGATGTCTATTTATTTTTCCGAGATGCCCTGAAACTCGAAAAAGAGTGTTCTTCCCTACCAAGGTGGTCAAGTTCTTGAGCCACTGTTAATTTTCTTTATTACAATGTTCAGATTTAAAGCATTGTATTAGGTGTAAGAGGCTGCACGTCCGGCTGGAATTTCAGTGTTTGATTTGAACACGAATTTTATAGATTCCTATTCGGGTTTCCATCTTCTGTTTAACATTATTCGGTGAACTATCGAAATTGTCTATGGAGTTTTATTCCAAGTTGATTATGTTTTACAATTTGAACTTTTGTCGTTCTTTTGAACTAACGAATTAGTGTGTGGTGTTAGTGACGGTTAGTCAATGATTATTCGGAGATCGTGAGATGCGGTCTGGAGTGACGTAGGTTTTAGAAAAACATTTTCTTTATCGAACCATCGTTTCGATCTTTATTGAGATCAATTCATGGCTGAAAGTGTTTCTTTTCAGGGTAGATGTGTCACTCTTGTCTGGGGTAGTCGCATCACGACGGACACATCTGCACGGAAAACAAACACTTTCAGCCCTGAAGATGATCCCAATAAAGATCGAATCGTTGCCATGATAAAAACGTGTTTTTCTAAAAACTAAGTCACACCAGACCGCACTCACGATCCCCGAATAATAACAAATTAGTTTCAAGTTTTCATCTCATGTTCAAATTTAACATTAAAAATATTAACAAATTTGTTCATGCGCTTTATAATATTTAATAAATGATTAAAAACTCCCCTCATTAAAAAGTTAAAAAACATATGTTGAATTTGACTGATATGAGTTCATTTTCCAGATGCGTAGATAAATTGAGATTATTCATAATTTTGTTCTGAGAAATTATGTTATGAATTGTATTTACTTTTTGTGTCATTTAATAATTGTTTTATAATAATTAAATTTACAAACTAATTTCGGCATGTTAAAAATTTCATTTTTTAAGAAATTACTCTGTAGAATAATAATTTTTTTTATGATACAGCAGAGTTAATTGAACAAACCATTTTTATCATAAAATTAAAATGTATAATGAAAAAGCCAAATTAAATGGCTTCTCGGTAGTTTTGAATATTTAAAAAACCATTTGAACGGGGTTGAGTGAAAAAGGGGGCAGAAGGTCGGCTGACACGGCCGCTTCAAGGGCAGGCATGAAAAGGGGGTGAAAAAGGGGGATGGGAATTGTTTACTTTCCGAGGGTAAACCGTGCTGAAATCTCAAGAATCCTGAGCGGACAGGTCTTCTTGACCCGGGACCGGCGCTAAGACGCCAACTCGTGAGGAAAGAGGCGATTTGACCGCGGAAAGGTCGCGAGGCGGCACCCACCCCGCTGCCGCCCCCGACGGCCTCCCGGGGGCGGACCAACACGCCTCGAGCCCGGCCCGGGCAAAAAATTGACCAATCGAGTTTTTACTTGTGCCGCCGCCTCCGGAGAGCGCCACCCCCAATCGATATCCGCCCGCTCGTCCTCCCCACCAATTCTGCAAATTATTGTTTTAATATTTGTTTTCTCTCCGACTGACCTCCTCCCGATTGAGGGCGGCGGACAACCGCCCTGGAGGGCCTGCCTTCTTTGGAAGGAATTTCTCCAGAGACTCGAGGATAGCGCCCTTGAAAGATGCCCTAAGAAATTTTTCTATCAGTTTCTATCAAAATTGAAGTATTTTACTATATTTTTCCCATTTAATTGTTTCTTACTAGGAAAACGCTAATTTCATACCAAATACAAACCAACGTTAATGGGTTCAGTAAAGGCAGATAGGTGTCTCGAGGACTTCCTCATGGTCCATATTATCTTTGGATTATGAAAATTATTAACCTCAAAATAAAATTTAGTTACAATATTTAAAAATAGAATTGATCAGATTTCCCTATGCACAGTTCAATTTTAAACACAACGAAAACGAAGAGGTCATCTTTTTGTAATTACTTTTTGCAACATTACTTTGTATGATCTGGGGTTATTGCCAACTCAAAACAGAGATTTTTAGTTGAGATAAAAAAGTCGGCGTCACGAGCGGTATTCGAACCCACAACCTTCGGCTAAATACTCAGCTACTCTACCACTTGAGCTATCCGGGCTTCAATCCGCCCAGACACTAACTTCCCAGCGCAACCTCACCTTTTCAATTTCCCCTCCTTTTTTCAAATGTCGTGTAATCTATTTGATTCTCGGCGACAAAGCAAATGATCACGGAGAGCTTTAGTTAATTATATTTCATTTTAACTTATTAAAATCAAAGGTTTTCGTGGTCCGGTTGATCAATTAATATCTTTCAAGTAATTAAGGTTCTCAGTTGAGATAAAAACGGTCACGATACCGAAGGTCGTGGTTCGAATCCCGCTCGTGGCCCTGACATTTTTATCTCAACTAAAACCTTAATTACTTTAAAGATATCAATCAACCGGGCCACGAAAACTAGTGACTGTGAAAAGAAAGCTTCGAGTCCCTTCATTGAGCTTTTGGGAAATATGAAATACATCATGAACTTTATGAACAACTTAAAATGTTGACATGTATGAACAACTAGTCACAAATTAGCCTAAGATCACATATACAGTAAAAAAATGATTTCTAAAATAATTCTCCGAAAAATACAAAACATAACTTTTTGCCAATAAATTATATTTTTCATTGAATATAGGCTATTATAATAATAGGTTATATATATATAATAACAGGCTTCTTCTAATGAACCACTAATTTTCTTCAGTACGAATATAATTATCTTTTCGGGATGTTGATAATTCATAATTAAACATACGTTAATTATGGTATTTATTAGTCCTATTTTTTAAAAATATACATTTAATTTTTATGTACGCCTTCTAAAATACTCTCAATAAATGATAGAATAAAAAAGAAAGCCTATATATTTTTAATGATTAGTAACATACGATTCAAAAAAAAATTGTGCATATAAGCGCCATAATAAATACATATAACATGTAAAACATGCATAATTACATAAACACAATTAATGTCTTACATGCGCGAAACTAACAAAACATAATGGCCCCAAGTTGGGACTATAATAACAACATCGAATTTAAAAAATGGTAAAAAAGATTTTGTCGAAACAATCGAAAAACGTGAACTATCTTTTATTCACAATACATTCCTTCTCAGTACTACGTAAAAAAATGTATGCACTGTGTAAAAAGAAATTAAGTTTTGAATTAATTTACACTGTGTACTGAGTGTTGCAGTGATTGAGGGTACAGTCTGGGGATAGATTGTAGATTCAATCTTGGAGCAACACAGCACAAGTATTTCCCATATGCTCATAAAAATTGAACATATGTAATAGAAAATAAATTGACTTGAGTATTGCTAAACATACAAAACAAATTTAAGCTAAATTACTCAACATCTGATGGTGAGTGCCCTCTCAACAAGATACGCAAGAATGGCACAATTGCACAGAAGACAAACACTTTGAGCCCTGAAGATGATCTCAATAAAGTTCGGAACGTTGGCATGATAAAGAAAATCTTTTTCTGATACCTACATCACACCAGACCGCATCTCACGATATCTGAATAATTACCAATTAAGTCACTAATCTCTACACACTTTTGTAATACCGTTTAAAAAAAATAATTTCTTGTCCAACCAAACAAACCAATTGACGTCAATTAGTGTACGATGACAAAAAGTTTCGACAAATCTATTTAAATAATATTTAGAGCTCGTGAGATACAGTCTTCTGTGAGTGGTTTTAGAAAAACATTTTCATTACCGTACCAACGTTTCGATCTTTATTGAGATCATCATCAGTGCACTCTCAACACGACAGACAAGAACGACACATCTAAAGAGAAAACAAACACTTTGAGCCCTGAATATGAACTCAATAAAGAAAATGGTTTCCTAAAACCTACGTCACACCAGACCGCATCTCACGACGTCCAAATCATCATTAAGTAACTGTCACTAAATACCACACCGTATTTTTTCGAAGAAAATTTTAAATGCAGCGCAATTGGGCTATCAACCTAATATTACCTGGGAATCTGTTGCAATTAATATTGTCTATTATATTCGCAAAAATCATCTACGAGAAAGTTACTGTCATAGTTCAAATGAACTTAACTCGTGCATTCGATCCCATAAATCATCAGCCAATGATAGCTGGCTAAAATGTTACATTTATTTACTTAATAAATCTATTGTATTTTAAATTATGAAGAACGTAATATCAAAAGTGTGACATTAAATTCTCCGATAAGGCAAAAGTTAAGATAGGATACGAAAACGTTCTATCAAATCTGGTTTATTATTTACAATTACAATAAATTTATTTAAAGAAAATATAATATTCTGAAAGCACGTATTTGTTGAGAATTTACAAATTTTTAAATGTTGCAAAAAGGATTAACTTTCTGAAACTATAGAGTCAATAAATGAGCAGAGATAAATAATAATTTATTGTGCGAGGCATAAGGTGAAGAACGAACCCTAGTAAAAGACAATCAATAATTATTGAAAACCATAGAATCATAATGCTTCAACTTCAAAAATTATTTTAGCAAATAAAGACATTGAATACTTGCAAAAAATTAAAAAGTTTGGGTATATTAATGCATGAAAAATTCAGTTGGAAAAATCGAGTGAAAAATATGTGCAGGGATGTTTAACGTAGTTTATTCCATCCCGCTCGTGGCGTTATTTTTCATCTCTACCAGGACTCACAAAGAAAGTATAAATGTTAGAAATGATTAATAAGGTCAATTGTGACTGCTATATATACATGTGTTCATCGTAGTCTGTATGACATTCAAAACCGAACAAGATCTGCATTCTAAGTTAGTTAAAACCTTATTCTTTGTTATTATGACCGTTAGGCGATGGTTTTTCGGAGATCGTGAGATGCGGTCTGGTGTGACGTAGGTTTTAGAGAAATATCTTTATCGCGCCAACGTTTCGACTTTATTGAGATCATCTTCAGTCATTGTATAAATTCATTTTTTTAATCTAAATTTTTTTACCATTGTAGAAATTCATTTTTTTCACGTCCTACGTGTATTTGTAAAATTTCAACGATATTTCTAAATCCGAGGTCCTGAAGAGGATCTCAGTAAAGCTCGAAACGTTAGTACGATGAGGAAAATGTATTTCTAAAACGTACGTCACAGCAGACCTCATATCACGATCTCCGAATAATAATAAAACATCACTATTCATAATATCGTTCATAGTTGAAACAACATACAATTTCAACAGTTTAAATGCAAATGTAAATATGTAAAAAGAAAATTAAATAATAAGCAAAATTAGAAAAATTATTGACTGCTTGTTAAATAACTTTCTACGTTTAATATTTATTTATTTTTATTTATTGCATTGTTGAACAGTTGGGATTGACACACAATAAAATCGCCCAATTTTTTTTTAAATTTAGTAAATTGAAATTTTTTTAAATGTATGTAAAACTGTATTTATTCAAAATTGTCTCTTCTATACCGACTTCCTTCCCCACTCCTTCGAAATCCAACATATATAAACAATAAACGGCAAAATCTCACTGGCACTCTCAACACGACACGCAAGAATGGCACAATTACACTAACACAAACACTTTGAGTGAGTAGAAATGCTTTGATTGAATATAAAATATATTTTGCATTGTATAAATTCACTTTTCTCCACATCCTACATGTGTTTGTTAAATTTAAGCAATGTTTGTAAATCCCAGGCCCTGAAGATGATCTCAATAAAAAAGCGAAACGTTGGCACGATAAAGAAAATGTTTTTGTGAGATCTACATCACACCAGACCGCATCTCAAGATTTCTGAATAATTAACTATTAACGGTCACTAATCTCTACACACTATAAAACGATATATAAGGCATTTGTGTAAATAATATAAATATAAACAATGTAATGTAAATTGTGTGGGGTTAAGCAAAAAATATATAGTGTAGTTGTAATTTAATATATTTAAATTTTTAATTATTTGTATATTTAATGAAAGATAAAACAAAAAGATACATAACAAAATGAAACTCAATAAAACATAATGTACGTTATGTATAAAGGACACAAATATCATAAAAATGTACGCATGATATAAATAAAAAGAAGTCAAATGTCTCTTTCTCGTTCTCTGTCTGTTTGTCTGTTAGACTCCCCACTTGCTAAATTGGAACGAATGTGACATACTTAACCCTTTGGCGAAGCCACCTGCAGAATTCCCCCTATCGCCGCTTCAACTGGCCTTGGTTCAGCACAATCGCGGACGAAATCCTAGTCTAATGGGTCCGCTTAGCCCCGCGGCCTATTCCTCCCCCAATTTCAATCGGTCGGTTTACACGACGAGGATTAATTTGACATGGCCGAAACAATCCTCCTGTTCCCGCACTGCACTGGGTAAATCGGATCTTTTTGTTACATATGTCGAGATTTATCGTTTCATCATCTAGTTATTTTATAATCAGTAGGAGAAGGAAAATATTTCAAAAGTTAATGAAAGTTGCTTGAAATTACGTAGAATACATTTAATCTGTGATGGCTCAATAAAACCAGAAATTAAAAAAGGAACTGAACAAATGGATATAGGAAGAATCAGTGGGCCATTAGATGCATTCACCAGGTGCAAAAAAGACAAGAGGTTTTTCAAAACCAAATCTCTCTCTCTCTCTCTCTATCTCTCTCTCTCTCTCTCTCTCTCTCTCTCTCCCTCTCTTTTATGAAAAAAAAATCATAGTTTGATTGGCGAGAGTAAATTTAGTGATAAATCTGTTTACTTATTGACGGTAGTTGAACGATGAAATTTTCGAATGATTGCTACCCGAATAAATTATGCAGTATAACATCAGCATACAACGTTATACCAATGGGAATCACTAATTTT
>CM077106.1:16637882-16672225 GCA_039619505.1 Cimex hemipterus | reverse complement strand
AGAGGGGGAGAGAGAGAGAGAGGGAATAAGTAAGAGAGAGAGAGGGGGAGGGAGTGGGAAAGAGAGAGAGAGAGAGAGAGAGAGAGAGAGAGAGAGAGAGAGAGTGAGGGAATAGTAAAATTACCACGATTAGAAATTAGTTTGGTATGTTTTAAACCGTCCTCTACTGATGACCTAGGCAGGTTCCCATCTACAACACAAAATACTTCACAGTTTAACTATAAATATTTATTATTCAAAACAGGTGGTTTTTGCCGCCCGTTAAAATCACTTTTAAATATAAAACTTTAAATTGTATTTTGTTCATGAGTGATAAAACCGACAGGCCTCAAGGACCACCCACCTCGGGTGTTGACAGTCCGGGGTATATCCTCTGTTTTATCTTTCCAGCCGCCGAGGTTGTGCTCCAGGACCTATGAATGGACTACCTATGGACCCCCACCGAAATCCATTTATACTTTCATTCACCCTTCAGCCCTATTTTACTTATTTACATATAATTCGCTCAATTCACGTAGTGGAAGTATTCGATATTCCTCATCCTCTCTTAAGTTAATATAAAGCTAGCTTAATTGAACGTCCGATGTGAGCTATAAAAAGATAATGTATTAGAACTATATTTGAATATATTGGGGATCGATAAATCTAAACGACAAAAATTAAAGAAGAAAATATTTACTAAAGCAATTAAAATCATAACTCATGGTTGTAGGCTTGCTTTATATGAAAGCCCTTTGAATTTCGGAGTCATTTCTGAAAAAAAAAAAAAAACTAAAAGGTTGTGGCTTAGGTCATTTTCCATTGAGGATGAAATGGTGTATTTTCCTCTGGATTAGTTGTTAAACGATCCGGCTGACCGGCCTTTCCAGAATCAGAAACAGCTCCCGAGGCTCGTTAGAAAACGTTTCAATTTTCCGTGTCGCTTCCTCAAAAAGAACAAAAAAAAAAGACAAACGGAGCCCGGACCTTTGGACGTAGAATCAAATAAATTTGAAAAGGCGCTGCGAGGAATTCTTGTTGAAGCCGAAATGGTTTGTTTGCACAGGTCATTGTCGGCCGGTTGAGAGGGTTCATCAAATGTCAGAAACAAACGACGGCCCCAGCGTAAGCCCGTGTCTTGTCAAATCCCGGGTGGATTTTTATTCGGGCCAATTGTACACCTTTATTGTACATGGTTTTTTCACCCGTGATGAGCCATCTAATAAAAGAAGCGATTGGGATGCCTTTTGATCGTCTGTGAGCCATAATCGAAATCGTACTCTTTCCGTCCGGCACGCTTGGATAAATTAAATATGAAGTTGGTCTATAAGAAAGATAAACCAAAAAACCAAATAGATATTAAAAATAATTACACATTTAGCGCTGAAGTGAATTACACACGATTGTATATACTTTGTATGTAAATATAATCAGTGGGAATTGGAAGTAAGATTTTTGTAAACAAAAAAAATAACAATAATAATTTGCTCATATAAATTAATGAGTACAAACCTATCTCTTTCTCCTTTTTTTTTGTAACTTTTTTATAACTGCTTGATTTGTATGATAATTTAAATTTTTTATTAAAACATATATTTTATATACGGGTTATCAATTTCTAAAATTCGCCCATTTAATTTGGATTAACTTTAACAAAATTGTACAATATAATATAAAAAGTTAAAGATTTTTCCATTGCCCTGTTCCTTTATTTTTTCTATATTAGCAGTTTTAATTAATTAACTTACAGGGCAATTTTGTAATGGCAGTATTCTTTTAAAGACATTTTCATGCAGGTTTGATTAAAAATAAATAATTTTGACAATAGTTTTTATTATTTTTTCTACATCTCTTCTACCACCGGGACGCATGTCTATATATTATCACAATTTATTCAAAAATAGCTCTATGTCTAGGTTTCCGGACAAGGTCTAAGGGTTGAAGAGAAGGCGGACGAGCGGGACGTCCCGAACTTTAAAACTGCCCGACGACGCTAAAATCTATTAAAAACTTGATAGAAAGAAAGAAGCAGTGCCTATAGGTAGAGTAGCTCTTGTGTTTGAAGAGCAGTTCGAGAGATGGCTATCGGAGGAACTTGTAGAAAATTCCATCTTCACTGGATTAAGAACAGCTCATGATATTTACATTATTACACGGACATTTACTTTTGGGCCAAAGCCCTCTTGTGACCGGCAAATAGAGAAAGGCTCCCTCGTTGAGTAGAAGTGGAATTGGAAACTACATATAGAGAGGTAGGGAAGTTAACTTCGGTCTTTTAAGCAGTAATACGCTTGTTCCTTGAAAAAATCATAAAAGAGACCACACTGCCAAAAAAATTCTCACTAGATCTGATAGCCAATCAGGTATTAAAGCATTACTGTGTCAAAAAATTACACCAAAAATTAGTCACTGATTAAATCCAAAATCTCTAAAACCTGGGGAAACACAACAACATGATGATATCTAGAGTGCGAGGGTACAAGGGAATTTTTTGGTAAGGAGAAAACAAACAGACAGGCCAGAGGAGGATCTGCAAGATAGTTCCCGAACCCACACTTGGCATAATAAAAACAAACATATAATCCTCCATCGCAGACGGATTCAAACAAAACAAACGGAAAATGGGATAACTCTAGTTGCGGTAGAGACAGTAAACTTATGGTGAAACAACCGGCACTGGCAGAATCACTGCTACAGTTGGAGAGGGCTAAAATCAGAGTACTGGTAGAACTGGGCACTGGCATGTGAGAAAACATCTGCACAGCATGGTCTTATTCAGCGATGATCCCATTTGCAGATTATTTAATGAGGAGGAAACAGCCACATCATCTTCGAATGCGAAGCAACAGGTCAATGAATATTTAATATGATATACGCAAAAATCTATGGAATGAAATTGGAGCAGCGACAATCAATGAGCTGATGCTTCTAAAAAGAACGATTGCGTCTATTGCACTGACCTAAGGTACAACAGGCTAGAAGCTTGCGGTCTTAGGGAGCACAAACCCTGCTTCCTAGTATCCTTATTACCATACCACATACCCGCTGCTGTTCTCAAGCAGAATGGAAATACAGGCTTGCCATTTCTACGCGCTCTACATACACCCAACGGATCGACTCTATCAGTTAGGTGGGACACAACGAGGCTACCTTTCCATATATGCCGGACACATACGCGGGCATTGGCCTGAAAGTGTGTCCGTGAAATAATTTACATCGCATGAGCTGTTCTTAATCCAGTAAGACCCTTCTTTTACGAGTCAGATCCTCCGAGGGCCATCTCTCGACAGTGCTAAGTTCATGAATACCTTGACAGGATTGAAAGTTCAAACCATGTCAGCCTTCCCATTGTTTAGACATCAGAGTATCATCATCCAAAGTCCATCTGCACCGACGTTGTTAATTCCTTGTAGTATATGTTAGTAGGCAATGTTGATACCAATCATCCTCGTACCACCTTCATCATCTCACACTCATTTTCCAAGAATGGTCCCTACTATGTCTCATTAAGCTGCAACTATACCAGAAAAGGTTTTTGCGCTACAGTTTGACACATTTTCTCTGCAATAATTGTATTATGTATAATTTAAGCACATGCGATACTAATATAAATAACCCCTTTTAAGAGTTACATTTTCACATTTCTTGCATTACGTGTGAACACACTACCAACACTACACTCTTTAACTGACACTTAGTATGATACTAATTACTTTGATTTTTATGATGATAAAATGATAGAAAATTTTCAAAATAAATCTGATCTTTGCAATTGAATGAAGCGCGGCTTTTCCCACGTTTTGTCGGTAAACACTTCAAGCAAGAACGGCTTGGGGCTGGACGGATAACAAGCGTTAGTCGGGTCCCGCATCCGTTCGCAAGATCTGTTGTGGTTTGTTTCATTTGTACTGGTTTCTTCTTAACTAAATTCTCTTTTCAACATACGATTTTTGGAAGACAAACGAAAAGGATTCTTTGACGTATTTATAAACCATCTTCCAAAGTTGATTGGGTCAAGAAAGAACCTCGTAAATATAACAACGTACTGACAAAGCACGAATAAGCCTATAAATGTAAATCCCAGGCCCTGAAGATGATCTCAATAAAGGTCGAAACGTTGGCACAATAAAAAAAAGTTTTTCTGAAACCTACATCACACCAAAACGCATCTCACGATATCTGAATAATTATCAATTAACGATTACTAATCTCTACACACTTTCCTATCAATTTTAGTCACTAACATGATAATATTTTCGCATAATATAAATGTAAGTTGATTGAATATAGATGCTGTAATTAAAGATTACATTATTAATGCGCATTAATTATGTTCTAGTACATATGTTTTTATAATAACTTTAACATAGTTTTTCAGTTCCTTTGTGGATATTTTGTGTGCGGAAAAGATTTCTTAAGATTTGGTAAGATGTTGCCTGAAGGTGATGATCACGATGTCTTTTATTGTGAATTCCGAAGGGGGAAGTTATGTTCAATTTCACAGGGAGGATAGGCGATTTACCCCCTGATGGAGTTTGAGGTGGTGGTTGCGAGAGCATCATTTTTTCCGGATCAGGAAGGTCAAGAGAGGTTTTCACATAAAAGACGAGGCGAGTCCGGTCAAACGGCCAGGTGAAAGCGGAACGGAAGAAAGAACAATGCGCGGCTTTATCACATAACTCCATTACCAAGGGTGGTGAGTGCGCGGCGAGGGTAGTGGCAATATTTGGAAGGGGTGCTCCGGTGCGGGGTAGCGCCAAGGGGTGGAATTGGATGGAAATAACATTTCGGCCGGACTTTGTGCTCCACCCGCGAAAGGGGCCGGAACGGTGCGAGGGGGTGATCTGCAAAACCTATCGCCATCGCTCCCTCTCTCTCGCTCGCTCCCGCAGAAAAAAAAGTGTACAGTCATCGCCGAAAGTATAACACATGTCCGAACGGCCAAAGTTCAATATTTGCCCCCGGGAGTGTATTTTTTTGCGGGGGATGGCTGCATGCTAATAAGTTTTTTTTTCACCCTCGGCCGGCCCCTCGCGTCGCGGAGAGAGAGAAAGCGCGATGTGCGATCACTGGGAGGAAAGGGTGTGGAACTATTCCCTTCAATTTGTATTGAATTTTTTCCTCCCTCTATCACAACTACACCACGAACCGTACATCGCTGACATATCCTCAATAATTTTTTCTATGCTAAACACCTCCCTGTTTTGTCTACGGAATAAAGGGTGGATAACATGGATTATTCATAAGATTTTTTCAATATTTATCAATAATTCTCCACCTCTCCGATGCGGCAGATAACAAATTTAATTATACTCCAGGCCTTTCATTTAAAATAAATGGCTTCCAATGAATCAAATATTCTCGAATTTTCTCAAACCGAAAGACTTTCTTAATTTAAAATATTGGCATACACTTTACGTTCTAAACACTTCATTCACTAAATATATATTTGCTGAAATATTTATCGTTAATTCTACACCTCTCTGATGTGTACATTTTTGTTTAAACACGCTTCGGTATACTGTCAAACATCGTTCTTTGTTGAAATCAGACGGTCAACTTCGTGAAAAAATAAATAAGTTTGGAGCTGCAAATTAACCAAAATTTGTGACACAATAACCCAGATATTACAAATTTGTAAAAACCTTTCGCCCATTTTATACCGGTTTAGTCCAACTTGTGCCAAAATTTGGAGAAAAACAAATTTACTTTCATTGTTAAGGGGTTTTGTTTTTCGAAAACATTTTTCTACAGCACAGCGAATTAAGCCTCATAAATATTTGCCATGTATGAAAAAAAAAATTAAGTAACAGTAAAATTAGTTTGGTATACCTCCCTTCGCAGTCTTTAGTTCTCCACCTGAACCTCTGACGAGAAAATGACAAGTAGCCGAAACGCGCCGGCTGATCAAAAAAAGTAGGAAAGACAAACTAATAATATACAGAAACGTGCACCAGACAGTTCGCAGACTCCAAAAGGTAATTTTACAAGTGGAACAACAGTTGCAGAATCCTAAAGACTTGGTCATACCCGAGTACTCATAAAGTTGTGATCTGTCACGTGATCTATTGTAGTACGACCACTAGCCTTTCCCATGGCAAGAAAGACTCGTAGCTTGGCGAATCTCGAGCGGCCATAATCATCCATTGACTAAATTTTTTAAATAAAGTCAGTTTGGATTAAACACATAAACGGTAGTACAGTGTTCCATAATGATATACTGATGTTGAAAATTGAACTTAGTTAAGAATAAAGCGGTACAAATGATGCAAACCACAACAGATCGTGGGGACGGATACGCGACCCGACTAGGCCTTAGGCCTCTTCAGACGAGGTGATTCAGCTAGTTAAACAGACGGGTATCAAGGAGTGTAACTTGCTAGCAAAATGTTTGAGAATCGCCCCAGAAGCAGTCAACTCATCCGCCCAGGCAGGTGGCCAGCAGGCACATGTGCCGCTCACGTTATCATCCTACATTAATTGACTCAAAAGAACTGACAAAAGAAACTGCTTGGTATTCGTCCTTCACACCAGTCGCCAAGTTGAAGGCATTCGTATTAGTCCCGTGGTAGGGGACAAGAGCTCTGAATTGTAGAGCGACAAAATTGAAAGGAGCGAAGCTAGGAGGGAAGTAGGAACAGTATTTGAAAGAAAGCGCCCGTTTCCAAATTTTGTAACAAGGGACACATGCACACTTTTCTTTACTGAGATTCCTCCTATTTTTTCTCTCATTTTGAAGAAGAGCAAGCACAAAAAGTGCTCCTCCTTCCTCGGGTTCTAACATCGGAGAGACCTCCTATTGGGAAGAGAGATTGATTCCGCAAGTTGCCTGTTGTGAAACCAACAAATTGTGAGTAGGGACTATCTTTTTAAAAAGGTGCTGTGTTTGTTGTTACCCAACGAATAGATCCAGGGCTTATACACGGCAGTACGCCAGTTGAGAGTCAACCGGGCAAATTAGTTGAATCAACCAAATCAACCAAAGAGTCATCCGTCCAGCCTCAACCTTTGGTTGGTTGGAGTATTTATCGACAAAACGTGGGAAAAGCCGAGCTTAATTCAGCTGCAAAGATCAGCGTGATTCAGAAAAGCCTCTATTATTTTATCATCATAAAATTCAAAGTAGTTAGTTTCAACTAAAAAAATACAGTAAAAGAGTTTGTCGTTTTGGTAGCGTATACACAAGGTAATGCAAAAAATGTAAAAATGTAACTTCTAACATAGGTTATTTATATTAGAGTCGCATGACCTTAAATTATATGAAATACAATTATTGCAGAGAAAAAGTGTAAAAGTTGATAGAAAGAAAAAAACCTTTTTGGGTATAGTTGCAGCATAATAGAGATTCAGTATGAAACACTTTTACAAAATGAGTTTGAGATGAAGAAGGTGGTACGAGGATGGTTGGTATCAACATTGCCTACTAACATGTACTACAAGGAATTAACAACGTCGGTGCCGATGGAATGGATGATGATACTTTGATGACTAAACAATGGGACGGCTGACATGGTTTGAACATTCAATCTTGTCAAGGTATTGATGAACTTAGCACTATCGAGAGATGGCCGTCGGAGGATCTGATTTCTAAAAGAAGGGTCCTACTGGATTACGCTTACTTTTAGGCCAATGCCACGTATGTGTAACTGATGGGTTCGATTCGTCGAGTGCATGTAGGAATGGCAAGGCTGTATACAATTGTGCTTAAGCACGGCAGCGGGTATGTGGTAGGAAATAAGGATACAAGGAAGCGGGGTTTGTGCTGCCAAGCTTGCAACTTCTTAGTTCTGTTCAGTGCAATAGACTCAATCCTTCTTTTTAGAAGCATCAGCTTTTCAACAATTTCATTCCCTAGCGTTTTCGTATGTTATATTAAACCTCCATTGAGCTGTTGCTTTGCATTCGAAGATGATGTAGGTGGCTGTTTCCTCCTCCAAATGGAATCATCGTTGTACATGCCCTTCTTGTGTAGATGTTTTCTAACATGGCAATGACCAGTATTAGCCAGTCCTACCACTCCTCCCGATTCTTTAATCTCATCAAGGTATTCATGAACTTGATAAATAAATTAAGGCTGTCTTTCATTGTCTTTCTGCGAAATAGTTGTGGTTTCAAATATCAGTAGGTTTTAGAAAAACATTTTCTTTATCGTGCCAACGTTTCGAACTTTATAGAGATCATCTTCAGATTTAAATTATACATACATGTATTTGTATAATTTAAACAATTTTTTATAAATTCCAAGCCCTGAAGATGATGTCAATAAAGATCGAAACGTTGGCACGATAAAGAAAATGTTTTTCTGAAACTTACATCACACCAAACCGCATCTCCCGGCCTCTAAATAATCACTAAGCTAAGGTCACCAAACACCACACATAGTGCCAATAAATTTTAACCACTTCGCTTCTCTATTTCTGTTTTATCTAAATAATCAACAAAACGGGTTTGAATTTTTTCTAATAGAAGAATACACAATTTTTCTGTTCCGTCTGTATAATCACTGCGATGGAGGACATCAATGATAATTCCTCAGAAAACTAAATAAAAATTGCTTTGTAGTTTTTACATTTCGTTCAATTCGGTAAGATTGCATACTCGTTGTTTTGGTCTATCGTGGTAAGTCATCTCATCTTCAATGTTATCCAGCTATAAAGCTATGAAAAGTCGTTCCAACTTAATTTAAATAAGTTATGGAACAAACCAATATTTTTGTTTTCAACTTGGGGACAATATTTTTAAAACCGGAAGAACATCAGCTTCGATTGAAGCTGGAAGAGTGTTTACTTAAAGGAGGAAACAATTCATATGCATCTTCGACTATTTCTGTCAAATAATTTTGATCAATACAATTTATCAGATTTCAATCCTGCTGGTTAAAAAATTGAACCAGTTGTTTTTGAAACTTTATTGCTTGAAAGGTGTTGTAGGTAAGGTTGTCGTAATATTTTGGCATGTAATTACAATAAAAATATTTACAGTACGTTTGAAAATGCGATTTCAGGGTCGGTCAAGCCTACCTTCAACATTCAAAAGGCAGAACCCAGGGATGAAAAATGCGCATTATCAGCTTATTTTCCTCATCCCATCGGACGAGGCTTTGTTAAAAATAAAACGAGTCCAACTATCTCGGGACTGGATCTCATTAGTGCACATCGGGACTCTTCCATTCGGAACAATCTCTCGAATAAATCCCGCCTCGGTTAAGGGTTGAATGGGGTGGGACGGTCTCGACTTTATTTATAGCCGTTTTATATGTGTAATTAATATTTAGAGCGGTTTTTCTCAACTGGCCGTTGAGGAGAAAAAAAAAACCTTTCACGAATTTAAATCCACCCTTGATTATGTGTCCGGAGTAGTTTTATTTCTTGTATCAGACTGTTTCCAACTATAATATTCTACTATTATTTCTGAGGTTTTCACTTGATTTTTTTTTCTATCTGTAATCACTGTTTGGCCTCTTTTCTTTAAAGGGCGGATTGGGAAGTGAGATCCTTGATTTTTAAAGTTGTTTTAAATAGGTTTTCATCGCAAGACGACGGTGAACAAGTAAACCGACAAACTGTAGAATGTATAGAGGTACAATAACAATACAAAATTCAGATTTAAATTTTTTATTTTATAAAAATTGCATAAAAAGTAATTTTTTTTAAATATAAAATATGTGATAGAATCGGAAATCATGTTAACATGATTCTCATGATCGTATGTTTGCAACCATTGTCAAAAATCTGGACAATTGTCTGTCCGGGTTTTAGTCTCGCCTTTCTTCCATTTTCAGCAGTGTCTTTGTGGGCAGTTGTTTAAATTTAATTTCTTCGAGAGGAAATCGAAAAATTTATATTTACTATCACATTTCAGTCTTCATTTTGTGTTATTTAGTAGTCATAAATACTTTCTTTTTGTAAAAGTAGGAAAAATTTTGTGGATGTTGTCGTTGTTTGTCGGCGTCTTTGATGGGTTAAGTCAGATTTTTGGGATTTTTTTCTGTCATTGTGTTCATCTTTTCTTTTGCTTTTTTTATCATGCGTGATATGTACATCATCTAAAATATATGCACTTTTTTTTCTTGAATTTTTGAACATTTTTTGACGGCATATTTCTCGGTTTTCAAGTAGGCCAATTTAACAGTAGTAATTCAAATTAAAGTATTATTTACTTCAGGTGGTTATTGCCGGCCCTCACTCTTTAGACTGAAAATTCTTCATTTTTCCGCTCATACTTACACTACCTCGGGGAAGAGCAGGCCGACCTCGGAAGTCTCATGTCTACCAGCCAACTCGCTCAAGCACACGTCCGGCGTCGTGGCATTTGATATTTCCAATTGCCGGAGGTGTTGGAAAACATGGAAAGCATTCACGGCTTGAGAGTTGGAGGATTTTTCTAAGTAGAGGAAGTAGAATCTAGAAAGTAATAGTAATAGTCCGAGCGGGATCCCGACTTCGCCGACGGTCGGGGGCCTGTGAGAGGATTCTTGTTTGAAGAAACGACAACGGAGGTGCGTGCAGAGCCCTGATAAATCCACAGAGAGGTTCAAGGACGGGTCGAAAACAGGTAGGCCTAGGGTATCGGAAAAACGGCGGATGTACTTAAACCTACACGTTCGTCGGTCCGATCGAGATCCCGACTTCGCGAGGGCATGTGAGAGGATTCGTGTTCTAACGAACGGCAAGAGATTCTCAAAAAGAGGTTCAGGGGTGTGTGTGCAGAGCTCTAAGAATTCCGCTGAGTTCAAGGACGGGCCGAAATTATTTCCTATGGTATCGGGTAAATGGCGGTAGTAAGGTGGATGTACTGAAGCTACGCGACCTCTACCCTGCCGACCTACTCGAGCCCAATCGTAGAACACTAAGGGACCCGGTCAACGAGGCTAAAGGTATCAATACGACAGGTCTGAACACTTTTGGCAACTGTATAATACAGCGTATGATTCACTGAAGGACCACATACCCAATAACATCCCAAACCAGATTATAATCAAAGTTGGTCGATAATTGAACAACCTCGTAAACGATGTCTGTTTGACAAATGTATTCACGGCTTGATAGAAGGCCTCCTTGCTGCTTGAGGAAAGGAATTTGTGGCTTCGTCAATAAATGACCGTGAAGGTATTCACTAATTGACGATTGTGTCCATGGCTTGAGACCAAAAGATTAAAAAATTCCGTTAGCGTATAGCGGAACCGAAAGATACTCTTTATGGGGTGTGGAGCAATAGGAAGAAACCTTTTCGGGCATACTGACGACTGTAAGACTACTGTTACACTGGATGCGTATTCTGACGAGAGTAGTAGTCCGAATGCGTCCGAGCTACTCTTCAGAACTGTCCTTCAGAACAGAGTGGTTACACTATTGCGAGTTCTGAACACCAGTACGTTTCCACGTTCTGGTCATAATGGACGACAGTGACGATTTTTATTTAATGGATTGCCCATTGCTTAAGTTATTATTTATGGAAGGTGGCAAAACTACACAAGTCAATGAACTAATCGCTACAAGAAAGGAAAAAGGAGAGCACCGAATGTTGTTCGAAGATCTGTGTACCAATCCTCAAAAGTTTTTTGAGTACTTCAGAATAACTCCTGAAACCTTTAATACTACTCCAGGGAATTGAGGAGAATATATCAAAGCCTATAACTCAACAAAAATTACAGGGGCGTTAATGTCCCACAATGTGGCTTTTCGTCAGAACGGATGGGAAAAAACAAACTGGTTTGAACGGTGGAAAAGTTCTGACGAATTCGCACGTGTTCTGAAGAGCCAGTCGGGTCCAAAGTAAACACTTCCATAGCAACTACGTACTTTGATAGTTCTGACGGATTCGTCAGAACTCGCATCCAGTGCAATCGTAGCCTAAGTAACGCCTTGGCGTCGTAGAAGTAGTGCTAACGCAATTAGAAAAGAGCTCACACCACAGGCTGCGGACAAGTCACAGTGGCTGATTCCTGACTCCCAGACTAAGAATAGTGCGGCGTGCCGCGCTGTTCCTCTCGGTACCTCTTCCATCGACTGGCCCGATTATATTGCCGATTTCCTTTCACCTCCCCAAACAAGACAAGTCTGCTCACTATAAAAGACGGTTCTAAATTTTCCTACGGAGTTTAGCATGTTTATATAAAAACGTTTTCTTGTTACACATAACTTAAATGTAATAGCATAATTAAGCAAATATATTTTGCTAGGATTTAAATTGTACGTCTTAATGAGATCAACGTTGCTATCTATCATTTAAATTTTATGCTATTAGGATACAAATGTATGTTTACAGTTTATAAATAGTAGTTTATAGTTAACAAATTGTGCGTTTTATTTGTATCATTTTTATACTCAGCCTAGGGATTATATTTTTTCAATACACCCAGAATATAAAGAACATAATGCAGTATTAACATTTCATTTTCAGAAAAATGGACAGAAAAGCTATTTATTTTAAATATAATTTTTATTTCTATGGACAATCAGTAATATGATTCGTTGGTTTGGACGGGTTCTTCACTATCTTCAATGCTGAGTCCGTCCAAATGCTTTATTAGATTAGACGTAGGATTTAGCAAAGCATTATTACAACAAACAAAATGAATATATTTTTCCTCGCTCAGGTAAATCCAGGAAGAAGGGTGTTTATTGACATGTATATTAAAACTTAACATAAGAATGCGGCGAAAAATACATCGGATCGAATAAGCAGGTCTACAAATAAAATGTTTTATATAAATAAGACTAATTTCTTAATAGTAGCACATAAAACCATCAATTGTAAAGACAAATCTCTTCAACATGACAGACAAAAAGACTAGAAAACATAAAAATCTACAAATACATCACATTCCACCCTAAACCAACTGAAGAATACTCGAATGGACAAATTAAAAATAACTTAATTTTTATTTCAATTTATTAATATTTATGAAAGCTATTGATTGAAATGAAATAGCTAGTGTCACGAGCGGGATTCGAACCCACGACCTTCGGCTAAATACGTCGCTGCTCTACCACTTGAGCTATCGTGACACTCCCCATCTCAACCAATCTTTCGATCTTTCCTTCCTTTTTGCCATTTTTCAAATGTTGTGTAATCAGGATTCTATTCTAGGCGACAAATGCTGCACTCGTGACATTTACTGTTTCATTTCAATAATACTTTATATAAATAGTAATTAATTGAAAGAAGTCATCTGGGCAATCGGACCACGAAATATAATGTATTTAATTTTTATTGGCAAAATATATCCAAGGTTCGACCAACTAAAATAACGCTGAGCTTGGTGATCAATAATGATCGGTAATAACAAAACTGCAATTATTCCCAAAATGTCACCTTCGCTCAGAGAAAGTTGCTACCATATTCGTTACAGGAGGTAGAAAGAGGCTTTTTTCCTCTTTCCGCCATGCAATAACTATAGTGCAGATCTATTAGAGAATAACAAATCACCTCCACCGCAGCATACACTTAAAATATATTTTTCGATCTAACCCCTTCGTACATAGAAAATATTCTGCCATAATGGTCGTTAACTCAAAAAATGTACTAGTGTCTCTCATGTAAATACCAAGACATTGCGAGCTATTCGCAAATGTGAAGGTTACTAAAGAGGCAAACTGCCCACAAAGATGGTCACGAAGTAGGGTTCCACAAAATTATTGAGCTCACGCGAACGCCAGGACAAAAGAAAAAGCAACACGAAAAGCTTAACTGCCTAAAAAATAAGCTAAGTATCATTAACGCAAACACTGGACAGTGGGCAATATAGAGCGACAAGGGCAGAAGAATTCGTAAGGTAAGCATTGGACACAGTCGAACTGCCCATGGGTATCTAACGACATGCAAGCCTCTGTGCTTGACATGCGAAGTTGTAACCGCAGTCTAACACATACTGATTATTGGGATATCGTGAGATGCGGTCTGATGTGAGGTAGTTTAAAAAAAACTCTAGGCCACATGCCACGATTAACTAACAGTCACAAAACATATACTGTTGAAATGTGAGAGGTCCAGAAGTGCACACTTGAGCAGTGAATTTCGGCTTCTCCGTTCGACTTGTACGGTGACAATGAAGCAATGTTTTCGAGTCTATTTGATTTTTTCAAATGAGACAGAATTATTTCGGAAGTTTAATTTAATCATAGTCATAATAAGAGAGTGTGATCTGTGCTAAGGCGAATGGCGGTCGGGTGTGGTGAAGGCAGTATGCAGGACCTGCGTGAGGTCCTCTGGCCGATGCACCCTCAGATTTGGGAGCGTTATGGATGTATTACGGCCCATGTACAACGTCACGTATATAGGAAAAAAATAGAAATTTAGTATATGGTAATCCCTGAGAGATTTATTTGGCTCCTCTTTGGGCTTTTGCCGCTAAGTAGTTTCAAGGTACCCCAAATAGATAGGTAACCCAAATGGTTGCTGCATTTCAAAAAGTTCGTCACTCTGCAGAGCACACGAGGAAATCTCATAATTAATATTATTCTTGGTTCATGTGATATGCACTTCATCACCATCTGTCAGCACAGAATCTCTTTTCTTGGTCTGTTAACTATTATTTTTCCTGTGGATCGTTTTGTAGATAGTCATGTTTCGGAAAAGGTTTTGAGAATTAGGTTGATTTAGGTGTTGCACGGTGTTATTAAGAGAAGGGGAGCGAACCGGCGAAACAGAGTGACAGTGCCACAAAGTCATGGCGACAAATCATTGATGACGAACGCCGTCGGCCAATGACTCTAAACCACTGCTCTAAAAGAGTGGCTCGGTAATTGCCGGCGGCCCTCCTGTTTTGAAATACGGGCCGGGCTGTATTTCGTGATATGTCGTCCCGGCGATGTCAGCCTCCACCCCTTAACCGTTTGCCTCTTCTCTTCCCAAAACGACACACTGACGTATCAAATTATACATTACTCGTTTTATATTTTGCCCAGCGGGTGCTGTTTGTCCACACTGACACAACAGCTCTCGTTCCCTAATGCACTCGTTTTTTACATTTTATTCCTCTCAAATTGACAGCCGACCCAGCTCGAGTAGCTTTTCCGGAGACAAATGGGTTATTTTGTTCTCCGTGGAGGGAAGCCGATAATACCCTTCCAAGTTTAAATCAGTATTAAAACATAAATCAACAAATCCGCGGGATGGGACTCATTTCGATAATTGATAATCGCTCGGATCCGTAAATTGGATTGCAGGGGAAAACAGCAAAAAACATCGTTCATCAGTTTTATTTACAACAAACTACACTAGCCGGACAAATTTGCCTCTGGATTTTATGTATTTAAATAAGAGAGACCAACTTTAATTAACAACTACTTATAAAAACCCATTTAACAACCTACCGTTAAAACCAATGTTTTGCAAAAATAATTTATTATTCTATATAAATATTAAGCTTAATAATAGTGAGCACCTTTAGGGGCTGACAAACACTCCATCGCCGGCTCTTTTTGCTTCTTTTTCTCCTCTTCACGCGTATTTTTCAACCTGCACCCATTTGAGCGAAACTAACTCATTGCCTTTATATAGAATCCAGGTCGATATCATAAAATGCCAGCCCCTCTTTGAACTTCAGATTATCAACTATACATATATGTCATTTTATGTATCACCATAAACATAGAATTCTGGCCACATTTATCCCCCGAGAGTAGTCGCTAACCACAAGATCGGGGGTTAGCCCACTCAATCTTAGCTAACAGCTTACTTTTGCTATCCAAACATAATGATTATGAATTATAATATAAATGTAATTATGAATCCATTAAATATAATGATTATTTGGAAATTGTGAAGTGCAGTCTGGTGAGACGTAGGATTTAGCAAAGCATTATCTTCATCGTGCAACGTATAAATTCACTTTTTTCACATCCTGCATGTATTTGTTAAATGTAAACAATGTTCGTAAATCCCAGGCACTGAAGATGATCTCAATAAAGATCGAAACGTTGGCACGGTAAAGAAAATGTTTTTCTAAAACCTACGTCACACCAGACCGCATCTCACCTTCTCCAAATAATCATTGACTAACGGTAACTAAACACCTCACGTTTCTACACAATAAGAATAACAATGAAGGAAAAAGATTGCGCAATAAATTCTACTTTTTAGTGTGAAGACCTGTTTCTCTTAAGTGCGAAAGAACCCTCCTTTTGTAGTAATTTACACTCACTCTCCTGGCGACTTCACCCTCATATTGACCTTACTGGGGCTATTGAAAAAGGTTTAAGAATAAAAATATTCTCAAATTAAATCATCAATGGAAAAAGGTTAAATGAAAATGATCTTTCGGAGTAAGAGAAAAGAAGGGGGATCAATGGGATCAGTAGTACAAAAGGAAATAAAACATTATTTACTGTTTATTTTGACCATGATAGCTCCTAATTCGTATAACTAATTTTTAACTTTGGAGATAAATTTAAATAGTATTACTGGTCAGTTATTGTGGCCTTGCCCGCTCCAACTTCTGGTTTATTCCATTTCAAACATAGCACTAACTTAACACTAAAAATCTCATAAACAAAGAAAGAAGAACAAAATAGACTTAACCAAAAATGTTTTTCTGGAACCTACTTCACACCAGAACGCATCTCACGATTTCGAAATAAATCCATAAAATCTTTGAATAGAACATTCAAAAAATTAATTAAAGGACTTCTAACTCTTGGAATCTCATGGTCCTAGTCTCATTCAATGCAAAAAAAAAAGATTTGAGTTGAATATGTACATTAACATAGTTTGAAAATGGTATTTTTGGACCGAAATTCAGTGGCTACCCTCTTAACACGTAATCTACAGAACGAGTAAAACAGCTCTTCTATCTCATGGTTCGACCGCAATAAATACAATTTGGGATGAACTCATATCTGCATTGCCAATGACAAATTTATTACTGAATCCGTACAACCATAATATTTTCCAACCTAATCTAAAATAAAAAACGTGGAGGATATTTTTCAATTATTTTCCTTTTTACAAACAACTTCAATTTTCGTAATTATAAGCTTTATTGCATATATATTAAGAAAAATGACATTGTTCTTCTATTTATATTTAGATTTATTCTTGGGTCAGTTGCGATTAGAAGTAATTTAATTGAAATTATTTTTATCTGCTTATAATTTCTTTAATATTCTTTTATTTTAATTTTACAAATGTTTTACTGTATACTACAATATATAGAACTAGCCGGATTACATGACCCGAATCTTCAATATTACTTTGTTTTGTATATTTAAATCACGGAAAATCATTCAGTTGTATCATACATTTATTATTATAAAATCAATGACCAGCCGCCAATCGGATATAAAATTATTTAAAGAAGTGTTATTTCAAAATATTTTGCGATACTAGCCATATCCTTTTTTTGGTGAAGAATATGCGAATAATACGGCATGTTTACGTTTAAAAAATGGAGTGCTATTTTTCATCAGGGCTATGTAAAAAAAAACGCACGTTATTATCCTGCCAGCCCTGCTGTAGCCTGTATATCTTCAAGTGTATCGATTTCATAACGGTTCGGAATGAGACCTTCCAACCTGCGGAAATTTCCCAATACGGAAAAACAACGCGAGAGGGGAAAATATTGTCACGGACGGGATGAAGACAAACAGAGGCTTGGATCGACAGGGAACTGTGCTTTTTCCCATGATGTTTTATGTCGACATGATTGATGTACTCGGCCCAGCATTGTTCCCGTCCGCAAATCGCCATGTACAAACCAACCAACACCTCTCACCACCTTGATTCAAATTTTTCAACGAAATATTATGATCATAATGGTACCGTTAGTAAATTGGATCATTTATTGTTTTTTTACCGTCTTTTTCAATCATATTTTTAAAATATTTAATTAACCATCTTTCAAATTCTTATTTTTAATAACATAAATACAATACCTACGTGGTGTTAATTATACTGCGGGGTTAATTGCTAAAATTTTCTTAGCATTTATTTTCTTCTCTGGTGAACAAAATACAAGAATTCGCTAAACCAACAGTTGTTACTCTAAGCCAAGTTAAAACATTTACTATGAAAACTAAATTCTTTCAATTTAGATTAACGCCTAAAAGAAGTTTACAGAATATTTATTTATATAAGCACCTGGACACGTGTGCAGAGAGTTGCACCTATCTCAGTTCATCGGCAATAACAGTTTTTATAATGTAGAAAAAACTACCGGTAAGGCTTGTCAATCACTACCTCACGTGTTGGTAGTCGGGGGTCACCTCGGTCTTATCGTCCAACCACCGAGGTTGATCTCCAGTGCACCATTATATACTAACCTAATGATGATCGTTGTGGTATTCAATATTACGCCAATGCCAATAGTCTCACAGTACACATTCACGCAAAGAAATACATTCACTTCCAACACTCGCAAGGTACACACAACTATCAGTGTTATATACAATAAAATTGTTGTTTCCTTCAATTCCTCCTTTCTTAATCAGGTGTAATGACCCAGTTCTGATTCAGAACGTTCGAGGGATACGTTTAAACATTTTCCTTGCTAAGTGAGAGCTTTTCTGCTGATGTGGCCCACCTTGACTGCCACTTTCTTTTAATGTTTTTTTTTTTTCATTTTTAACAGCAAACGGCCGGAACGCTGTGGTTAAATCCGGTGGTTGGTCCCAGCCTTAGATACTCGTCCGCCTTTGCGTTACCCTCGAGACCTATGCCTGGGTACCCAGACAAGAACCTCCATTTTGCCAGGTCTCGGTGTAGTCGTGAGTGCAGATGGAACCTATGGTAGCGAATACAGTTTCTTTTTAGGATATGAGGAGTTTTAATTTGACGGGTGAATGATACGTATGTACTTTTGCTTTGATTAAGCTTTATGCGCCTGTACTCCATTCGGCTATTTGCAGGCATATGCCTGGATCGCCTCTGGAGTGAGGATAGCACAGATGTGCAGACCGCAAAGGATGGAAGGATGGTGGGAGGGGTGAAGTTAAGATACTTGCATACTCCTACTCCCAGAATACAATAGTCGGCTTAGGCAGATCCATGGCATACTCTGAAGAATCATTCGGTTAAGTAGGAAAGAAGAATTATGTAGAGGGTATTGATAGAAGCACTTTAGGTTGTACAAGAGGCCTTCATTCTACACGCGCTCAAACACTTGCGACACATAAAGAAAGACCCCTAGCATATTCTTTGCGCTTGAGGGATGAGGATATGCGATCCGTGACGAGGAACAATTGCTGGGTAGTGGAGTGTTGGGGCCGGAAGCCAAACTGGGAGAAGGATTAGATTAAGTGTTGGGATTAGTCGTTTGAGACAGATATTCTCAAATACGATTGAAAACAGTGGGAGTAGATTCATCATGGTCTTCGAGTATTTGTAAGAAGATGCTTAGGTCTATGGAATTTTCAATTTCGAGACGGAAGGCGTTGCAATCTAGATGCAGTCATTAAGAATTCTGGATTTACTTTAAGCATTTGAATGAAGGATATGTTAAGGAGAACAGGGCTGTGGTGTGAGGAGATGATCATTAATATGGGCATTGAGCTTTAAGGTTTATCTATATTTCTATTATGGAGAAATCTATAATGTCCGGGAAGAAGTTCACACCAGGTGTTCAATCTGTAGTAGTATCAGCAAAGAGATTGGGAAGGTGGAGGGAATTAACTGGTGAGTGTAGAGAGCGACCACGGGAGTTGGTCACTCAAGAGCCTGCATGTGATTCCGCATTTTCGTCTCCGCAGTAGGTAATCTTCCCTATAGAGATCTAAAGAATTCTTTAAATCGGGAGGGTGCAATCCACTGATCGAAAGAAGAGTATACGGGGGAAATAGAACGGACTACTGAAACGGCTGTGCTTTGAAGGAAATTGGTGGTATTTGTGGTGTGGTAGGTTGTTGTGGATTAAGACTACAGTACTTCCCTGTGCCCTACCATGGGGGTGGACCGTTCTGTGTATCTCGTAACGTTACATGTGTAAAGCTGGGCTCACACTAGGTCGGTGGGGAGGTGCGACGCGGCGCGGAATTGTGAAGGTCCGCTCCCTATGTAGGAACTGTCCTCGGCCGCGTTGGTCGAATTTTCCACCTCCATTTGAATAGCTCTGCGATGTAGTGTTGGTTTTACATTCCCCGGAGTCCACACGTCACAATCGTTGGTTTCGTTTTTATAAATATTGGGTAAGAGGGCAACCGAATATACCCGAGCCTAAAGATTTTGGACCGCCCCGACGCACATAAGCCGGGTAACGCGGTGCGGAGCCAACTTTCTCCGACTCCGAGCTGCACCACCGACCTAGTGTTCGCCCAGCTTTACTGGTTGCGTTTTGTTAGTCTTGTTATGAGTACAATTCAAGAATAATTAAAATTAGAAAATCCAATCTATTCGAAATGCATTTTGCATAACAAATGCAATATATTAAATTTGATTAAACCCAAATGTACTTTTTCTACTGAAATCTTGTTTAAAAAATAAATAAATAAACTCAGAAAAGTGTGAATACGAAAGTCCCTGTTTGCTTATTAGTAACGATGTCCAGTTGCTATTACGTACAAAGTTAATATGGACGTGGGATGAATGAAATGAAACGGGCCTATTGAAATTGATAGATGTCGTTTTGTTTATTGGCAAATACGGTCCTTGTGTAAGACTAAGAATTCCCATGGAGAGGAACATTTTTTTAAATCATTTTTCCGGAATAAACGACATACTTTTTTTCAATTACCTCCCCTTCACCATCGGTGTTTTTCCCGTTTTTGAACAAGGAGCGATGAGGGCGGAGCAATTCCCCAAACGCCCGGCCCGGAATTAAAACACGGCTGAGGAAAGAACATGTGGCGAACGGGAAACAACGATAACAAAACAGGGGAAAAAATTAAACTTCGGATCAGAATGAGATCAATAATATAAAAAGAGGGTGGACGGACCCTCATTCATTTTTTTTTACACAAGCGGGGTTGCAAAAGATAGAGCCGATCCGTATTTCAGACATCAATGACTTTTTTTAAATTGCACAACACACAACAATCGCATTATTTCATTATATTTGTTGCCAGGACTATACATTTTTCGAGAGCACATTTTTATTTAGTTAACTATTCGATCATAGAAAAAAGCTAAATGTTAAATAATAATCATTGTCTTAATATGCGTTGACAAGACTAGTCAAACAAAAATTTTAACTTGATTTTGATTATACTCTAAAGATTCAATTATTCTTTGTTTGAAAAATATTTTCGTTACTAAAGACTTGACTTTCTAGAATTACGAGCAGAGAGATAATTGCGTTAAAAATGGTCTGATTTGCACAGTGAATAAGTCTTTTTTCCAGCAATGATTTTCGAATATGTCAATTGAACATTACATTAAACAAAGTTAAACGATACATTGAAAATGGTAACGTGTAAGAAAATAATGGCTGGGAGAAACGGGAGAAGAGACGGCCAGATCGAATTGTGCCCTCGAAAAGGACAATTAGGACACAACCCAAGGATTAAAAAAAAGAAAACAGGAAGAATAAGAAGTGTTATCAATGTGTAGAGACTAGTGACCGTTAACGATAATTATTCAGATATCGTGCGATGCGGTCTGGTGTGATGTAGGTAACAGAAAAACATTTTCTTTATCGTGCCACGTTTCTATCTTTATTGAGGTCATCTTCAGGGCTCAAAGTGTTTGGTTTCGGTGTAATTGTGTCATTTTTGCGTGTCGTGTTGAGAGTGCCGCACTCTCGAAATCGTTGGCACGATAAAGAAAATTCTGAAACCTACATCACGCCAGACTGCATCTCACGATATGTGAATAATTAGAGTCATCAATATTGACTACTCGTTAAATGCACTACTTTTGGTGGTCCGCTTGACCAATTAATATCGTTCAATTAATTACGGTTTTTAGTTGAGTAAAAAGTCAGTGTCAAGAGCGGGATTCGAGCCCATGACCTCCGGCTTGATACGCCGTTCCTCTACCACTGAGTACGATAAAGTAGCGGCGTATCAAGCCGATGGTCGTGGGTTCGAATCCCGTATATGACCCTGACTTTTTATATAAATTAAAAACCTTAATTAATTAAACAATATGGACTACCTTCTTAGCCAAAAAAGGTTTTTCGATGTTTTCTTTCAAAATGATACGTGTGTTTATGTATCCCAGACCACATATTTGTTAAATTAGATTAATATTGGCTGAGTTTTCAATTAAAAATTTTTAATTTATTTTAGATAAGTTTTATTGACAAAAGATTTAATTTTATTGGACTTTTCCGTTAATGTGCCTCTGCCCCACTCGCGATCGGTGACGGAGCTCGAGAGAAAGGTCAGGTCTCTGGGCATCCGCTCTTATCCTATGCTATCTTACGTTTTGAGTCAAGGCGTATGGTTGTATAAAATTGTATTGTGTGTACTGTAATTAATTGTATGTATTGATGTATTGTGTGTCAAAGAGTTCGTTGTTAAATAAAAATAAACTTTCTGGTACTATACGACTCTGTCAAAATCAAGCTGTGCGATGTAAAGGAGGACACGATGCGAGGCTGAATTTGACAGGACCGCGTGACAAGTGGAGGCGATAAACGTGGGTGGAAAGCGGAAATGGCGTTAAGAAGTAAAATTTATATAATTGGCTCAAGACTGCCGTATTCGACCATCCCGCTGATCATGTACGCTTGGGTATACGAAATAGAAAGCGATATATTTTGAAAGATAGTAAAGGGTAAAGCATAACATGCTCGTTGAATGGTGCAACTACATCCACGAAGACAGTTCGAATTCTATTTTGCGCAGGCATTCGAGCATTTGCCTCAATTGCACCATGGAAATTGACGAATCGCTGTTTTCGCGCCTAAAAACCCACTCCGGGAGACCATAGCAGTTTTTTTCTTGGCGCATTTGCCACCAAAAGAAAGTGGACATATCAGCCGCCACTCTCATCCGCACAATTCCGGATCGGATCGCTGCTGGGTCTGTCATCATCTCAGATCGGTGAAGAGCATATGAAACATTGTCCCAGATTCTCGTTCCGCCATATTCCACCGAACCACTCACTCAATTTTGCCTACCCGACCACCCACTTGCTCATTGCATTGGGAAAACTCCTATCAATGCGAATTTATGTGGGGCAGTCATATCCGGCAAGAAATGTAGACTTTTCGAAGACAACCTTAGTGGAATAGCTGAATTTTAGCCCCCAAGGATTCAAATGTGATTTCCTTTATGACCCATTTATACTCTTAACTATTATTTCATGAATTATATAAAATAAAATGTTTAAGTATTTATGATCTTAAAAGGAATTTTTCCTTAAGTGAACGGAGAGTGATCTTAGTGATCGAGTGGGGCAGAGGCACGTTAACGGAAGAGGTCCATTTTATTCTTCCCTTGCAAATAAATTGCTAGTTTTTCTCTCAATCTTTGTTGTTATAAATTTAATCACCACTTCAGCTCAGAAATATTTCTTTCAGTTTTTTTGTTATATTTTGAGGTTAATTACTTCTTACTGATAGTCAGCTTGTGAATTGCAGCCTTAACTGAGCGAGATTTTAGGACGCGTTAACTCTTAAAATGGAGATGAGGTGCTTTGTTACTGAATTCTGCTCCGTGGATGGATGGATACAATGGTCACCAGGGACTGAAGGAGTTCCCTCCTGAGCACTGCAGCTGTTTAACTTATTGTACTATATCCTGGCTCTATTTTTGGGGAAGGGCTCACAACACAAAGTGAACTTGAGCCCCCGTTGTACCAGTGTTCTTCCATCGAAGAAACTCATTTTTGAAAGGGGTTGGGACAAGACTGAGATACAGTCCCGCCCCTTCCATTGATGAGTGCCGTGTCGATTTCTTTTAATTACGGCCACCGGTCCCCTTAGGCGTCAGAAAAAATTCCAGAGGCGACGGAGGGGATCGAAACCACGACCGCGGGTTCTATTGTACTAGCCGAGAGTCTGACACCTTAACCACCCCTGCTCCGTGGAACGCGAAGGTCGATATTCTCTCTGCAACTCTGCAAGTAGTTTTTCATTACTATCTTGAGGAAAATTCACCGATTACATCTTTGAAAATTAGTTTTAACATGGGTCAAACTTGAATAGATTTCAACTAGCGCATACGTACAAAATATTGTCTTTTACTCGCAGTGCTTGGAGCAACAGGTCTTCATCCGGGAACACACCCGACGCAAATCCAGAGTTCAATTCTCCATAAGATTGTATAAATTGATCCATTAGATGCTACGCTATGCTACCCTACTCTACGCTCTGCGATCCCCACTGACCAGATTTTAGTCGAGTAGAATCGAGTACAGACACATGCATTATCGTTTTTATATTAATTTCGAAGTACTCAATATAAACAAAATTAACCGAGATCCAAATTTCATTAGTTTTTATTTTAAAAATTAATTTCAATAGTTTGGTAGAAAATTGATCGAAACAGGGGAATGGTTTTTGATATAATAAATTTAACTAACAATCCATTACACGATTTTGCTCTTAAAATTACACCATTTTCGTAGAGTAGCAGGACAGTAACAGGACGCGGATATATTTTTAGTAGTTTATTTCAATCTAATTAAATATGATTTTGTCTTTCTTATTTTAATGTAAACCAAATTGAACAAGATCAAAAATTCATGAATTTTTATAGAAATAATTTAATTATGATGGTTAGGAGGAAAATTTATCAAAACACCGGAATAATTTTATGTCAAACAATTAAGTTTAATAAACAATTTATTACTCGGTAGGGCTCATAAAAATTAACTAACAATAATTTATTATATGGTTTTGCTGAAAATAAATCATTAAGAACAAAAGACGCGTTACGATTGTGATACACGCTGAATAGCGAGTACAGCCACGTGGCAGAGATGTGCTAACGCGTCGAGTAGCATGGGATAGCGTTGCGTCGGGCGTGTTCCCCGCTTAAAGTCTCTGCTAGCCCGAGAGCACATGTCAGAACCTATAAATTGATAGAAATCTAGCCCCGGATAGATATAGTCAAAATAAGAGATGATTCTCGGTGATTATTTTTATCAGTTTGTGGTGATGTTAGTCGCATATCCTTAATTTCACATTTGATAAATTAGATGGGTTAATTACAATTTACATTCCAGTTAATTAGGCGGCTGTTTATTGAACGTAAAGAGGAAAAAAATCCACGTAACATTGATGCCGACACTGTTTGCATTTCACTTGACTTCAGTCCCAAGCAGCGGGGGTTGTAAAAACGCAAAAAACCCGCCATGATCACAAGCGTCCCAGTGCGTAGTAATTTAATATTACGATCAAACCCACTCAGCCAGCGTGTCGCCTACAAACCGGGAATCACTTTTGAAAAAGAGGACTTGCACAGGGGGCCGAGCTTACCCAATGAAAAGCATAAAAAAACAGAGGGCGGAAAAGAATTGCGGACAATAAAGCTTACGGTCATTCGGCTTCAGCACTCGCGGCTTCGCCCTTTTGACCTCTCGTGCGATTAGTAATTCTATTTTTTTTTTTACCTTCATCCTCTCTCACTTTCCTTTCAACGTCGACCTAAACGCGCTTCTTTTATCAGCGATAGCATTTCACCGTGTGGTTACGGCAGGGGTAAAAACCCTCTCCCATGCCTGTGGCTATCACAGGTCAAAGGAAATGTAAAAATTATCAACTGGAAATGAAAACTAAATGAGTCTACAGACTACGCCTCGGTGGGAAAAAGTTCCTATTGAAGAAGGTTCCTTGTTTTAAACGAATAAAGGTTTTTTAAAACAGATTTTAACTTATTGTTCCCTTTGTAATCACCGAACTTCCTACCTGTGCTTGACAGAATAATTCTTGATTTTTTTTAGCAATATATATATTTTAATGTTCTATGTAAACTACATACCTCTTCTTCTCAAGCAGGCCATTATCTCAAAATTGTATAGAAGCATATCATCCTAACATGCGCTATATTACAAAAACCCTAATCATGAAAACATGAAATTTAAAAAAAAAAATAAAAACATGGAACTGTATAATTAACCCTGAAAATGATTATCTAAATCTACAAACCATCAAAACATACAAAACCTCGAACATGATTTTTACTCTCCGCTCTTTAAATTTTTCAAAAGGCGTCGTGTTCGTTCCAGAATTGGTAAACTGTACAAAACTGTAAACTGGTAAAACCTGATATTCCAGAAAAAGTAAATCTCGATTTCCTACAAATAGTAAGTAGCCCCTTTACATCTAATCCAATGCTGTGCTACTCCTGCTATCGGTGCCGAAATATGAACCGATACTGCAAAACAAAAAAACTGTGGAAACTGCGGTGAAATAAGTGACGAAACATCTACTTGCTCAAATCCACCACATTACATAAACTGCTCTGGTTCTCATCTGGTCTTCACTTGACACAGGGCTGAAAAGAAAATAGAAAGTATAAAAAAAGTGATAAAGTGTTTTTTAAGCAAGCTGAAACTGTACAAGCTCTATATATCTCCCCAATAAAGATTAAATATGCCATTTCATTCTCAACTAGCCTCAGCCTCCATCATATCCACGGTTCTCACTCCATCATACCAATCCTACTTCTTCACTCCCCACATCTATCCATTCCTCCACTCTCATCTCACAAAATCATAAAATTAAGTCCTTTACAAAAGAGATCGCCAAGTTTACAAAATTTTACAATCAATTAAGGTTTTTAGTTGAGATGAAAAAAGTTAATGGCACGAGCGGGATTCGAACCTACGATGTTTGGCTAGAAACGCCGCAGCTTTCTCGGTCTACTCGGGCATCAGCTTCCTATCTCAACCTCACCTTATGAGGTTTCCGTCCTTTTTGCCATTTTTCAAATGTCGTGCAATCGGATTAGATTGTCGACGGCAGATGAAATGGCCACGGAGAGTTAGTGAATTATATTTCATTTTAACTTATGTAAATTCACGAGTTTTCGTGGTCCGCTTGACGAATTGATACATTATAATCAATTAAAGTTTTCAGCTGAGATGACGGTCGAGGTCACGATAGCTCAAGTGTTAGAGCAGCGGCGTATCTAGCCGAAGATCGTGGGTTCGAATCCCGCTCGTGACATTAACTTTTTTCATCTCAACTAAAAAACGTAATTGGTTGCAAAGTATCAACTGGTCAAGCGGGACCACTAAATTAGTGAATTTACAAAATTTGTTCATTATTTTGCAGTGCCTCACATATCCACCATCATCACCATTTCAGCCTACTCCCCACAAAATGAACTCATGATATCTATCCCCTCTAGTGAAAATACACCACCTACTAGTTTAGCATCCCAAAATACAATTCTTGTAATTACTCACAGTAATAAGATGTAACAGGGGCGTCGGTGGCAGCAAGGTTTCGTCCTTGACACGGCGCTCATAAGGTAAAGGTCCCCCGGGTTAGAATCCAGCGGCCCTGCATTCGACATACTTACAAATCGGCTGTTTTTTTCAACAACACCGGCACCTTGAGGGTTTATATGACCTCTGCTGTTGCGAACCCTCGTAAAAAAATAAAAATAAAAAATGTAACAAACAAATTGACATAGACGAGAAGGAGGCGACGGACATTGGGACCTGTGGGAGACAAAAGTGCAGAAAGGCTAAAAGGCGAAGGACAAAATTCCATTGGGACACAGCGAACAAACCACCTCGAACGTAGCTGCTTCAACTTTTCTTGTAAAAAAATCATCTTATTAAAAGACAACAAGAAACCAGTATTAATCCTGTGAGTTTTTTCCTATTCCATATTTCCTTAATATCCTTGGGGATTGCGCATACACAAATATGAATTTATTTATTTTTATCAATACTTTAAATACTTCTCAATTATATTTTAAATTTTTTGTGTACTGTTTCAAGAAGAATTGATTTTATTTTTTTGTAAAAATTTATGTTTGAATGTTCATTTTAAAAGAAAGAAGAGTCTAAATTTAATTTTTTTAAAAAGAAACAATTCAATTGAATAAATTCTGTTTCCCTTACAGTGCCTTTTATTTTTAAATATTTCTATTTATTAAAATAATTGCAGTAATAGAAAAAAATTACAATTATTATTGAATTCTTAAAATTGTATATTAATTTCTTCATAAAAAATACCCTAAAAATCGAACAAAGAACATCGCAAAACCGATGCCCACACTCTCAAATAAATACAAATACGAATAATCACGACCACAAAGAGACAACAAACCATTTCTATTGAAAAGAAAATACGACATACAATACTAATCAAAGAACCTAGGATTACAGCAACCAACAACAAGAAAAAAGACATATAGACGTCAAAAACACCGCATATGTCTCATGTATACGTCTCCAGCAAGTATAATTGTTAATTTTTTCTAAACATAAAACATTAAATTTGTGCTTTTTGGCCAAATTTAATGGTGCTAATAGGCGAACTCGCTGTTAAGAACAGGGTTTACCCTGCGATGTTGAAACAAGACGCCGGTCGTCTTGGGTTACTTCCTGTTAATGACTACTTGCTACTAATGATCCGGATCTGTAAATTGCAATTATAAGACGTTTGGGAGAGGTTCAGTCGGCTCTCAAGAACCAGTTGTTGCCACCTTTGCCGACTAACATCTATGGATTCTATATAAATTTCCCCAACATGTAATACGTCAATACAATTGAATCACTGATTGCAAAAAGAGGACAATTTTTTACTTTTGCCCGCTAACTTCTATACTACAAATAGAGCTACGTTTGGTGATAAAATGAGACTATTAAGTTGCTTGGATACGGGAAAAAAAGGGCCTCAAATCTGCCTTGTGCTCAAAAAGGAATCTTTAAACAAACTACGTCCTTTGAAACGCAAAGACCACTTGCAAAAAGTAAAAACAAATTCATGATTTCATCATGCCCTTACTTTGAGATATGTTCCCAAGCGCCACTATTAAAACCACTGGGTTCATAGATGATGGCCTACCATTTCTAGCTGAGGAAAGGAAAAGTCCAAATATCCCGCTATGAACTGCAGAGTTGTAAATGTTAAAGATTCCAGTCAATGCTGCAAAAATGAAGGATTTGAAGAGCGTTAAGCAGTACATCTGACAAACGGGTGTTTACCCTTTTTGGAGTTTATTTTGCGCTTGCCCTTCAGCTTCTTGAACCAGACTATTGAGTTAATTACATTTGGAAAAAGTTAATGGCGCGAGAGGGATTCGAACTCACGATCTTCGGCTAGATAGGCCGCTGCCCGACCATCTAAGCTATCGTGACCTCGATCCACTCCTACATCAACTCCCCATCCCAATAATTATATTGTTCTTTTGACTTTCATGTTTTTACTTTATTGGTGTTTGAAATTTCTTTTTATAATATATTTTATCTGTATTAAATACATTTGAGGCGGTAATTTCATTTCTTGCAGAAACCGATCCGTGCTCGAACAGAAAAGTATTGAAAGTAGAACAGAGGAATGGCCAGACTTCAAAAGTGGTTATCGTGCTCACAAGCGTTGATGAATTTGAGGAAAATCTCAAAATACATTTGTAGAATAGCCAAATTAAGGTGTTGTAATTTATTCAAAATTTTACACTACAAGACCTCATTAAAAAAGGTTTTTGGCCTCTTCTGTAAACTCGAGTTTTATCGGACGTGTCCGTTTTGCAATCATTGATTCAATTATAACAGTTATATTTGAAGAAAATATACGGCAAAATACACGGAACACAAAAGGCAAAATATATTTGTGTCAACGACTGGTATGGACGAATATCAACGCATGAAACTGTTATGCTATGGAAACATGCAACATGCGATTCAGAATAAATTGTAGCAATTTTAAAAGTTTTAAGACACCTTCTTCTAAACGTCTTCATCATTATGATTATTTTTTCCAAATCCTTAACTATCTTGACCTTTGCACGTTTTTCAGCATCTCTTTACCCTCTTTCTCACACAGCATATATCACAGATATATTTTTGCCATTACTCAATCTTATTGTTTTGTGTTAAATTGTAAGATACCAGAAGTTAATAAAAAAGTAAAAATTAATTAACTATTTTATTCAAAATCTATGTATGCACTCGAAAAGTAGACTCGCTTCAATGCTTGCCAACATACTTAACCCGTAACCTAACCTAAACTGTAGTCTACAAGTTTATATAATAGGGGATGTTATTTCTTATGAATGAGAGTATAAGGGCAGGACAGAAATTAAAAAAAAAATATATTGGTCTGATTTAATTAACGCATATTTAAGAATAAAAATACGTGTAAACAAAAAAACAGCTGTTAAATTCTTGGCTGCCATGTTAGTTACGTCCGCCCTAACGGATAGCAAAGTGACTACATTTTCGAACTATCATATAATATTGGCCCTGGCGTGTTAGAGCAAGCATTGTAAACTATCCGATTTTTATAAGTTTGTCATCATTTTTCTCATTCTAACAGGACCTAACAGAGTTAAAACGTTAACACAGAGATCGAGAATGCCATTATTATTATTTTACCTCTCACAAGCGGGATTCGAACCCACGACATTCGGCTTAATACACCACGGCTCTAACCACATGAACTATCATGACTTTCCGTAATTCCTTGAATAACCCAACAAGAATCGCCAGACCGAAATGCTCGGTACTGACTAAATTTTAAATTAATATTTTTAAATTTTAATTCAGACTATTTATGAAAATAATGTAAAAGTTGATATTAGCCGTCGTATGTGACAAATTGGAGTATTGTGAATTAACTTAAATTAAAATCAAATCGATGCGTTCCAACTGAAAATAAAGTAAAATTGAAAATTCAGTAAAGACGAAGATTGACATAGCTCAACGGCGGCATAATAAATTTATAGAAAAGAAAGAATTTATTTTCTTAATGAACGCTTCTTTGCCTCAGCCCATAAATAATAAATTTCGAGACTTTTTATAACGAACATCCATAAATATAAATTGGTTGTCTTAAACCGGTCTGGATGCACTTGATCATGGAACTTGCGGACCCCATTCAAATCAGAACGTCGTCGTTCTTTGTGGCAAATTTCATAGGCGGTTCTGAAGAATTAACTCGTCTTTAACAAAAAATCGGATTTTCACTCATCCTCATGAGCCAGCATTCATGAGTAAATATTAAAACATTAAGGCATCATTACTTGCAGCACCTCTCCCGGGTCATAGTTCAGAGAATGCATGTCATCGATGTTTTCGAGTGTCATTAGCGCTGTAGTTAAGTTAATTTTTTAACCTGAATAATGTTAAAAAAAAATATGAATTTTTCTAAAGGCTAGCATTGCAATATTATGTATGTTTTAAACACACTAACATTTTAATTAAAAATTTCATGTCCTAAATTAACTTATTTTCTTATTATATATCGATAGATTAGCATTTAATTGACTGGGTTGTACTAAACCTAAAAAAAAGTGTTAATTAATTGTAAAGACGTGCGCCATGAAAACATTATTTCGTCCTGAACGATATTTTTTAACGATGGATAGATAAGCATCAGAATAAGGTGTCAGTCAGGGAATTCGAATACAAATTGAATATACTTATTACTTAACTTTATCTATAAATTTATATCAATGCTCTTGCTCTGTTTTCTGTATAGATAGGGAGAAAGCAGGTTAAAAATAAACGAAGATAAATAAAAAAATTGTTACATACAGCCTCTTGCTCTGTTTTCTACATTAGTTTTTTAGTATGTAACAGTTTTTTTATTTATCTTCGTTTATTTTTCACCTGCTTTCTCCCTATCTATTTCTCACTCACTCATTCTTTCTCTCTCTTTCCTCCTCACTCTTTCTCTCTCACTGTCTCTATGTCACTCTTTTTATATCTCTCTTTCTCCCTGTCAATCTCTCTTTCTATCTTTCTCATTCTCTCTCTCTCTCTCCTCACACACACACACCACACACACACACACACACACACACACACACACACACACACACACACACACACACACACACACATACATACACACACTCACTCTATTTCTTTAACTTTTTTCTTTATTTTTGATGATATATTGCCCAGTCTTTCTCTCTCTCTCTCTCTCTCTCTCTCTCTCTCTCTCTCTCTCTCTCTGTTTGTTTTTCTACATATGTTTGTTTTCTAGGTAATTGTGCCACTCTTTGACACACAAGAATGGCACAATTACGCAGAAAACAAACACTCTGAACCCTGAAGATGATCTCAATAAAGATCGAAACGTTGGCCCGATAAAATAAACGGTTTTCTGAAACCTACCTCACACCAGACCGTATCTCACGATCTCCAAATAATCATTCTTTTTTTCTTTTAAGAGTGATTTGACGTAAGATTGCAAAATATAAAGATAACTCGAGAATAGGGGAAGTGATTAAAAAATAAATAGGTCAATTCATTGAAGACAACTCGCTCGTTGAAAAGTAAAGCAAGGAAGGTCAGGAATGACAATCCATAGAACAGAATTTACTTACCTGGATCCCCATTCATCTTTCAAAATAAATCTCCCAAACCTCAGAAATTGGAGCCGGTTGCCGGGGGTGGTAATAGAGAGCCGCTCCGCTGTAAAAATTATTAAATTAACCTCCCCCACCAGTAGCACGCAGTCAGCGGCCATACCCTCTTTAACGACCCCTCGGCGGTTTTTACTGCTCCGAATTTTTTTTCCCGACAATTTTTACCCATTTCCATTTGCAAAGCAAGGTCCTTTGGAACTTTATATGTGACCTCATCGTGTGGGAGAGCAATGAATACTCACAGCATGACGGAATCAGAACTTGCTTTCTGCACCGATATCAAAAGTTCCGCTCGAAAAAAAGATTCAGCTACACCGGCGGCAATGGACGTTTTTTTTTTTATGCAATATTCATAACTGTGTTCTTTAAACAATGCCTGGTGGCGTTTCTTTTTTGAAAGTGAATACAAATTTTGGAACATATGAACCAAATTCTCCAATCTATGCTTTATTCAATGCAGATAGCAAGGGAGAAAAAATTTTATGAAAGTAATAACCGACTTTTTCCGATAATATCGCATGTCATTCCAATTTATGCTTGAAATTCAATTAAACCTGAACTGATCTAACAATATAAAAAATTAATTGTCTATTTTCCCTACAAGTCAATTTTTTAAAATAAAAATTTTAATTTGACGTGGATGTGATGTGTATGAATTTAGACATAAAGCATGTTTTTCATATGATCTGGATATAGTCGTAACAATAAAGTAAATTAAGATATTTTTACAAAAATTGAAAGTTAAATATAAATGCATAGAAATCTACGAAATTGATTTATCCCCCTTTAATGTTGGTACCGGTATAAAAGGATGGATGCGTTAAAAAAGCCACGTATCGGCTCAGAGATCGGCAAATTAAATTATAATGTACATTGTTTTTAGGCTAATGTGGTATTTGTAATACTGCATTCACCCTAACCCCCGACTTCAGGGGGATGGAAGAGATAGGAAATTGAAACCCCAATCAGGGTTAATGAGTGAACCATCCGTAAAACAATCCAGAGTATGAGGGTAATTGTTTTCCGTGTGATCCTCCGGGAATTTCAACCTTACGGTGAGAATAGAGGGGAACAAGGTCACCAAACTAGTATACTGCAGTTGCATTATTTCCAAACATGTTTCGAAATATGAACCTGATTTCTTATGGATAACGTGTAATATTCAAACTATATAATGGTTAGATCAGATATTTAAAGGTGCTTTTGTCATTGTTGAAAGAAAATTATAACATTTCTACATAAGGGCGGGGTGGTGAACTTGTAATTTCTTTCATTCATCCTACTCTGACTATCACTAGATATTCTGTCTGTCAGAAGAGTTTCATCATGGGTTCGTGTGATATTATTTAACTGGATCTTTTTTTAAATTTATTTTACGCAAACATAATTTTTTTTCACAAGGGTTCGCAACAGCAGAGGTCATATAAACCCTCAGGGTGCCGATGTTTAAAAAAAAAACCATTGGTATGCATGTCGCGTTCGAATGCAGGGCCGCTGAATCATCTTACAGTGATGACCGCTGTGTCAAAGACTAAACCTTGCGGCCACGGACGCCCCTACTCAAACTTAATTGAAGAAGAATATATAATTTCCTATTAATGGGAGTTAAGCGCCCTTAAGCCGGGAACATACCCGTTGCAACGCCATGCGACGCTACCTGATGCTACCCGATGCCTTGCCACGTTTTGGTAGGGTGTGCACATGTATGCGACATAGCGTGTATCACAAATCAGTATCACAATCGCTACGCCTCTTTTGTTTTCAATGCACTATTTTGAGCAAAACCGTGTAATAAATTGATAGTTAAAATTAATTGTTTTAAATAAAGTTATTCCGGTGTTTTGATAAATTTTCTGCCTAACCATCATAATTAAATAATTTTTATAAAAACTCATGAATTTTTGATCTCGTTTAATTTGGTTTACATTGAAATACGTTTTTTTTTTAATTAAAAATTACAAACTAACTAAAACTAAAATTAAA
>CM077106.1:16560016-16630378 GCA_039619505.1 Cimex hemipterus | reverse complement strand
AGATTTCAGAAAAACATTTTCTTTATCGTGCCAACGTTTCGATCTTTTTTTAGGTCATCTTCAGGGCCTAGGATTTACAAACTTTGTTTAAATTTAACATTCATTGGGATGTGGAAAAAAGTGTATTTATGCAAACAAAATTTTCTAGTAGTGTATAAATTCTTTTTTAAGAAATTTTTAGATTTAAAAAAAAATTTATACAATACTAGAAAATTTTTTACGCAGAAAACAAACACTGAGTGATTGATTGATGCTTCAATTGAATATCAAAATATAATTTTGCATTGTATAAATACACTTTTTTCCATATCTCACATGAATTGTTAAATTTAAACAATGTTTGTAAATCCCAGGCCCTGAAGAGGATCTACAAAAAAGATCGAAACGTTAGCACGATAAAGAAAATGTTTTTCTGAAATCTACATCACACCAGACCGCATCACACAATTTCTGAATAATTATCTATTAACAATCGCTATTCTCTCACGTTTCGTCCTTTGTTGAAATCATCTTCAGGGCCTGCGATTTATTTATAAACATAGTTTAAATTACCAAAAATGAATTTATACAATGATGGAAAATTTTAAATAAAAATAATAATTTATGCAATTCTAGAAAATTTTAGATTCAGTCAAAGATAGTGCTCACTCAAAGTGTTTGTTGTCTTCGTAATTATGCAAATTCTTGTGCATTGTGTTGAGAGTGCCAGTGAGATAATGCTGTTTTATGATGGATTTTTTATCGTTGGGGAAGGAAGTTGGTATAGAAAGACATTTTTTATTGTGTTGAAAGGAGCCGACAATGGAAAAAAAACCGAGTAATGGTTACCCTCACAAGATTATATAGGCGGTGATAATTAGGGAAAGGAAAGCGAGGATAGGAACTATGTAGAAATGTTTGATGTGTAGAATGTGATAACTGTTTTATAAGTTGTATTACATGTTTTGTATGATGTGACTATGATATATGTATGTTATTGATATTGCATTTGATTAATGATATTGGTGTATCTGCGACGTGCGTTTACATGTGTCCGTTCTGGAATTGCTGTGTTTATCCCTGTTGATGTAAACCGTTTTTCAAAAATTACGTTTATGCTTGTTTTGTTCTGTGTGTAATATTTTTGTTGCAGTCGAAATTTTGGTGGTGGTCAAAGTCGTGGTCTTACGCCGAGAATTCGCTGGCTTCGCTCCATGGAGATGGGAATGGGGGCTACTTAATGAATTAAGAATAATGAACTTAACATTAAGTTGTTTTAAAAAATGGGCACCAAGCTGTTTATATACACGGAAACAGCGAACCGTAAAGAAAAATAAATAAATAAAACAAAAAAATTCAATAACAGTAAAATTAACTTAAAAAAAGAACACAATATTTACATAAGGAAACAAAAAAAAATACATTATTCCAACGGAAACTAAAATATTAAACATAGATTTACCTTAATTCTCTTAACATTTTAACAAACTTACACTCTAAATGAACCTAAATTATCTTAAAATCTAAATAAACATTCCTTAAAAACTAAACTTTCGTGGGAACCAGTGTCCAGGTATGCTTCTTTTCCATGCAAACGAAAATCCCCGCTTTTAGGAATGTGGAGCACCCTTTCTGAAGCTGAGTAGGTCCGCGATCGCCTTCGTTGATCAACGAATTGATGATTTTGTATGATCCGGCCAGACCGTCTCGACGCACCCTCTCCGCCCTTTTCTCCACTCCTCTACTCTCTCATAAAGCCTATCCTAGGCCGTCTTAATTTTGATTACCCCACCGCCAATTCTAGTTTATATGTATGTACATAATGTAGGGTGTGCGACAAAGACCCGAGGGGTTAAACGCCTGGGTAGACTCGTACCCATCCCTAAAAGGTCCGGGACTTGGTCGGCTCACGTGTCCTGCATCAACCTCTTGGACATTTTCACAAACCCCAAGATTTTGGACATTTTATCTCGGGGAATGATTTGGTGGTGTCTTCTCCTTCAAAGATTTCTTGATTCACATTCGGCGAGGTAGTGCTTCGCCGTTTCTTCTTTTATTTCGCACAAGCGGCAAAAAGGATCTGGTAGGATACCCATTACAAACATGTGTCTTCTCAATGGCCATCAGCCTCCTAATTCCCTTCCTAGAGATAGCGAAAAGCCATTTCGATTCAGCTGGTTTGATCGCCTTAACAAACTCTTTCGATGGCCTGTGTCCGGAGGATAAATTCCACTCTCAAAGGAATTGTTGCATGCCCCAGGTATTGATACTCTCTTTGCTAATTCTAGTTTAGGTGGCATTACAATTCAAGAGGCATCCCTGGCCAAGCAACAATAATACACGTACAAACGTAACATGGGTATCCAGTGCTGTAGGATTTTGTTTGAGTTTTTTTGCAATCATTAATAAGTTGCTTTACTCTCTTGGGGATGTGAAACCAATGTAAGTTGCCGGACAATTCAAACAATTGGTTTTACAAATTACGTCAGATTTGTTTGTTACGGGTGGTTTTTTAAATTACATAAAAATACTAGCATTGTATAAATTCATTTTTTCACATCATACTGTATTTGTAAAATTTAAACATTGTTTGTAAATCGCCGCTCTGAAGATGATCTCAATAAAGTTCGAAACGTAGCACGATAAAGAAAATGTATTTCCATAACATACGTCACTCTCTCCGAATAATCATTGTCTAACGGTCACTAAATACTTAAATTAAAGTTTAATTTTTTTTTAAAAACCGATCAATTTTTTGTGTTTTTATTTGACCGTCCTTCACTCTATAAATACAGCCTATTTTAAGTAGTATTCTTACTATAAAAGAGATGGTAAATTTTGTAGATGAAATTCACGTAAAATATTGGTATACATTCCACAGATGAAAAACCCCCATAAAATCTTTGTTTTACGGCAAAGCGCAGATTTGAAGATGTTGGCTTAAAATGATATTTATGCGAGTTTTATACGATAAAGAATAGTAATATTAAAATCCTTATTGTTCAAAAACAGGTAAAATGTATGGAAAAACATTCAGTATAATTTCTGAACGAGTCATAAATTAAATTGCTTCTAGATCAACTTGTGGGTGAGCAAATAAGAGGCCATCTCTTCTACTAAGAATTACACGGATCTCGTAGCACGTCTTCTACTCAAATTTATGGCCGGAGAGTTGAGGAATGCGTTCCGCAGCGGCCACAATTAATGACGAGATTTAGAGAGAGAGAGAGAGAGAGAGAGAGCAAGTGCTTTAATGAGGGACCCATTAATGAACTCTTGAATGTACCATTATGAGGTCGTATAATCTGAAAAGTGCCGCCAGTTGTTTGGGAGTTACAACTTGGCCGATGTATGTATCATACCGTGTAGATGTGGGTGGCGACTTAACATTCATTAAACTTTGTCCAGGAGCAACCTTGTATAACCGAGGCCTGCCTTGGATCCGTATAAAACCGTGGAGAGGCATTGTCATGTAAATGCCGTTTCACCGTTTGTTCTTGCAATATGGCTTAGTTAAAATGGCAGAATTATGCCATTCAGTCGTCTTTGCGCTTTGCGTATCAAGAAAGGAGTTTTCTTAAATCGAAACCATTTCAGACTAGGCTTGGTCGACAGGCCCTGCTCCATTGTCAAGATTAATCATGGCCCATAGAATTGCATCATTTGATACGCGTAATCATCACAAATATAATAATCCCTTAGTTTTCATGATGTTAACTATATGCCAAAGAAAAAAAGAAAACAGCCATTAGACAAACAGTTTTCGATCCATTTAAAACGTTTTCCTCCAAGTCAGTTTGATGTAAATAATAGTGATTACATTATCACAACTGTAGAAAGAAAAAGATTAGTGAAACCTTTTGGGTCTCAGACCAGTTACCTTGTCCTATTAAGTTTATTTTCTTGTTTGAATTTTCTGTAATTTTTATTTTATTCATGTGTGCTTATTATGATTATTTCATTTTGGGTCAATAACTTACGGGTACGGTGGAAAGGATTCTAGGAAGCAGGGTTTGAATTACCCAGGCACGTATGGTTTATTGTACCTTCCTAGTCCCTTAGTTCAGTCAATAGAACCAATCCTTCTTATTAGTATCAGGTCATTGATGTTGCCGCTGCAATTTGATTTCCTAAGTGTTTTTGTTCGTTAGGTTATACCTCCATTGAACTGTTGCTTCACATTCGAAGATGATACGAGTGGCGGTTTCCTCCTCCTCATTGCATAATATACAAATGGGATCATCGTTGTATAAGGCCATGTTGAGTAGATGCTTTCTCACATGCTAGTGACCAGTCGTACCAGTCCTCTGAGTAGCCCTCTCCAATTGCAGCAGTGATTCGGCCAGTACGAGTGGTTCATGCGATGACTTACTTTTGGGCCAATGCCGCGTATGTGTCCGGCATATAGGGAAAGGTTGCCTCGTTGTGTCTCCCACCTAACGGATGGGGTCGATTCGTTGAGGGTATGTAGGAATGGCAAGCCTGTATTACAATTGTGCTTGAACATGTGGTATGGTAATAAGGATACTAGGAAGCGGGGTTTGTGCTTCCCAATCACAGCAGATTTCTGCCTTGTTGTAATTTCTTAGTTTCTTAGTTCAGTGCAATAGATTCAATCGTTTTTTTAAAAGCATCAGATCTCTGTCGTTGCTACAATTTCATGCCATAGGTTTTTGCGTATATTATGTTAACTCTCCATTGACATGTTGCTTCGCATTCGAAGATGGTGTGGGTGGCCGTTTCCTCCTCCTTACTATCATAATCTGCAAATGGGATGCCAGTGGCCGGTCAGTAGCCCTACCACTCTTCTGAGTTTGGCTGTCTCCAATTGCAGCAGTGTTTCTGTCAATCTCGGTGAGGGTTGTTTCATCATAAGTTTACTATGTCCAACATCGTTACAGTTTACCCACTTCTCTTTTTGTTTTGTTTGGATCAATTCTGCGATGGAGAATTCTAGGTTGATTTTTCTATGTTATCCCAAGGATAGGTTCGGGACCTAAGATGGTCTTGCAGATCCTCGTCTGGCCGGTCTCTCTGTTTTCTCGTTACCCAAAATTCCCTTGTGTCCTGGCACTCAAGATATCATCAGGTTGTTGTGTTTCCCCAAATTTTGTAGATTTCGGATGCATTCACTTACTAGTTTTGATGTCATTCTTTTACATGCTAATGTTTTAATAGCTGCTTGGTTATCAGATCTTATGATGCTTTTTTTGTCAGTGTAACCTCTTCTAAGATTTTCCAGGGCAGGAGCATTGATGGCATCCATTTCCGCTTTAAATACCGAAGTGTACTTCCCTAATTAGTTTGATTGCTTATGTTTTGGGCTTTTTTCCCCCGTGTCCCGCTTCTAGGCCCTTTAAAGGGCTTTTGCAGGTAACGGTTCTACTTGCACTGCCTAGTGGTCGTGGCTCATTGAACTAGTTATTTAATGGCCTCATGAACATTGCATATCTAGCCAGACTTTTTTTGGGGGAGGGGTATCGTGAAAAAAGGGCCAGAGGCGACGGCGGGAATCGAACCCGCGACCGCGGGGTCTACTAGCCGAGAGTCTCTCACGCTAACCACTCGGCTACCGCGGCCGCCATGTACAGAAAACGCCTGATCCGGTCCCTTCATTTGTTTTTGAGCCATCTATGTACCATTGAATCTGATGCTCTCTTGTGTTTTTCCTCTCCTTTATAGCCTGTTGAGACATTATAGGAAATTGTGAAGAAAGTTTGCAACCTAGCGCCACGAGCGGGATTCGAACCGACAACCCTCGGCTGTTCTACCACTTGAGCTGTGGTGACTTCGATCCACTCGGACACCTACAACCTTTCGAATTTTCCCTCTTTTTACCGTTTTGCAATGATATATTGAATATGATGTTTACGATGTAAATACAATATTTGGCACCAGTAACTCCCAGGACGATTCCATTTTTCACCCCTGAAATTGTATTATATTTTATTGAAACAGCTGTTGAAGTTTTGGTGGATCCTACTTGCCCTCGTTAAGTCTTTAAATAAATTAAACAACCAATGATGACATTTACTCTTTAATTTTATCGATTCTAAATAAGATTTCGTTGATGGTTCTGGAAAACGTTTATATATTATTACAACAAAACTTAAACAAACATATAAAATTTACTGCATAAAAACTCATTTTGATGACCCCAACTCAATACGCATGATTATTCAGATATCGTGAGATCTCACGATATCTGAATAATTATCCATTAACGGTCACTAATCTCTACACATTAATACGCATGCTTTCACATTTAACATAAGGTGCTTCATTTCACACAAAAGGATATTCAAATATCGTATATAATTTACAAATTTAAAATATATAACAAAATGTATATTCTCCTTTTAAATGTTTTTATTTTATTTACTAATTATAATTTTTTTTTTATAAATCATACGAAAATAAATTGTATATATATTGAACAACATTTTTCTTAATGTCTATCTATTTGTCTATGGACGTTTTTCCAGACTCTTTCCTAGCGTACTGGCACACTGCTCCCTTCATCAAGGTTGCTTCGTCCACAAACGATTCCCTTCTTGCGGCTTTGCCCTACATAGACCCTCACAAAAAAAAAATAAAATAAAATAAAATAAAATAAAATAAAACATACTCTACGGTCTCCTCTTCTTCCTGACAGTATTTGCAGTTTTACTTTTTCGGTACTTCTTGCATGTACATTCTTAGGTAGCAGTGTCCTGTCAGGTCCAACTAAATCCTGGTTCTGTTTCCGTTACCTTGCTGTAAATTCCTTTCTTTGTAAGCCTTGCGGATCGCCCTTCTGTTAATCTCTTGCGTGCCTCATGCGTGTGGCATGGGTCAACCAGGTTTTGGTGACATTAAAGATACATTTTTGGATATGTCTTTTTTGTGTCAAGATGCTAAGTCACAATAGGGTTTTGGACCTCAAGAGTTTTGAATAACATGATCACTTTCTCATTTCCTTGTTCGGAATGTCCAAAGACCTACCCGGTAATTGGTGACTGACTTTTGCCATGGCTTCCATACAGTTCGACACGCATGAGCGTCCTAAGGTAAGTTCGATATTCATATTCATCCCCAGCTCCCGTACCTTTGTCTGATTTTGAGCCATCATTGTAGCAGAACGAATTGGTGCTAAGAGTATTCCTTTGGCCCACTCTTCCTTTTTTGGTGTGAGTACGTAGTACTTGGCGGAGTTGGACTGGCATCATTACAATGGCATCTGCCTATATTGCTCCTTGTCATGGCCTATCCTTGTATATGGTTGTGCATTCATTAGCCTGTGAGCCGATCATCTGATTTCTCCTTGGATTAAAATGTAGGGCGGTGGAAGATCGAACAGTACATCGAGGTAAGTTTCATTTAAATTTTATTTTCTTTGTTTAAAATTTCATCTTCATTGTTATATAGCATTTATTTTTCTTGCCTCCCGAATAGGTAGGCTGGTCCTCCTGCTGTATAATCGTGTAAATAGAATGAACCGTTCTGGGTGTTTGATTGATGTATGTAACAAAGTTTGGATAAGATGCAGATGTAGGTGTATTTTATACTGCGCTCTTGTGAGATGTTGTATTCTCCCGTTCTGTGCTTATTGCAAACGGGTGAGTCCTAGTTCATCAAGGAATTTTGATTAGTAGGCCTTGTCTCAGTGCTTGGATAAAGTTAGATTCATTTTAAACATGTAATAGCGAATAAGCTATGATGGCATTATTGGAAGCAACTGTAAGAATTATTGCAAGAAATAAATTAGAGGGTTTGTGATACCTTTTCTAGAAATTGGAACATGCCATCTGATGAAAACAAAAGGACTCGAGTCATACAATTAACAATTGAAAAAACAGAACAATCCGAGGGCTAAGGTTTTGGGACTGACCATCCTTTGGAAAGCTGGAAGACGCCCCCTTTTGGGGCACATTTTGGCATAATTCATTTCGCGGAGGAGGGCGTTTACACCATCCGCACATTCCTTTTGTCTTGTTTTTTATGTTAATACAGCCGAGGTGGGTCCGAGGGAGTAATACAACACAAAAGCGGGCATTGTGACCGGGGCAATCTAACCGGTCGCCCCGCACGTACGGCTGTTGGGAAATGGAAAAAATAAATTAAACCGATATAGAGGGAGAGAGCTCGAGGGTGCGGGGCTCCCCTGGAAATTATAGTGCCTCTCATACCCGGTATCCCGACTCTGGGTTTCCTGCAAAAAAAATGCATCAAGGGGTTATTGCTGATAAGAGTGAAGGATCCTGCTGATAAGCCTTCTGACCCGTTGGGGCTTAATGAGATCCGCGCTGGACCATTGTCTCCCAGTGCTTTTAAATCGCACAGTCGCACCTCGTTTCAAATTGTTCGGTAACAGACAAAAACGTGGAGTACAAAAGAGTTTTATTTATTTGATTTATATATAACTTAAAAATACAAAAAAAATTTATTAAGATTGCCAACGTTTGGACAAAATTGCAATTGTTTTATCTGTCTGCCTATTTCCCGAGCTGTTTATATATATATATATATATAAAAGTGTTTTTCAAAAGGGGGGGTGGAAATAAACTCCGGCGGAAAAGGTCCCACCTGGACGAGCTGGAAATTGAAAAGTCGACCGGCCGACTAGCCTAGTTCTGCCCTCGAGGTCCTTCGACAATAATCATAGGTTGGAGCGGGAAATAATAACAAAAAAAAATGAAAAAACGCCCTGCGGGTGTCGGAAAATACATGGAACGGACTTTTTTTTCTAAAAGGATCCCGCAATATAAATATGGCCAGGAAAACTCATTACATTCCGCGTTCTCGACGTATTTGCAAATGCGGATCCAACTATCAGGCACTCTCCTCTGCGGCGGCTATTTTTCCAGGGGTTTTCAGTTTTCCTTTTTTTCCCAACCCCGTTGCCATCTCCCTTTCAGTATTTAAATGACAGGGACAAAGCAGCCCTCGCGAAATCAAACACACATGGGCATGGACTTTGTGTTAAATATTTATTCTTTTCGGAGTGGAAATTTTTTAACTGATGGCCCGGTCCGCCTGGCCGTTACTCTCGGTGAATGCTAAGTCACGACGACTTGTTTAATTTGCAATTTTTCAAACCACACCCAACCAGAATTGAAGCCAGTCTATAAAGAGCGTAAAGCGCCATTTCAAACTGAAAAAGAATTCAAACTAAAAAGTAAATTATTCACAAAATGATAATTTACTGTTTCTGTTTTAATCTACCTCACAATGTGTAGTGTTTAACCGCTAATTAATAATTAATCGTGAGATGCGGTCTGGTGTGACTTAGGTTTTAGAAAAACTTTTTTTTATCGCGTCAACGTTTCGATCTCTATTGAAATCATCTTCAGGGCCTGAGATTTACAAACAATTGTTTAAATTTACTATTAGGTTTCGTGATCCGCTTGACGAAATAAATTCTTTTCATTTGATTATGGTTTTGGTGGCTAGCGACGAATTTAGCCGGAGGTCGTGGGTTCGAATCCCGCTTGTGACAATGACTTTTTTATCCCAACCAAAATCTCATTTGGTTGTTTAAATTATACAAATATTGTAAGATGTGAAAAAATGAATTTATATTATTGAATAAATTTTTTCAAACCAGAACTTATCTCACGATCTACCTCACAATGTCCCCTCCTCAGAGTTACAGTCATATATTTCAATGATAAAGGATCATAACATTTAAATACTGTTGTGTATAAAATTTTCATTCGAAAAATCCCTTTCCTCACCAAACCTGCCAGAAAACAAAATTCTCGAATATCCAGGATTGTTTCAAAAATAAAATATTTAATGGTTGAATTATTTCTTGCGTAGTTAAAGTTGTATTAATGCTATTCTTGACAGGTGCCCTTTTACCCTGAGGCCATGGTCCCATTTTTTGCTCTTATTTCTTACTTTTCTGTTTTGTTATACTTCTGTACCATTTTAGTGTGTTTTAGATTATGAAGCTGGAGATTTTTTATTTTTAATTATGTTTCTAATGTGCAAATCTCCATAGTTATACACGTCTTTTGTTCATTACCAATCATTTTGGTACATCCCTACCATGGTCCATAATCTGTGAGTTTTGGCATTTCGACAATTTGTTATTTCTGTGTACACCAAATTGGGTTGGTTCGAATCTTTTATCGCTCTTCTGAGAGACGATTTAATGAGAAGTAATGAAATTTTCATTCGTTGTATTTATACAATACGGATTTCGACCATTCAGTTTTAAATTCTAAATACACTTTTCCTTAAGTGTTTTCTTTAAGTGGTATCTTCAGAATGTCCTCATAACTATTATAATAGAAATAAAGAAATACCTTTTTGAGTCAAGAGTTAAATGTTCCAACGTTCATTTTTATTAACTCAATCAAAATTGAGTATAAACAATTAGAAACGTTTTAATTTGAAATTGTGGTTTTCAACGCGACCGATATTCGTTGAACGCTGTTAAATGACGTAAATCGTTGTGTATCTGTTTAGCGAATAGTCACGATTCCAGAGATGTTTAGGATATGCATTGCTTTTACTTAAATCGAGGATTCAAAACTGAACACAATTTAAGTTAATCGTTGAGTGAAATTCGGCAATGAGATCGTTGATTCTTGAGTGAAACCTTCACAAAAGGCAACTTTTTATCTCATTTACTTCAAACAATTGGCGTCTGAGGCGCTTATACAAATTCATCGCAAAATATTTCCTTTATTTCTATGAAATAACAATATACTTAAACAAATTCGTGGTGTTTAGTGACCGTTACTTTATGATTATTTGGAGGTAGTGAGATGCGGTCTGATGTGAAGTATGTTGTAGAAAAACATGTACTTTATCGTGCACGTTTCGATCTTTATTTAGATCATCTTCAGGGCCTGTAATTTATTTGTTTAAATTTTACAAGTTCATGTAGGATGTGAAAAAATGAATTTATGCAATGCTAGAAATTTTAAATTCAATCAAATTATTTATACTCATTCGTAGTATGAGTCTTGTTATGTAATTTATGGTGCTAAATAATTAGAAACAGTATGGATTCGGTCAGGAATGAACTATTTTCGAAAAGGGCTTTCATTTTTTCTGGGGTCATCGTCATTTTCAGGGTCGGGATGAATTATAAAACATTTGCTGATTGGAAAAAATACGATAGAGATGTAAATAATATTAATTTTGAACTAAGTATTTCGTGCCCTTATAAAGTGAGGTGCTTTAAGTGTCATATTAGTTTCGTGTATAGTTGTTGTGAAACCTGAATTAGTATTTTAAAAAACATTGAAACAAAGAGAATCTTAAATAATTATAACTCAATACTATATAAAAGAATATCATCCACTGACCACAGTACACAATGCATCATCATCCAAATCACAGAAATACAAACCAATGTACACGTCCATTCGTCCTCACATTGTCACAAATCTCACCCCTCTCCCTCTCGTTCTCTTTCACTCTTTCTCTCTCACACCCCACACTTTTGCTCTTGAATGGGAACAAGTGTCTTGGCTAATTCGAATTCATGGGTCCTTTCCAGTAAATAGGGAAAAAGGGATGAAGGGTTGAAAGTGTTCAGAAATGGGAGCATCTCTGGAGTCTCCACGGCTCTATTAACTTCCCCTAAAGGTAGTCGCGAGATCACCCCCAGGAGACTACCCCTGTTCCACCCCTGTAATTGTTGCCCTCTCGTTTTAACTAAATGCGACGATGGGTTAGTGATCCATATTATTTTAGTTTCACGCGGACAAAAATGTATCCGAAAAACGTCGGATCGTATGTGGTTAGCGGATTGTTAGATTGGTGGATTGTTGTTAGCGCAATAAATCCGCAACGGCTTACGCGCTCATCATTGTAAAAACACATTTATGTCCCATTTATACATAGTATTTCCACCTCTGGCACGAATCACGGGTCAGTTATACATACTTTGTAAAAAAAATTCTTATAAAATCTTGATGTATTCTTTTCCATCGATCAAGAACAGTCGTTGCTAACTATTCTACGGTGTTAAGAGACCTGGGTTTCCCTAAGGATGGTCCCAAATAAGTTCGATTCCGTTCAAATCTGGACTTTGAACTGGCCACACCAATCGCTCAAGTTCATTCTGAGATTTCATTCAACATACTCATCCATCCACAAAATGTGCTTCAAGAATCTCTTACTGATGGGAAATTACGCCTATCTGAAAATTTGGGGGCTAGTTCTCACCTCGTTTGTAAATAGGACTCATTCAAATGTTCCCGTGTGAAATGAAGTTCGGAAATTTTCCGAGGAGTGGTAAAAGTGGCATTTTCATTCAGCTTTCTTCTTACAGTCATGGTGGAAATCGAAACAATCCGTTATTGCCTTATCAGATTTCTTATCTTATTTACTGTTATGCCGGGGTTTCATATGGCCTGAGGACGAATGAATTATCGTCTCTTTCGTAGACCTATGTCAACTGCCCTTCTTTCTAGTGTGAAGCCCTGTTTCTCTTAAGCGCCGAAGAAACCTTCTGTTAAAACAATTACATTTACTCTCCTGGTGACTTCGCCGTGCTTGCATCCTTCTTCTTATAACTGTATAACCCTGACACTGTCATCCTCTTTCAAATGCCTGACTGGTGCCATAGAAAAAGCAATAAGGATAATGATTAATTGGAGATCATGATATCCGGATCGAGATGTAACGCGAGACACACGCACAAGAACGACAAAACTAAGCGAAAACAAACACTTAAGAGCCCTGAAGATGATCTCAATAAAGATCGAAACGTTGGCACGTTAAAAAAAAAAGTTTTTCTAAAACCTACGTCACACAAGACCGCATCTCACCATTTCCAAATAATCATTGACTAACGGTCACTAAACACCCCACGTTTCTACACAATGAGAATAACATCAAATGAAATCAATGAAGGAAAAAGATTGCGCAATAAATTCTACTTTTTAGTGTGAAGACCTGTTTCTCTTAAGTGCGAAAGAACCCTCCTTTGTAGTAATTTACACTCACTCTCCTGGCGACTTCACCCTCATATTGACCTTACTGGGGCTATTGAAAAAGGTTTAAGAATAAAAATATTCTCAAATGAAATCATCAATGGAAAAAGGTTAAATGAAAATGATCTTTCGGAGTAAGAGAAAAGAAGGGGGATCAATGGGATCAGTAGTACAAAAGTAAATAAAACATTATTTACTGTTTATTTTGACCATGATAGCTCCTAATTCGTATAACTAATTTTTAACTTTGGAGATAAATTTAAATAGTATTACTGGTCAGTTATTGTGGCCTTGCCCGCTCCAAATTCTAGTTTATTCCTTTTCAAACATAGCACTAACTTAACACTAGAAATCTCATAAACAAAGAAAGAAGAACAAAATAGGCTTAACCAAAGGCGCCTACAAGTAAAGAAAAATGAAATTTCATCCCGATAAAAGAGGCTTACCAGAATCGTATGGTCACACTTCTTATTAATTTGCCTTCTCCTCTCGAAGGTTGCCTTGCAGCTAGTTCTTGTTTGCCACATCCCTGAAATCCACAGACGAGTATTCAAACATTTTTTTGTGGTTATGTGAGTAGATGTTCCTTGGTTTGGCCCATTCTTCAAAGCACTTCTTTATTTGTAATCTTCTGTATCCACTGTATGCGGACTATGAGCCAGTATAAACGGACTCAAGGGCAAAAAAATAAAAAATAAAATAAATAAAAGAGAGAGAGAGAGAGAGAGAGAGAGAGAGAGAGAGAGAGATCAAGCATCCAGCTTTTAAAAACATTTAAGAGGCCGAGAATGCCATCTTAACAATCTCTTTCTCAACATTAAACTATGTGCAGATTGAATAAAATGGCTTTTCATTTGAAAGAAAGTAGCTCTAGTCCTCTCTAGTCAGGCCCTTATAGCCTTTTACTATATAAATTGATACAGACATGTCAATTGATAAAGCACATATTAGAATTTATAAGACTCACCCATCGCTCAGCACGATTATTATCAGCAGTCCTGAAAAAAACCCAAAGCATTTTCAAATGGGCTTTAAGGAAAAAAGAAAACTAGAGCACCAAGGGTTTATATTATTACCTCTGCTGGCATTGCAATCCACAGTTCAACAAAGTGATAAATTTAAAAAAATTTAAGGCAGCAAAATCATATATTATATGAAAGCATAGAAATTAATAAAACAATTTGGAGAACCAAAATGGGCTTTATAAAAATCCTGAACAATTTTATTAATGTAGATTATATAATATCAAACTAAAAAGCAATAGTCGCTAAAACTGAATTTATCACAGTGCCAGTAAATAAATTAATTATTAATTCAAGTTAATAAATGAGACATCTTAAATTTCCATGACAAACTCCAAGAGGCAGTTACATGTTACAATAATTATGTATAAAGCAACAAGTTGTTTGATGGGATTATCAATTGCACACAAATAAATAAACTTATCCGTCTATGTACACTTTTTAATGAAGTTTGAAATCACTCCAGGACAAGTGATAAAAACTGAGAATTATTTCTTCTTTTTGGCTTCTGACAACGTTTTTATCCTTTTGTCCATATCTTCAAGCGACTGTTTCAAGTTTTTAACAGATACTGTGAACTGCTCTTCCATTTTTTTCAAAGCCTCTTTGGTCGACTCGCAACTGTTGATGAGCGTCTGCTGCATTGATTCAACTTCACTTAACGATTTGACGAAACCATTTCCCTGCTGGTGAAGTGCTTCGAGGGCCACCATACGGTCTAAAGCACGTGGTAACACTTGAGCCATTTCTTCAGTTGTTTTTGTAAGTTCATACAACTCGGCAATCTAAAGGTTAGGGATGATCAATTTATTACAACCTTTAAAAGTTAAAAAAAAAGTTTATATACTTTATTGTCTGCCTCAATATCAGAAGAACCCGTAATAGCAGATGATCTTTCAGCAAGTTGGTCCAATTTTGTCAAAAGTGCTGACATGCGAACATCGATAGCTTCCAACTGTGAAATATCAAGCAATGCAACTTTTCCAGCAACCCAGTGGGACGTTTCAGTTAGGCTTTTTTCTCCTCCTCCCACCAGCCTTCTCTAAAAGTGATTTCAAATAAGAAAAGCACACAAGCCAAATAATAAATATATTACCAAAGTATCTGGTGTGTTAGCGACGATTGCATTGAGTTTCTTTACACGTGCCTCTAGGTCTGCGATTCGGGCTGATGAGCCTAAGTGCACTTGATGAGGCCTCGTGCTGACTTTGTACTTAACTTCACAAGATGGCCCTTCGCCTGGAACCACCCTGGAGTCGCCCTTGCCCTTTGATGATTCAACTGAACCAAGCTGGTCCAGTTCAGAGAGCATTTTCCTTGTAAAAATACCCTTATAAATAAACTAAAATCATAGTGCAATATATTTTTTTGTAAGTACTTATCGCTCATTTAGCCGAGTTTCAGGAACTAAATGTCGTTACAGTACTCTTTTATTTATGGCTAAAATTATATTTTGGGTATTCAACTACTAAAAACTCAAAATTTCATATTTTGCCAAAGCATTTATATTTTGTTCGAACATCTGTGATTTTCCGTAAGGAAATTGATATTCCTTAGAGAAATTCAAAAGGGAATATTTAGCGCAATTTTGAGGATTATGAGTATATATATATAAAATAACCTCTCTATATTTATCACACAAAAATCAATACTCTTCTCTGAGATATTTAATAATAAATTTATTAACAACAAAAAATATGACCATATAAACAAGTAAAATTACAGTGAGTAAATTGGCTCACAGCCACAGGTCCATTGACACCTTTTTCAAAACTTACCCTTCCACCTTTAATTCTGATAGGGTCTCTCACTATTTACAATCCTCAAATAAAACTATAAGTGTTAATGATAAAAAATGGCTATTTCGGAAGTAATTAATAAGTTTCAAATTAACAATACATTAAAAAAAACCGTTTTAATGAAAATTAGGTTTTGGTTGTCTTCGTCAATTAAATATTATTTTATTATTTGAATTTATTAGAAAAAAACTTAAAATAAACAATCTATTGAATACAAAATAAAAGTAAACAAAAAGTTAAGATTTTATTAAATCATATCTTAACATATATAATCTATATCTTATATCTATTTATAATCTATCAAAACTTAATATGTACCTATCTAAATAGTTCATGTAAAATATATTTTACATTTCAGTCCATTTCATCAGTCCAAAATGTAGAGAAAAAAACATTTTATCATATTGTTGGACATGTGCAAGTCTTGGGGCATGGCGCTGCTCCAGTATTTCAGACCTATAGGAATTTTTAAATGCACGTAGTGTTTGTGTTGTGACTATTGTTTTTGTTCCTTTATTAGAAATCTATTTGTGTATAAGAAAGGGGTTGTTTCACCATGCTCAGAGGAATATCAAATACTCGTGTGGGCTTGTGTGACAACTGAAGAGAAAAGTTATTAACGTGGACGGAGTAGTAGGTTCAATCCTGCCCCGAAGAATATTGAAGTACTCTGCGGGAGTGAATGTGATCGGTCTTATATGTTTGTGATAATGTATATTATTTAATTTGTGCTTTTTTTTTTTGGGGGGGGGGAATCTCAACTAGCTGCATGTTGAAAAATAAAATAAAAATTATATTTCCAGCCACTATTGTGTAATTTTTATTTGACAGAGAAGTGATTTATTTTTTATTTTATTTTATTTTTATTTGCAGTTAACATTGTAATACACAAGATTTTAACACGGTACCCCTAGAACAAGTTCCCTTTTCGGTTCTCATCAGTCCTTTACTTTGATAGTTAAATTTACTTTTCTGTCATTGTCCATTATTTTTCATCCTATCTGTCTGATGCATTTGTCCTCCATATTCCAACATCATGACATATATACGATTTTTGTTAAGTTGTTTGGTTTTGTTTCTCATTGAATTTGACAATTTTGTTTTGTGAACTGCAGCGCTTTTAAATTCCTTTTCCCATGTATGTGAATATTGTCCATTTAGTGTCTGCTTTTTATTTTGTGAAATATTTTTGTCCTCATCCACAATTTGGTGATGGTTTGCACATAGTTTAGTTTTATTTTATAATAACCTATGAGTCTATACACTTTTTTGTATGTATTTATAACCTATATATATTACCACATATCCCTTCATTCCTATTACAGGCTAAACTGTGCATCCCTTCCCAATGAACAATTACCTGATTGGAGCTTCAAATTTAACTAAGCTTAAGTTTTTTGTAATATTTGTCACAGGAATTTAGTTCCAATAGACTTACTTGATCTGAGCGCCTTCAGGATCTGCCAGGTTGGTCACAAGTTCAGTCCCAAAGGTTTTATCAAGAGCTAGCTCCTCCAGCTGTTTACTCATCACCTCTAAATTTGTGATGACAGCGCCATCGATATTTTCATTGGTCTCCTTCTCACTTTCCTTGTAAATGAATTTAAATAAAGTTAAGAATGTCTGAGACACTTGCAAATTAAATTTTACCTTTATTTGAGCTACTTCTTCGAGAAGTTCTTTCATCTCACATTTCAGCCTTTGGTACTTTTGAAGTGGAGTCTCTATTTCACCAGGAGGGACCAACTGCCATTCACCACTGAAATAATTAACACAAGTTCACAATTGTAATTTCAAATTTTTTTTTTTAGCTCGTTCATAGAAAATTAGAAGCATGACAGAGATTTACTAGTAAGGTATAAATTATGTATACGATAAATATACCTAATTCCATAACCAGTCTTAAACTTCTTGCTTAGCCTGTCTGAGAAATCCACTTTCTCCGCGTTCAAACGTTTGCCTTTGAATTTTGAGAAAGCATCGCCAGCATTGATCTTCACATGTTCAATCGATTCGGACTCCTGAATTCAGAAAATCTGTCAAAAACACGCATACAAAAATCAAAGAACAATTCGAACCTCTTCTGGCTCCTCTTTCGTCTGATCGGCCTCAGGTAGATCAGTCGTCTCGTAGACGTCAGGCTGGTCATACGCCTATAACAAGACATTTTAGTTCAATAAAACCTTGTTTCTCTTTATTGCAAAAGGAAAAATTAAGACCTTCATAATAAAAGGGATCAATGCACTGATCCACATATCCATGTCTTCCCTCTGTACTATTAAAGGTTCTAAGTTATAGGGAAACATTTAACTGATTTATTTAAGCAGATGTTTTATATGTGAAAAAATCTGTCAGGTGGCACACTTTACTTCTTGTACGGAATATTGTTTTTCTTATGACAGCCTTTGAATACCATGAACTTTCAAAAATACAGCCTTTTTATACTGTTTTATAATACAATATTTTAAATGAACATACAAAAGTTAAATTTTAAAACCCTGTAAACTCATAAATATTTTAGTTGTGCAATGATAGTATATAGTCATCCCAATGATAAGTATTGAACTTGATGAAATTTGTGTAGAGATTAGTGACCGTTAACGGATAATTATTCAAATATCGTGAGATGCGGTCTGGTGTGTGTGTCTTCACACCAGACCGCATCTCACGATATTTGAATAATTAATTGATGAAATTTGTTCATTCTTTCAAAATGACTGACTGTTTCATGCTAAGAAATTATTAACATTAATCCATAAAGTTTTTTTTTTTTTTTTTTTTGCTAATAAACCTGTTATAGAAATTTAGTAATACACTCTGATAGACAAAATTTAACACACCACTCAATTTATTCAGTTTAAAATATTCTTTATGTTTTTACATTAGTAGTAAATAATTCTATCATAGCCAAAATAAACTGCAAATAAAGTTTTATTTACTTTACAATTAATTAAAGGTTTTAATTTAACAAAAAAGTCAATGGCACGAATGGGATTCGCACCCACAATCTTCAGCTAGACCTGCTCCACATGGACACCAACTTCCCCAAATCTTGGCCCCATCTTTTGAATTTGGTGTCCGAGTGGACAGATAGCTCAAGTGGTAGAGCAGAGGCGTATCTAGACAAAGGTCGTGGGTTTGAATCTCTCACGTGCCACAGATTTTTTTATGTCAACTAAAAACCTTAATGAATTGTAATATATTAATTGGTCATGTGGACCACAAAATTAATGAATTAAAATGAATTTATTTGCTTTGTTTACTTTTTAATGATTATTGCACACCCTTCCAGTATGTTATGACTAAAGATTGCTTTCAGTTTTTTTTTTTTTTTATTTCTTTTGATATTGTTCTTATTCCCTTTTCTAAGGTTCGAGTCAGGCATTTGAGTGAGGATGACAGTGCCAGGGTCATACAATTATTAGAAGAAGGATACAGGCAGGGTGAATTCACTAGGAGAGCACTCATTCAACATGAGGGTTCTTCGGTGCTTAAGAGAAACAGGGCTTCACATAAGAAAGAAGGAGAATTTGTTGTTGTGCAAGGAAGAATCAAAGAACATGCCATTTGCCCCCTACATCAGTGAGAGATTCTTACTAATGCAGGATAATGCGCTGTGGTAAGATGAGGTCCTCCCACACCAGGTGCCAGGCCCTGAAGTTATTTTTATCGAGCTTTCTTCTTACAGTCCTGTACTTGAAACATTGTGGGGTTTCATCCTTAGACCTAGGTCCACTCTGTCCTAACTTTCTAATGTGAAATCCTGTTTCTCTTAAGTGCCAAATAACAGAATGATTTTCATTCGGATACCGTGAGATGCGGTCTGGTAAGTTCAATCCCATCGTCCAAATGAGAAAGAAGTTGTTAATGCGATTCGTTACTTATTATGAATTACTAATTATTCAGATATCGTGAGATGCGTTAGAGCCCTGAAGATGATCTCAATAAAAGGTCAAAACGTCGGTACGATAAGGAAAATGTTTTTCTGATACCTACATCACACCAGATCGCATCTCACGATATCTGAATAATTTCCGTTGACGGTCACTAATCTCTACACAGAATGATTTTCACTCAGTCACACTGGCTGTATCCTTCCTCTAATAATTTTTTGACCATGACATATACCAATATATGTAAGAATAATAATGAATGAAATCAACAAAAGGGAATAGATTTACTGAAAACAATCTTTCGACGTAGCAGAATGGAATGGAGTAATATTACTTTTTTTTTGTGTTAATTTGTACAAAAGTAAACGAACTATTACTTACTGTTTATGTTACTTCTATACTAACGTGGAAAGATGACGGATTTAATTTTAAACTTAATAAATCGGTGTCAAAATTTGTCCATATTTGTGTGCATTTCATCACTGACCACAACGTACATTTTTGTAATATTTTCATTAATTGTCTGTTTCAACAGTTTAATGCTAATTAATGTGATTTTCATTCGTTGTATTGTTATGAACTGAATGGATTTCTACCATTCGGTTTTGAATTCTAAATGTACTTTTCCTTAAATGTTTTCTTTAAGCGGTATGTTCAGAAGGTCCTTACATCATACTAAATGGAAATAAAGAAATACTTTTTTCAGTCAAGACTCGATTGTTCCAAAGTGATTTTTTATTAACTCAATCAAAACTGAATATAAACATTTAGAAACATTTTAATACGTATAATTGTGGTTTTCAACGCGACCGACATTCCGTGAAAGTTGTTAAATGACGTAAATCGTTGTGTTTCTGTTTGGCGGATACTCACGATTCCAGAGAGATGGGCGTATTTAGGATCTGCCATGTTTTCACTTAAATCTAGGATCCAAAACTGAACACAATTTAAATTGATAGTTGAGTGAAATTATTCGGCAATGAGATCGTTGAGTCGTGAGTGAAACCTCCACAGAAGGCAACTTGTTTGCTCATTTAATTCAACCATTTCCCGTCCGAGGCGCTTATACAAACTCATTACAAAACATTTCCTTTATTTTTTATAAAATAACAACGTACTTAAAAAAATCTTCAAAATAAAACAAAATTCTAAAATACAAATACAATGTAAATCATTCTAAATAGGATTAATTCTATAATGTACGTTTTTAACAATAAAAATTATAGTTAAATTTTTAACTTCTCGCTGTTTGACACTTACCCGAGAATCTATATTAGTTGAACAATCTGTATGAGTAACATCAAAAAGGGTGTTTGCCACTTGCATGGCATGCGGACCCCAATTGGGGTTTCGTAGGGTATGGCCATCAAGACATACCCAACACATAATTTTTATACCAGCGGGGCTGCTGGCTGTAAATAAGCACCGGCGCCTCCATTAACTATGGGTGATCTTGTGTAGTTTAAAGTTTAAAGGTTCGTTATTCAGATATCGTGAGATGCGGTCTGGTGTGAAGTAGGTATCAGAAAAACATTTTCTTTATTGTGCCAACGTTTCGATCTTTTATTCAGATCATCTTCAGGGCCTGGGATTTACAAACAACATATCTACGATTGCAAAAAACCTGCAGCACTCGCTACCCACCACTTTGAACAACAACACAATTTTGAATTCAAAAATCCAAAAATACTACATACAGAACAAAACAAATTTAAAAGTAATTTTTTACAAATGGTTTACATCAACAAGGATAAACACAGCATCAATTACAGAACAGATACATGCAAACTCAGCCGCAGCTACGCCAACATCATTAATCAAATTCAATACAGATTACATACATATATCATCACATTACATTCCACACATCAAATATTTTTCACATAGCCTAATTTTCCTTTTCCCATTTATCACTTTCTATATAATCCTGAAAGAATAAAGTGGCCGAAACATTACCAACACGTTGTTTCCCTTTGTCGGCTCTTTTCAACTCAAAGAAGCCGACGACTAATGCACAATTGTCTCTTCTATACCCACTTCCTTCCCCACCACTTCAAAATCAAACATATATAAACATGAAACAGTAAAATTTCACTGGCACTCTCAACACGACATGGCACAATTACACAGAAGACAAACACTTTGAGTGAGTAGAAATACTTTGATAGAATATAAAATATAATTTTTGCATTACATAAATTCACTTTTCCAAATTCTATATGTATTTTCTAAATGTAAACTATGTTTGTAAATCCCAGGCCCTGAAGATGATCTCAATAAAAGATCGAAACGTTGGCACGATAAAGAAAATGTTTTTCTGAAGCCTACATCACACCAGACTGCATCTCACGATATCTGAATAATTATCCGTTAACGGTCACTAATCTCTACAAATTTAGAGGTTCGGTGAATAAAGAATTTCGGAAAAGACCTCTTTCACTTTTTCCTAAAGATCTATCGTCACTTTCTGGGTGAATTGAATTATAGATCGATAGGAAAAATACGTACATACAAAATAAAGGAATAAATTATATTATAAATTTGTAAGCAAGTATTTCATGTTCTCATAACGTGAAGTGCTATTCTTGAGATGTCATATTTGTTTCTTGTGAAACCTGAACTAGTACTACAATAGAAACAAGCAGAATCTTAAACAATTCTAACTCTACATAAAACGTGTAGCGAATAGTGAACGTTAATCGATAATTATTCAGATATCGTGAGATGCGTGTCTTGTGTGATGTAGGTACCAGAAAAACATTCTCTTTACAATGCCAATGTTTAGATCTTTCATTGAGATCATCTCCGTGTTGACAGTGACAGCAAGAATGGCACAATTACACCAGAGACACTTTGATCCCGGAAGATGATCTCAATAAACGATCGAAACGTTCGCATAATAAACAAAATTCACACCAGACCGCATCTCACGATCTCCGAATAATAATTAAAAAATATTCTTTGTAAGGGCTGTTTTTCTGAAACTTACATCACACCAGACCGCATCTCACTGTATATATTCAGAAATCGTGAAATGCGGTATCGTGTGATGTAGGTTTTAAAAAAAATTTTTTTGCTTATCGTACCAACGTTTCGATCTTTATTGAGATCATCTTCAAGACGGGGGATTTTTAAACTTTGTTTAACATTTACAAATACATCGATGAGCTGGGTTATCGACCTACTGGAAACATGAAGTTTTTAGGAGGATCTACGGAAGAGGTCAAACACAAACCTCTGTTGTCCTCTTCCGAAGATCCTCCGAAAAATTTCATTTACGAATACAAGTAGGATGTGAAAAAAAAAGAATTTATACAATGCTAGAAAATTTTGTACGCAGAAAACAAACACTGAGTGAGTAGAAATACTTCGATTGAATATAAAACATATATTTTTGAATTGGATAAATTCACTTTTTTCACATCCTATATGTTTTTGTTAAATTTATTTGTAAATCCCAGGCCCTGAAGATGATCTCAGTAAAGGTCGAAACGTACTATATAAAACATCATACGCAGACGGCAGTACCTAACACATCATCAATCCAATCACTCAAAGACAAAAGATGCACGTATACATTCCATTCGCCCACACAACAATTTTAACTACATTGAAATAGCCTTCTAAAAGACAGTAAACGCACTTTTTTCCAAAATCAAAGATCCAAGTAACAGCCTGCAAAACATATCTTGATGTTCAGACTATTAGCCATATCGCCTCCAAGCGGTAAAAATAGGATAATTCCTATCTGAGCCATCTTCTGGTATGCCACAAGGTGTTCACTCCTCCCTCTTACCCAAACTTAACTTCAATTCACTTCTGAAAAATGCTACAAAATGAGATTCTGTACATCTAATTCTTGTATCACTTAAAATTACAGCATAAACAGCTTCTATTTATCTTCAAAAACCATCACAAATGATCTTCGTGTAACCTTCAATTATAAATTTCATTTTAATAAATACTTCGATAAGTAAAATGAACATTTTTAAAAGCGTTAGGCTTCCGTTCATCCGAAATTCTAAACATTTAAAGCTAAATTACATGATATTCATTATATTTATCTATGGTGAGGCTTTCACTTGAATATTTTTCTCCTATCTGGAACACACTGCTCATGTAAATCAGAATCTTCAGAGAGTACAAAATAAATATTTATCTTATTACTTATTAGCTCTTTTTCAAATTAATAATTCATATATTGACTGCCCTCAACTTCCAAGCATTATTAACTTCTCTACTACTCCTTATCAGCTTTGACAGGATACGAGCTTCTATATTGCACCCCGCAATATTAACACGGCAAAAACTCACCACTAGACAGGATAATTTGCTCCGCAAAATAACATCCCTCGCTTACTCAATTCTCCTGTTAATAGTTTCCTCAACCAAATTTACAATTCGCTAAACAAATTTTGAAAATCTAGGCATAAGAATATTATTGTAAATAATCATCATATTAACATTGTAAACATTGTAATTAGTATGAAGATTATTAGTATGAATATTGTTAGTATGATGAGATCTTTTTATGTGTGATTAGTTATAATATATTTATATGTTTTTGTACAAGAATCATAGCCATACATAAATAAATAAATAACTGGAAAAATGGTCCAAACACATCTATAACTGTAAAACACTTAAAACTAAAGCCATATTAATATTGGCCATATACTACTTTGAAAAACAGCACGACTTTGATTTCTACAAAATACAAGTACTAAACACTGGAAAAAATAAAATACAACTTTCTAAATAAATGTGTGGTGATTAGTGACCGTTAATTGATAATTATTCAGAAATCGTGAGATACGGTCTGGAGTGATGTAGGTTTCAAAAAAATATTTTCTATATCGTGCCAACGTTTCGATCTTTATTGAGATCATCTTCAGTGCTCAAAGTGTTTGTCTTCTGTGTAATTGTGCCATTCTTGCGTGTCGTGTTGATTGTGCTGAAACGATAAAGAAAATGTTTTTCTGAAACCTACATCACACCAGACCGCATCTCACGTTATTTGAATAATTACTCATTACAATCTGTACTTTATTTACATTATGTAGAGATCCTTCATTACTTAACCATACATTAAAGAAATTGTGATGTTGTAATTTCAAAATCATTTTGTAATATCCATAATTCTAAAAGGCTGTAATCTTAAAGAGGACAATCTCAGTCTACAAGTCAAGTGAAGAACAGCCTTCAGATGAAGATCCTCTGCCGAATCCAGCGTATGTCGTAACTCATATCTATTTTAAAACATTTAGTAAGTAAATATTTAATACATTGATTTTTTAATGAACATATAAAATTAATCTATTATTCTAATTTCAGGAAGGGTCAAATGTATTTAAGAGCTCGATGTGTCATAGTTCACCTAAATTAACATACTAGTTGCATAGATGAATATAAACAGTTGTTTCAGGAGAGTTTCGGTTAAAATGTATTAATTACAAACCAACTGGGTCAATGGGTTAGCTAGTTTCCTAATTGCAACTTTGGAGTGGTAAACCACAGGTGTGCTTCCGTGAAATTGGTCCTTTTTGAATATTTAAATTTCACGTAATACTACAAAGAACGTAGTTGTCCAGATGTTGAAGATTTAATGATCGCGTCGTATATAGATAAAGTTTTATAAATATAATAATTACGTATTTACTGTACTTTAAAGAAAAACGAGTCTTGAAATCAATATTTGTGAAGTATGTAAATATATTATTAATTATTACCTTTATGGTCTATTTTATACATAACTTTGTACATAATTTTGTATGTACGTACTTTTCCTATCGATCTATTATAATTCAATTCACCCAGAAAGTGACGATAGATCCTTAGGAAAAAGTGAAAGAGGTCTTTTCCGAAATTCTTTATTCACCGAACCTCTAAATGTGTAGAGATTAGTGACCGTTAACGGATAATTATTCAGATATCGTGAGATTCGGTCTGGTGTGATGTAGGTGTCAGAAAAACATTTTCCTTATCGTGCCAACTTTTCGATCTTTTATTGAGCCCTGAAGATGATCTCAATAAAAGATCGAAACGTTGGCACGATAAAGAAAATGTTTTTCCGAAACCTACATCACACCAGATCGCATCTCACGATATCTGATCAATTATCGATTAACGGTCACTAATCTCTACACATTTATACATAACATTGTCACAATTTTTAGAAAAAACTTAATTTACACTTTTTTAAGGATAATAATGATATAATATTCAAGCTCAAACTTCTCTCGAGGGTGCAGTACCGATTTGTGTCGTTCTCATTGATCAGTTATTGATTCCAATATGGATCGGTGGCTGAAGAAATCTGGAGGAAGCATGAGGAGGTGTGAGAACAACCTTCTGACGAAGGCATTCCTGACGCCATGTTAAGCAAAGTCCAGAATGAAGCACCTCAACAGATGTCTCGTAATAGGTGTAGATCAAATAACCCGTGGAAGTGGAATATGTAAAAAACCTAGGTACCACGACAGTTTCTTAGATGTGGGATTTATAGAGACTACCGAGGGAAAATTTCAGTGTGCCATTTGCTCGAAAGTCCTTCCCAACAGTTCTGTGGTTCTAGTTAAATTGCTTCAACATTTTGTGGTACCCACGCAGAACAGGAGGACTGGGAGAAATCTTCGAGTGAATACGAATGTTTGATAGACTTTAATTCAAACTCCCCCTCGAAATCTAATTTCAAGTTCGACACTTATCACCATTTTTGGCCCGTTAATGATAAATGTATAACTTTCGAATTTGGCTCGCGTTTTACCTACCTGTAACAAGTAATTAAACGGAACGGAATATTTAATTGAATTTAGTTTTGTAAATATTGTAGAATAAGAAATGTTATCGGGAAAATGAGATCCTGCCCCGGGCCGGGACGAACGGAAATGAAAGGATTCAGTAGACGTTGAGCGGTCGGTGGGAGCAGATTATTTGGAGAAAGATGGAGGATCGTCAAGGTGCTGAATGTCATGAAAATCAAGGAGATGACTACACTGCCTTACCAAGTGCGTCGAGTTCAGAACCGACTCACCGCGACGCTCGGCAAAACGGACCAATTTAAATTTTACCTCGATTCAACTGAACGGGATGATGAAAGAAATGCAGGCTCAGTTTTTGAAAGGCTTCGTGCTTAATGAGAGGTTTAATTGACGTAGGAGGTAAAGTGATTTAGGTATTATTCGGAAACCACGACGCGGGCAACCTAGCACAGACTCAACAAGCACGACAAGATTTAGACCGCCAGAATCCACATCAAACACTATCATATCTCCCTGACCCGACAATTAATATCAACAACAGATGTGCGCTCAACTGAACGAGATGATGTCGAGATGGTCACAGGCCATGGGTGAGCTCATAACAATGTGAGCAAAATTGAAGGATCTGACTGCGATTGATAACAGGTAACAAACTGCCGAGATGTATACTTTACTATGCCGCCGAGGTTCATGCCACTTCCACTCGGGAGTGCTTACAGGAGATAGTCGACCTGCCATTGACTTCAAGAGAACGAAGGCTCATGCTTCTACGTGAAACAACCCTGCCAGTTCTGGGTCCTTCTACTGGCGTGACACTCTTCTTACAACCGGAGAACAAGTACTTCTTCAAGATCCGTTGAGAAGAATCCCGCTCTTTAAAGGAAAGGAACAGCCCGTGTGCCCTTCTCGATGGCCGCTCGTATCCCGGCATAGGCCATCCTGCCTAGCATTGCTTTTCGTAGGAAAGGTACGCCAAGCTTTCCCGCTGTGTTCCTGGACCGAGCTAGGACCGTACCATCCTGTCTGGGCGTTGGATGAGAAACGAGAGGTTTGGCATTACAGGGTACAGACGCCGATGTGGCTGATTTCCGAATGTGAATGAATACAAGGGAAAAATGGAAATGCAGGATGCGGGCAAAGTGGCAGCTGCAGAAGGATGTACTCTACGCATGCAGGATTCCTACTTCTTACCCACCAACAGCAACAACTTATATGTGGACTTGGGAAAAAGAATAATACAGTGGATAGTGCAGAAGTGAGCGCTAATGGATGGAAAGTGGCGGAAGAAAAGTTCTTGCGGGTCGGCGAAATATCAGACACGGGGCCTGGGAAACAGGGCTAAAACACTATTACGAGTAAAAAGTAGATCGGACGAGAAGAACTGCACTGGCAACGAGGGTCGTTGCGAGCTCCATCAGCGTACTGCTGCTATTGGTCGGAGACAGAACCTGGTGGTGGTGACGTCGCGGGCGAGGAGTAAGAACCTCTCCAAGAGAGAAGAGTGCTGCACCGACAGCTCCGCCAACCTTGGAAGAGGTTATCAAAGAGGACAGTGGTAAGGTTAAGTAGTGAAGGGTGACCGACTGGTGAATAGTGTCAGCGTGGTTGTTCCATAGAGTAGAAACCACTTCAAACGGAGAGGAATTCCAATCGGTGAAGGGAATGTTTAATTGATCTAATTTTGAAAATATAATAACAAAGGTTTTTAGCAAAAGGAAGTGCTTTTACAGCAGGAAGTGACAGCGACTCTGCCTCAGGACGAGACGAAAGGAATCAGAAGACGTTCAGCTGCCGGTGAGAGCGATTACTGTAAGATTCGTGCCAAGTAGAAGGTCGCGTTGTGGCAGTAACGATCCGTGGTGCGTGTCTTAATCAGAATTGGGAGCGAAATTACACGCAAACTTTTATTATGAAGACGGCTATCCAACCTACCCTATTTTGCCGAGATCAAAGCATACGTAGTTCCTAAGCTTGATTATAACTATCATAAATATTGTGGAATAAAATCGACTTGGGGAATCTAAGAGTTTTCATTTAGACCCAGGATCCTTCTCCCATGTCTCCGGGGCTATATCAATTCGATTCTGCCCATTTGTTTTTTGTGTTCCTGATTTTGTAAAACAAAGTTAAGCCCACTCCATCAGTTAGGGCTGGACTGGCTAATTTATAAAACTTTAATTTGTATAATGTAAGTATCGATTTTTAATACTTGAATGAGAGGGCTCCTCCCTAGGTTTTGTTTGGTTAAAAGGGTCCGCCGGCTAAAAGGTTTCGGAAGCCCTGATTGCACACTGTCTTTTGTTGTGATCGCCTCCATGGATTTATACTCAAGAAAAGTTAAACTTCCTTTATAAATTATTATTCAGATATCGTGAGATGTGGTCTGGTGTGATGTAGGTTTCAGAAAAACATTTTCTTTATTGTGCCAACGTTTCGATATTTATTGAGATCATCTTCATAGCTCAAAGTGTGGTCTTCTGTGTAATTGCGCCATTCTTGTGTGTCTTGTTGGGCGTGCCACTAACGGTCACTAATCCCTACACATTACATTATAAATATTAACATTTTAACTGATGATACCAAAATATTATTTAATAGGTATTTACTAGATTTGAACACTGTTGACAAAATCATTTTTATTATTCTAAAATACTTTTATTTAGAGTAAAAAGTACATGGTATGGCAAAGGTCGCTTGAAGGAGAACGACACTTGATTAATTAGAAAAATACATTTACGAACATAAACTGATAAAATTGAGCGGTTCGTTACCACGTTATATGAAACGTACCATACGTTATATGAAAAGTGACATAAAAACATAATGAACTAACTAAAGCTTAAAATACCGGAGTTAAATTCACCAGACTTTCACGGAGTATCGAAAATTGATGTTACACATGAGGCAAAGGAAAGATTAGTTACAAAGCACTATCAAAGGACGACTCAAATCAAATTCCCCAAGCGTATCGTGTATAATTAATAAATGGCGAGGGTGAATCTGACCTGTCAGGTGTGCAATAATTCTACCCCTTGAAAGGTTTCTGATTTCCAAAATAGTTGAACCTGATATTAGCAAAAGGACTTTGACCCAGAAAATGAGTTCTGTCTTCACGAATATTATAAATACAAAGGAATTATCTGTAAGGAGTTGAAACTTTTTGAAGGTTTGTAGTTTAAAGCATATGTTTATTTGCAAATGAATTAATAAAAGTTTTAAAATATGAGGTCATGAGCATTGATCAATAAACGATAAAATAAAATATTGAGATATTCAAAAAATCACATACTTAACGTTTAAACAAAACCAAATTCGTTTTATTGAAGATACGAATGTAGGGTATTAGTATAAAGTGAATAAGTTCTGAAAATGTGGGAAAATATATGAAGAAAGGGATAAAGAAGGGGTAGGGTTAAGGGGTTTAAGGAAAGGGGGACTATCTGCATAATTCCATGACTGCAGCCCTTAAGAGCACAAAGGAGGCCACCGAGTGCACTGCAGAAAGAAGATTCCAGGTCCTTGCCCAGCAATGCATACTGAAGTGTCTTTAAATGGACATACTGATGTGTTTTTGTTGTTGGGCCTCAAATCTATTACAGGAGCACACAAATATGAAATTAGAACAAATGTATTGCTTTATATCAATTTAAAAATTAGTTTTCAAGTGAGGAAATTTAAGTATTAGAATGTGTCACACCAACTACCAAGGATGCTAAAACGGAAACATGGCTAAAACGTTTCATGTTGAAAAAATACTGCACATAGTTAAATTCACCTAGTTTCGTGGTCCGCTTGACCAATTAATATGTTTCAATTAATTAAGGTTTTTAGTTGAGAAAAAAAAGTCAGCGGCACGAGCGGGTTTCGAACACACGATCTTCGGCTAGATGCTGCTCTAATCAGTTGAGCTAACGTGACCTAGATAAACTCGGACACTCGGACACCAACTTCCCACGTCAACCCTACCTTTTGAACTGCCCCTCCGTTTGGCCATTTTTCAATTTTAATTTTTAATTGAAAGCTATTGGTTGGTCAGGCGGACCACGAGCCTGGCTTATTTAATAAGTTTAAATGAAGTATACCTTCACAAAAGCTCTCCGTGGCGATTTCATTTGTCGCCGATAACCAAATATATTACACGACATTCGAAAAAATGGCAAAAAGGAGGGAATATTCAAAAGGTGGGGTTGAGATGGTAAGTTAGTGTCAGAGTGGATCGAGGTCACAATAACTCAAGTGGTCGAAGTTCGTGAGTTCAAATCCCGCTCCAATTTGGTTTATATTGAAATAAGTTTGTTGTAAACATTGAACCGGCAATAATACATGTAGTTTGAATAAAAATATGAGTATCCGGTTCTTTTGTCAACGGTTCTCGATGCTGCCCGAAGAAAATTTGGATAGTGAGGATTGAGGATGTAAGTAGTGTAGCGTTGCTTACGGTCGGGCAGATGTGTACGTCGATAATACAATCTTATGGAAAATTGGACTTTGGATTTGCGTCGAGTGGCATCGGGTAAGTTCAGGTAGCGTCGCATAGCGCGGTTTGTGTGTTGGGGTTTAAGGTTACGCTTACTAGGGATGTGAATTCTGGCGAAGTTTTGTTGTGACGAATACGCCCGAAATCATCGTCAGAACAAAGTGGTTTTCTGACAGTCAGTACGTTTCTACCTCCCAGCAAAATGAACGAACGTAATGAGTTTTATTTTCTTGAAAGTCCATCGATTAATGTATAGATGATAGCTGGAGGAAAACAGGGCATATTAGCCTTAATTATACAGCTATCGTGAGATGCGGTCTGGTGTGATGTAGGTTTCAGAAAAACATATTTGTCGTGCTACGTTTCGATCTTTACTGAGATCATCTTCAGGGCTCAAAGTGTTTGTCTTCTATGTACTTGTGCCATTCTTGCGTGTCGTGTGAAACAACCTCACACCAGATCGCATCTTACGATATCTGAATAATTATCGGTTAACGGTCATTAAACTCTACACATTAACAACTAATTTTCCACAAGAGACAAGAAGTTTCAAACTCATTGCTAGTCCTTTAACCAAATGTAAATCCTTGAATCTTTAGAGAACAAATCTAATCCTTGAAAGTTTAGAGGTCATAATTGAACATATTACTAGAAATTTGAAAAATGGCAAAAATTCGAACGATTATAGGATAAGATAAGTTGGTGTTCGGGGATCTCAGACCTGATAGCTTTAAGTGGTTAAAGGAGCAGCGTATCCAGCCGAAGTTTGTGGGTTCGAATCCAGCACGTGACGCTGACCTTTTGATCTCAACTAAAAACCCTAATTAACTATACATAGTTATTAGAAGACATGCTCAGACGTTGAAGGGATAAATTATCGAGAGAAAAACAAAATAAAAGACAACCATAAATAAAAATTGAATAATTTGAGATTTTACAAATAAAATGAGGGGGAATAAAATAACCAATTGCTTAAAAGAGCAAAATTGCACTTTCCAATGAATTCTTATAATTTACAGGGGATGCACAACAGATCTAAATGGGTCGTAGAGAAGAAAATAATTATTAAAATCCTTGTTTAATCCCATCAAAAAAAATTAATTAATATTAGCCATTAGTAGTGCCTTAGTAAGATTGGTTAAGCATCACCCCCATAAAAATAAAAATTTATAATTTTTCAGGTCTACTAGATAGGCAGTTATGATAATTTATAAATTAAACCTAACTCAGTAGCGGTATTAGAAGGAAGAGGGACGACATGATGGCACTTGACAAAACAATTATTTGCTCAAGCAGAAATAGTTAAAAAAAGAAAATATTGGTCTTAATCATTTAAGTATAAATGTTCTGCTTATGCTTCAAGGTTTTAATAATGTTGATATATATAGTACATAATTATAGCATATGTAATTATAGTTTAATAAAATTGACAGGTCATTATCCACAATATAAATTCCTATAAAATTTAATTATAAATGAAAATCCGTTTAATTGTAATAAATATAATAAAATATATAATTTTAAAAATAGATTCAGGAATTACTTATCAGAATGATTCTATGAGCATCGCTGGATTTCCGAAAGTGTCGGATAGATGGCCTACGCTTGTGCAATTTAGATCTCACATTCCTGTTCCATCGATGCGGTCATGGAATAATTATGCCTTTGTATAAGCAACGCCGGGATCATCGATTTTTGCGCTAATTCTCAAGGTTGTTACTTCGATAAGAACTTTGCCCATTTGAACTTGAAACTGTATTGAATGGCCTTTAATGGCGAAAACGGCGGAGATTTGTTTAAAACTTGTCCAGGCAGCTTTGTCCGCGACTGGCGACAATAGACGCTCGGGCAACAATTTGTAAAACCTTGGATTTTTTTAAAGTGTACAACGTTAATTGTTTTTTATACTAGGTACAAAACAGGACGGAAAACGAGCATACTCAAAGATTTGTAATTGATAACAGAAATCATACAGATACACTAAAGAAACGCGTGTGACATATCAACACAGCGAAGACAAGCATACCAAACTAATGGCAAACTCATGTTGAACCGGCACACGGGCACTTACTGGGTCTGTCTTCATTCGCGTTTTTTTTTCTTTGAATCAATCAAACGCGTTTCGGTATTACGCCATCTTCAGTGAAAAACTGCTTGTCATTTATATAGTTATTTCCGTGGTCAGTTAGCCCCCACCAAGACCAACGGACACGGAGACCACGCCCCCTAACGCAACGGCCCCAGCGAGAAGCGACGGACGCAACACTATAAAAACCCTACCCAGACTAAATGACAGACAGTATTTTCACTGAAGATGGCGTAATGCCGAAACGCGTTTGATTGACCCAAACAAAGAACTAACAAAAAGAAGAAGAGAAAGAAGAAGAAGACAGAGCCAATAAGCGCCCGTGTGCCGGGTCAACATGAATTCGCCATCTCGCAGACCAAACCCCATCATATACTATAATGGAAAACTATCTAATTACATATTCTTCAGCAGACCCACCAATACGAGAATTTTCGCAGAATATAAACAACAAAAGGGAAGAATAATTAATAATTTAAGATAAAAGGTGTTTCAGTATTTGTATGCTTTAAACAGATTTTGAATGGAGAATTGAACAACACGTGCTTTATTCCATGAATAAAACCTTAGGTAAAATCTGTAGTATTTTTAAAACTTCATATCGACCAATCGAGTTGAAAAGCGAGAGTATAGAAAACGGTGATATCCTACATACCAAAAAATTAGCTTTTTAGGATTTTTATGTACTGTGCGCATGTAAATGTGCAAACTTTATTTATACCTTCAACAATCATGACTGGGTGCAAATTGCATTCAAATTCTAAACTATGAGGAAAGGTAATACCATTAACTTTTACGAATTGGTTTAATCGATTTATTTGCATGTGTAATCTCGTAGAATCACTATGATCATTTTGAACACAGGACAGAGATTGTTTCAATTCCCTAATTCTTACTCGACGTGCTTGGTTTCGTGCTTCGTGATGATGCATTTCGATGTTGTGATGATTTACTAGCACGAGAGTTTGGCATATAAAATCTATTTTATTCGTTGTGCTCATTCCTCCTATGTTTCATGTTGTCCTTTATATGGAATTCTCTTGGCAACATTTGTGCGACGGCTTTCGTCGTTTTCGTGACTTTTTAAACAACAACCAAATGCACGTCCTATAGATAGATATTGTACAAAACCAGTGTAAAAAGAAAACAGAATGTAAGATTAAACAAAATTCCTGGGGGCCTCGGTAGCCGAGTGGTTAAGGAGTCAGACTCACGGCTAGTAGATCCCGCGGTCGTTGGTTCGATCCCCACCGTCGCCTCTGTACTTTTCTGACGCCTAAGGGGACCGGTGCCGCAATTGAAAGAAATTGACGCGGCTCTCATCAATGGAAGGGGCGGGATCGGATCTCAGCGACCCTGAAAAAAATAATTGCAGAATTAATTACAAATACTCTCAATTAATAACAAAACAGTGGAAACTGAACATTACGCACTTCCCGACCTCAAAATTTATAAAATTCAGAATGTTAATAAATCCAATTGGCAAAACAACAGCACTACGACCGAATTCGGTAAAACAATGTTTAATAATTAAATTAACTAATTTCATGGACCGCTTGACCAATTGATGCACTACAGTTAATTAAGGTTTTGAGATGAAAAAAAGTGAATGGCATGAGCGGGATTCGAACCCATGATCTTCGGCTTTATTCGCCGCTGCTCTACCACTGGAACTATCGTGACCTCAACCTGGCGTATCTAGCCTAAGATCATGGGTTCGAATCCCGCTAGTGCCATTAACTTTTTTTCATCTCAACTAAAAACCTTAATTAATTGTAATGTTGAATAATATTTTACATAATGTATAATTGTTTATATATACATACTTGTAAAACAAAATCGGTTTTTGTAGTTTTTAACTGTGTAAACTAAATAAACGTTCACTTGGGGCATTTTTCTCAATTCTGATACCATCCAGTGTAGATGAAGGTCATCGGTTACGCCACATGCCGGCAGTCCGTTTTCCTACATGTTGCCTACAGTAAAGGTAAGTTAAGGCAGTTAGTAAATTCACTACTTTCTTAATTATTATCGTACAATTAATTAAGGTTTTCAGTTGAGATAAAAAAGGCAATGGCACGATTGCGATTCGAACACATGATCTTCGGCTTGAGACGCCACTGCTCTACCACTTTAGCTACCGTGACCTCGATCCACTCGGACACCCACTTCCCAGCTCAACTACACCATTTGAAAACTGGCAAAAGTGACGGAAAATTAAAAGGTGCGATTGAGATGGGAAGTTGGTGTCCGAGTGGATCGAGGACAATAGCTCAGGTGGTAGAGCAGCGGCGTATCAGGCCAAGATCGTGGGTTCGAATCCCATTCATGCCATTGACGTTTTTATCCCAACTGAAACCTTAATTAATTGAAGTTAGTAAGGTACAGTACAAAAGTGAACTTTGTAGCTTCCTATCTTCACATCAACGAGCAAACAATTCCGTAGGTTTTACTACTGTATTGTATCAGTGGTCTTGCAACTATATCCGATTCAGTAATTTTTACGACTACAGAGTGTTACTATGCTTTGCGTCTATTGATCGTTAGCGCCTCCATATCAGAAGTCGAAAGGCACGGGAAACTCGAATCATACCAGGACCGAAGGTCCGTCTGATCAGCTGACAGCTGAGAAAACAGATGTGAAAACGGACGCCACAAATTCCTAAAATCCTTTTTTTTTAATAAACCCCCCCCTTAATTTACATGACGAAATCGGTTCAGTAGTTTTCGTTTTTATAAGTCACACATATGAACATCCACATTTATATATATTATTAAATGTTCACGTTTAGTTTTGTAGCTTTTTTCTCCGTATTTTTTTAATGTTTCAATGATTTAGACAGCTAAGATCACATCCTGAAATTATGGTTTAGAGCCTGGAAAAGGCGAATTTTCATTCTCGACAAAAAATACATTCGTACACAGCAAAAATCGTTCGTCAACTAATGGATCGATATATCTGTGGTTTTTAACACGTTTAACCACTCACTCAACTACATTGACACAAATGTCACTCATTCGGTGTCTTTGTGAGTTCTCGATATCATAAACACATCCAAACAATTACAACGTTTATGCGAATAAAAACATTCACTCAAAAGATGTTTTTTGAACCTAGATATGAAAGTGTTCCATATATGAGACCATATTTGTTTATCCGCATTATGTATCTATTCAATTTCTTATTTTTAATGTTTATTTTTTTAAGAGAGTTCGCAAAAGCAGAGTCGTATATCATCGGTGTGTTTGTGTTTTTGATTATTAAGTGATGAGCGCCGTGTCAAGCCTTAGGCTACGGTTACTATGGATGTGAATTCTGACGAGTTGGTCTGAACAAACAAATACTTGTTTTCCAATGGGCGTGTTTACTTTGGCAGCGAAGTGCATGTCAGAACAGGTTCGTTGCCGTCAGAACCATTCGGGCGTACAAAATCAGTTTGATTTTTTCTTGCGTTCTGACGTTCAATTTGGACAGTTTTGGTATTTCGCCGTGAATATAGATAAACTTATGTCTTGTTATTAAGAATAGGTGTTTGTGGGAAACATGAAAAACAAAAAATATCATAACAGAGATCTATAATTTTTTAGATTTTAATGATTAATTCTTTTTATCTAAGATTTTGGGTTGAGACGAAAACTTAATGTAACAAGCTAGATTCGAACCCACGACCTTCGGCTCAATACGCCGCTGCTCTAATACCTTGAAGCTATCGTTCTTTGATCCCCGTGGACACCAACTCATCTTAACCTACAACCATTCGAATTTTCTCTGTTTTTGCCATTTTTCAAATTGCAGTTAATATGGTCAATTATGACCGCTAAACATACATATTTAAGGGACTAGAAATAAGTTTGAAACCTCTAGTCTCTTGTGGAAAATTAGCAGTTAATATGCCCTGTTTTCCTTCAGCTATCATCAATACCTTAATGAATAGACTTTCAAAAAAATAAACCTCATTAAGTTCGTCCGTTTTGCTGGGAGGTAGAAACGTACAGACTATCAGAAAACCACCTTGTTCCGATGATGATTTCAGACGTATTCGTCAGAACAAATTTCGCCGGAGAAGAGGCTGTCTTCTAATTGTGACTTTCATGAAGCTTGTGTATGGCCAGCGTTACTACCCCTTCCTCAGGGGAGACGTTGCGACCGGACGACAGCATGTAAGCGTTGAGCACGCGATGATTACGTTGAACAGTTCCTCGAATGCGTGAGTAAGCGATGGGAGGTAGTCTCTAACTCAAGCATGCTTGCATTGTTGTGCGTATGGCCGGCGTGGTACCCTCGGGGACGTGGAGGATCGGACCACCTAGGCTAGACCTATGGCGTCCCTCGAATACGCATGACCTTAGGCACCTTTGACCGTAGGCAGTGGTCATCTAGTGGGTGGTTAGCAATTCCACTTAAAAAATAACCGCGGCCGGAGGCTGATTCCGCAGTTCCTACGCTAGGGAAGCCCTTACACTCAGAGAGATAGAGTTGACATCTCTATCTAGGGAGTACACGAGGTGGGGGGCTGATGTATTTCGGCCTGATAGCCCTTTGCATGCGACATACGATCCGATCTCGATGCTTAATGCGGGCTCGACCATTCAGAGCGGACGAGCGGAGAGCTAGGTTGTCTTCGTCCTTAGGGGCTGGGGGGCCTCTTACCAATGCTGCGGCAGAAACACTATTCCGTCGAATGCAGAAGTCTTCATCTTGAGAATCAAAAGTCCGATAAGTCCGAAAAGGCTAAGTGCGGACGCTAAAGATCCTCTTGTCTTGTTGACGATGGGTACACGGAAACGTTATGTACTCAATAAGACCCGATGAAAATCTGGATAGTGGGGATAGAAGAGCGTAGAGTCGGTTAGCGGGCAGATGTGCACGGGGGTAATCCAACCTTACGGGAAATTTGAGTTTGGATTGGTGTCGGGTAGATCCGCATGGCGTTGCATCGAGTTGTTCCCGCTGTTGTAGGTGGATGGATCCGTTTGTTATTATAACTGCTATTGCGCCTTAGGCGTTATTTAACAGCTGCAAGCAGGCCATACCTTATTCTTTTCGGCGCTAATTCTTTGCATTCTGTTCTTATGTGCTTTGCAGATACTCGTGCTCCGAACAATGCTATCTTCTGTTTAATAAAACAATGTATCAAGACATAATATAGAAAATGAATTGTTAAAAACAAACCTTTGCATTAAACTTCATTTGCATTTTAGCAAATTTAACTATGTTAAGAAATTGCGTATTGGTAAAAGATCGGGGGGGGGGGTTTCCTCAGGTGTTGATCCTTGCTAGCAAGGTGTAAATTACAAAGGGGGGGTTTTCGATAAGAGTGTGACAGTCGTGATATGTGGGCGTGAACTTGCGGTAAACAAGTCTTTCGTTTTTCCAAAGGGTTAGGAAGAAAGTATTTTGGAACGTTTACAAGAGCCGTCTTACATCGTTAACAACTCGGCGCGGCGTGGCGGGGTTATAATTTAATTACAAATCCACTGCCAAAAAAAAGAACGAAATTTATTACTGGCCGGCGAAAACACTTCCAAATGTCACAAATCACCGCGCTACAAAGGAAAAGAACTTTATCCGATACAGAGGATTAACTTTATAGAAGGTATGTTCTCTTTCAAAGATCTGAAAATTGATACATGCACTGGACTGTCCTGACTGTTAGACATTCTGTTCTTTCTCTGTTTAATTATCAACGAGCTTATAATGAGGTAACGAAGGAAACCTCGATTGAAAGATCAATCAATTAAAAATAAATGAATACAAATTACGTTTTCACTTTCTAATGATACTCTCAACGATACAAAATATTGTATAACTTTATATTCTTTCTTTTGGTAACAAATGAATAAGTAAATATTAGGCCGGGAATTAAAATAATAATAATAATAATTCTTTCCGGACTCATAGTCTGGATGACTTGAGGATCTTTAACGTCCGTACCTAAGCAATCAAGCTCTTACAGGACAGTCCGATTCTCAAAATGGGAGCTGACGCACCGTCGCCTTAGCGTTTTATTGAGCTGAAATTTGTAGCTCATAACCGTCATCTTTCGCATTTCTAAATCCGTCCAATCCAAAATCCTAAGAACAATAATCAACGCCTCTTTTCTATGTATCAAATCACACCATCCATGCTGACCTGCACGTCCCTCTTGTTGCCGAGCTAGCCCAATCCCGAAACGTTCCATTTCAAACTACACCATCATCCGAACACTTTTGTCAAAAACCTGCCATCCACTGCATTACCGATCCAAACAGAAGAGTGATACGTCGGTGGCCCCATGACTACCTTAATTCTTGACATCGGTCTCCTAGGACAGAGTCCATCTCGCTCATCGTATTGATGTCCTAATGGCTATCATCACTGGATAGTAGCAATTCAAGTTTTCATGCTACTGTTATATTTCTTTATATGTAAATATGATGTTTACTTGTTGCGTCCAAGAATGCAGTTTAAAAAATAAAATAAATATAAAAAAAATTGCACAATATTCAAATAATTGATGATGGGGTTTGGTCTGCGAGTTGGCGAACTCATGTTGAACCGGCACACGGGCACTTACTGAGTCTGTCTTCACTCGCGGTTTTTTTTAAGTCAATGAAACGCGTTTCGGCATTGCGCCATCTTCAGTGAAAAACTGTCATTTAGTCTGAGTAGGGTTTAAATAGTATTGTGTCCGTCGCTTGTCGCTGGGGGCGTTGCGCTAGGGGGCGTGGTCTCCGTGTCCGTTAGTCTGTCTTGGTGGGGGTGATTTCCGTTGTCAGTTATTATTTGTGCGTTGTTGGTTTTTTGTTTTTTCCTTGTGTTGGTTGCAATATTTTATTCTTCTGAACGTTTTGAGTTTGTTTGTGCATTTATAAATTTTCCGTTTTTTGTTTGTATATCTCGATGTTTTCGTCGTTTTTGTGCGTTGTGTATTAATGTCACGCTTGTTTCTATTGTGTTTTGTTCGTGGTTGTAGTATATTAAGTGTGTGGCGTAATTTGATTTCCCTTTCATTGTCTCTGAAGGATCTAAGATGTTCTTTGAATCGATCTCTCAGTTTCCTTCGTTGTTTCGTGGCTTTGTTTTGTTTTTTAGAAGTTTCTGTGTGCTGGTTGTTTTGTATCCATTTTTTTATTGCGATGTTTGTTATTATTTGTAACTCTTTGTTGTAGTTTGGGGTGTTGAGTGTACAAGTAAACCTATTTCTTAATTATTGTACAAACTCAGAGAGAGAAAAACCGGGCATTTTGTTGTTTATTTCAAACTATATATATATTTTTCTTTGTGGTGATTTCGATGTTCAGATTCAGAAATCGTGAGATGTAGTCTCTTGTAATGTAGGTTTTAGAAAGAAATTTTCTTTATCGTGCCAACGTTTCGATCTTTATTAAGATCATCTTCAGGGCCTGTGATTTACGAACATTGCTTAATTTTAATCACCATGATTATTATTACGTGTTTTTTGGGAGAACTGAAAGGGGACAATTCTATTTTTTTTTTTTTTTAATTGGGGACGTTTTGCGGAAAAACTAAGACAAGATACGAATAAGGGCTTATCTATTTCAAGTGGTAACATACTCATTAGTGAACATTCTTTAAAATATCTTTTGACGCTGGACGCAACATACGATTTTTATTTTGAAGGAACCGTTCTAAAGTCAGTCCAACTTTTCTTTCAGTAAGTTATGAACTCAAAAAGACATGAATGCTAATTTTGAGGGGGGTTTTTTGCGAAGGTATTTCAACTAAGGGAACTTTGAATTTTACTCCCAGTTTCCGTGGTTCGCTTGACCAATATTTCAATTAAAAAATTAAAAGAGTAAAATTCAAAAAAATGGCAAATAGGAGGGAAAATTCAAAAGGTGCGGTTCAGCTGGGAAGTTGGTATCCGAGTGGATCGAGGTCGCGTTAGCTCAAGTGGTTAGGGCAGCGGAAGATCGTAGGTTCGAATCCCGCTCAAGCCACTGACGTTTTTGTCTCAACTAAAAACCTTAATTATTTGAATTTTACCTTACATTGATATCAGCTTCGGGCCAATAGGTAAACCGTTGCGGCCACCGACGCCCCAAGAGTATTTTTTAAAAATATTTTCACATGGTTTTATGTTATTATTTCAATAATAAGAATGGTGCTCGTGAGGTTGTGTCGGACATGCTTTCAATTGAGTGGAACTCTGGAAATCAAAGGCTTTTTGCCTATTACATACTATCTAATTCTTAAATCCTATCTGGCTGACAGGAATTTTGGAGTATGGGTCGGATGTACTAAGAGATCTCTACATTCACTATTTTGTTAATCAGAGAGGCTCCAAGGACGGGTGGTTAAAGCATCGAGAGGCTTGAATAGGAACGGAATAGGAAGATGCTTCAAAGATATAAATTACACCATTGACTTTTTCCCGCATTGACCAATCAAGACAATAATAAATAATAAAGAAAATAAAGAAAACCCGTTAATTTTCTCGTACAGAGAAGGCTTTCTGACAATGAAATCCTTGACCCATTGTCTTCCTTGTAAGGGAAGGTCTCTGAAAAAAGCCGAACGGATGTGAGACTATGTCTGCAATTAGTCGTCTCCTCGGCTGAACCTCATTGCTTCCTTTCCGTTTTGAATGAAATTTCAAAGAATTTGCTTTCGATCAAAAACCTCCTCGCGGAAGGGAGGAAACTCGGAAGAACATCGGTGAAAGTGGATAAAACCCCTTTTTAAATGTAGACTGTCAATATTGGACAATTATTTTACTGTTTATGGTCCCTCTTAGAAATTTTCTGCCTCATTGAAAAGCAACGAACTGATTTAAATATTTTACCACACATTGTAGTATTGAACCGTACAAAAGTTACATTTTACCTATTTCAAAAGCAACTAACTGAATTTATTGTAAAAAGAACAATTGAATAAATTCAGTTGATACTTTCGTAGTCAAAATATATAATTAATGTATTTCATTTTGTATATGAAATGAAAAGTGTAGGAGGACCTGTGAAAATAAATCAAGGCAGGGCATAAATCCACTCAGAGCCAATACATTTAAACAGAGTACCTCGATAAATTATTACTGCCGTATTACCAATTTTGCACATCGCGATTCGTAAAAAATGTATAAATTATTGTATCCTAAGTTTAACCTTGGAGATTGACACATTTTCATCAATTGGTGGATTTATATTCTGTGAAGAAACCATTTTAGAGAGCGTGATATTGCTCGCTTGATCAAAAACGTATGATTCAGTGGAAAAAATGACTATCAAACATTAAGAATAAATACACATTAAAAATTAATTTCACATAAATATAAATTTTGAAGGAATCGGTTTAAACGGATGTATTCCTATTAATTCATTTTTCTGACTCCTCGGTCACATTACATACGTCAATTACTGTATGGAATGTTAATTTAACCAAATGAATCGTTACTCTATCCTATTGCCAAAAATCATTGGTGCAATTGGAGAGGGCTAAGCTCAGAATAGTGGTAGGACTACTAACCGTCACTGGCATCTAAGAAAACATCTATACAACATGGATATATACAACGATGAGCCCATCTGCAGATTTTGTTATGAGGAGGAAACAGCCACTCATATTTGATTATGAAGCAACAGCTCAATGGAGACTTAGCCTAATCTATGGAAATAACTTAGGCAATCAAATTACAGCAGCGACAGTCAATGGCCCCATATTTCTAAGGAGAAGATGGAGTCTTTTGCACTAAACTAAGGAACTAGGAAGGTACAATAGGCATTAAAAAACTTAAAAAATAGACTGGTTAGTTCATTCCTAGGATAATCTATATCCATAGGTGTAATTGGAGAAGACGCACCTCCGTTAAATCCAATAACAATAACACTGCCGCACAGTACCTCTCCTTCTATAGTAATAAATTACATCCATTATATTTCGTGGTCCGATTGACCAAATACCTTCCTCCAATTAATTACTCTTTATGCTTAGGTACTGGTCGAAATGAAAAAGTTAGTGTCACGAGCGGGATTCGAACCCACGAACTTCGGCTCAATATGGCTCTGCTCTAACCACCAAAAAATGGCAAAAAGGAGGGAAAGGTTCGAAAGGTAGGTTAAGGTGGGGAACAGATTGGATCGAAATCAAGTGGTAGAGCAGCGGCATATTTAGCTGAAGGTCGTGGGTTCGAATCCCACTCGTGACACTAACTTTTTCATTTCAACCAATACCTAACATAAAGAGTAATTAATTAGAAGAAGTTATTTGGTCAATCGGATCAGGAAATATAATGAATGTTATTTATTGACTAATACGTTATATACACTCTTGACCCTAACGTTTTCATTTTTAACCAATACCTTACATAAAGACTAATATATTACATTCGCTTAGTAGAAATAAGAACAATTTCTCATTGAAACTATTTATTCAATCCGATAAATACAGCCGTATTATTTATATATTATACATGTGTGCTCGATATTCCACAGGGATCGAGATGTCGCTCCATTTTAGCAAATCAATACGTACAAACTCACCGCCAGAGTACACGATATTTCTTATAATTATGTATATAATTATTTACACTTATTTATTACATCTAAGCACTGTTTTCAGTCACCCTTTTTTTATTAAAGTCCTTCAAGACTCCTCCATTCTTGCTAATAGATACATTAATTGTAATAAATATCAGAAATCAAACATATAAAGGTCTGTGGAACTGGCACTGATTCAGTGTCTGCGTCTTGTTTCAATAACGGGTTTTGATGATAATCAAACCCGTTTCGGCTTTGTACCATCTTCAGTGTGTCCTGTTGTCCTTCCTTATAATGTTCCTTATGGTTTCGATAGACGGGCTGCATTTGTTTGCTGCACAATTGAGTGTTCTGTCCAAAAGCTCGAGAACGTTAAAAGTAACTTTATTTCGTGGTCCGATTGACCAAATAGCATCTTTCAATTAATTAATTTTTATGTAAGGTATTGAGGTAAAAAATTCACAGTCACGGGCGGGATTCGAACCCACGACCTTCGGTTACATACCACGTGAGCTATCCTACTTCGATACACTCGGGTCACACTTCCCATCTCAATCCAACCTTTCGAATTTTCCATTTTTTGCCGTGTTTTTAATCTCAACCAAAATTTTACTTAAAAAGAATCATCAATTGAAAGTTGTACCTTACATACAGATTAATTAGTTAAAAATAACTTTTGTTTGTGCTTTAAAGCTTACTCAACCATAATGTACGAATGGTGTCATTTCGCGTAATGTTCGTCCGCGTAAGGGAGTTCAATTTGTAAAATTGTAAACATGTGAAACATGTCAAGAAATAAGGCATGCATTAATAAGAAGACTTCTTTCTTCATTGTTAGACATACTATCCAAACAATGCGCCAATAACAAAAAACTAATCTTGTTAAACAATAGTTAAACCGATATGGATTTTTCTATATGAAAATGTGACGCTTACGTAAACCATCGTATCCACTCTAACCCTTACCGTCTACATCCATCTTTTCTATGTGTCCAATCTTACCTGCAACATGTCCTCAGCATCCATTATAATTTCCACTTTATAAAATCGATATAACAAATTCCACCTCTCGCTAACTATTCATCCCAAACCCGTGATAACTCAGTTTTATTTATCATCACTTCCTAATAGTATTAAAAGCCGATTTAACTGCCAGTTGTTCCATGATTATATCTTAAGTGATAGACAGCCAAAACTTCGATCAGAGTGGCACTTCTGAGAGACATGCTTGCGTTTAAAACTGATCTCTTGGGCTGTCCATGGAACCGGAATCTAACCTCAGTGGAAAGAAAGGATGAAACTGCGAGTTAACATCAAGCAAAAACATTGGCTTGTCATGTGACAACAACATTATGTATGTAACATTCCATGCTATTGGGTATGTGGTCCTCCAATGAATCATACACTGTATTATACAGTTGCAAAACTTTGGCTCTATATTTGACTTTCCTCAGGGCATTGTGATAAAGGCCAAATATAGAGCCAGTGTATGATTCATTGAAGGATCACATACCCAATAACATCCGAAAGCAGATCATAATCAAAGTTGGTCGATAACTGAAAAACCTCGTAAACAACATTATTGTGTTGTCGTTTATTCTCTTATAAAGTTTGCACTCTTGGGAGAGGTACTATCGAAACGTTTTTCAATGGTTGTCTTTGTTTTCGTATAGATTATTGTGGTTCCAGATTGTTTTATGAGAGTCTAAACTAAGACGTACCATCAGGCCCGCAAGGTAGGCGATTATTCCATCCAGTTGGGAAGGGGGTGGGTAAAGGAAAAACTTTTGATTTATTAAGTCGCTCTCAGCGAACGAGGACGCATTGCGTGCGTTGGGTGAGATCAAGCCCGATTTTAAGACTCCCTCCTCGGCCCTCTCGCTCCGTCTCTCATTTTCGTTCCGTCGGGGACCCTTCGCGGTGCTCAATCGGCATGAGATAATCATTAGAACCATGATCGCTTCGGGCCCGTAAATGAGTTTGTTTTTAATCAGTTGTAGTGGAAAATGGAGGGGAGCGGCGGATAGCTGTTGATCACGCATAATCATTTCCACTGCATTCATCAAACCGAACTCTCGGAGAATGGGCCTTCTGAAGGTAAGCCCTTGAAATCAGTTTCATTTTCTCAGGTTGTTAACAAAACAAACTTGCAAGTAGTCTAAACACTTAATCGCCAAGTAAACTCATAATTTGCGTTTAATAAAAAAGAATATTCACCAAACTAATCTGTCACATTTTTCACGGAAATACTAACCAACCATCATCAGAATTCATATTTACAAAAAAGCTAAATTGGCAATTTTACAATTATAAATATATGAATAATAAAAATACAGGCAAAATAAAGATTTATGAGTACTTAAAGATATCTTCCAAATTACATTCAACATGATATTTTGTTTACAAAAGTAATTAACACTATTAAAAAATAAATATTGATTTCTTCTTAAATAATTAAGATTCACGTACATAACACATGATATGAAGAGTGGAAGACGTGTCAAATAAAACAAAGAACTAAATGCGCGGTGCTGAACTCAACATAAATAATTACATGTGGCAAAAATGCATTCAGTCATATAAAAATATTAAATTAATTAGCCCTCAATTTTAATGTTTCATAATTAAAATTAAACACATCAGTCGCCTTGTTTCTACTTTTTTCGATTTTTAACAAGAACACAAATTTATCTGACTAGTTAGTATTTGAATGAATTTCTTTATCTTTGTAAAGTTCACAATTATTTAAAAAAAGCATGTTCCAAGTTCTTTCCAATCCATCGACTATGAATTTAATAACTGACAATTGTTTTCATTTAATAAAAACTATTTGAACAAAGGTGGAGTTAGTCGTATAAAATATCTGTTTTAGTTCAAATATTATAAATTTTTATAAATTTTAGACAAGTGAGATTTTTAATTATAATCAAAGTTGGTCACCGATACATTTTAATTTCGTCACGTTTAGTAACTCATTATAGCACTTTTTTGAACAGCAATCAACGAATTTATTGATTCCGGTCAATTCTATTTTCAACCGTATTAATTTGACTGTTCATTGCTATGAATAAAAAAATTTACAATAGTTTTGATGAAAATCAAACAAAGTTGAATTCATGTAATAATCTATGATTATTTGAAGATCGTGAGTTGCGGTCTGGTGTGACGTAAGTTTTAGAAAAATATTTTCTTTATCGTGCCAACGATTCGATCTTTATTAGGATCATCTTCAGGATTCAAAGTGTTTGCTGAAGATATGTCATTCTTTTGAGCTACTAACACAAAATTTACACCACTTAAAACGCAGTGTCGCCAAAATAATACCTACAGGCATTGTTAAAAAAAATATCTAGAATCGTCAAAAAGATGCATAAAATTTTCACTTTTCACCACAAAGATAATAATCTATTATTCCCATATTAAGGTATTCTGGTATAGGCTGGATTTTGTCTACTACAGAAATGATTCTGAAATATTATGTACATTATTTACTAACAATTAATTATGTAACGATCTTTGGTGAATCCCTTTCACTCGATGCATATAAATTTCCTGAATTGTGTAAAAATGAAAATAAGAAACAAATATACGTAATACCAAAAAAAATGAAAAGGAATTTTTGTGCCACAAAAAAAAACTAAGGTCTCGAAAAATAATATTCTCAAATACTTTGTTGATAAAATGAAATATGTGACAAGTAAAAAAACATACGCTACCAACTCCTTGCCCTTAAAATTGAAAAATACCGCAGGTTGTTCGATTTAAAAAAAAGATGATAGTCCTTCCTCGTCCTCTGAAATCTCAACTCACACTGTCCGATCCTGCTATAGGGGATTAGCTTATCCTTTGAGATAAGCTTCATTTTTTGAAAAAATTGTTATAATTAAGGGTTTTAGTTGAGATGAAAAATGTTAATGGCAGGAGCGGGATTCGAACCGACGATCTTCGGCTAGATACGCCGCTGCTCTACCACTTGAGCTATGGTGACCTCGCTCCATTCGGCCATCAACTTCCTATGTCAATCTCACCTTATGATTTTTTTTCAATGATTATTTAATAAAAGACTCAAAAAAATCATGATAACAGAACGAATTCACACAATGGCAAGATGCAATTCTGTCCTTGTTACATAACTTAACTCTTTAACCTCTTCTGCAAGCTTTTCACCTCAATCCCTAACTCAAGACTAATTACATTCTGCAACATGCGTAATCCCGAGGAGTAAGCGGGGTGCTTTAAGGGATCATCGTGCTTGGAAATCCCACTTATATTTACAAATTTGTGAGCTCAAGTAGTACACTCAACGGAAAAAATTGTTGTTTGCTTCGTCGATTTCCAAAACCTATACTGCGCCAATTAAGGGATATTTTATCCCCGTTCTTCTGTTAAAGCACACTGGTAATTTAGTGGTAACCAGTAGATCAATAAAAACAATAAGATACAAATTGATATCCCAGAAAGTACCGGAGGTGAAGGGGTTTTACAAGGAGAATCGTTGTCTTCAATGTTGTTTTCAATTTTTCTATCCGATTTCGTTGAATCCTTTCAAAATCGTGACATCAATTAGGTAAGGCTAGATCATATAAAATTAACGCTATCCTGTGCATTCTTGTTGAATAAAGCACTTTTAGCGGTGTTGGAGTAAATCTATTGAAAACTATAGTTAAAGAACTTGAGCCCATCGTTGCTTCGATCCACTCGGATACTAACATCCCGTCTCAACCCCACCTTTTGAATTTTTCTTCCTTCAATGGGCGGACCAGATTATAAGTAGCCATAAAGAATCGGATAAGTTTCTTATGGAGGAAATATATTCATAATATTTAAATGATTGAGATTTTAATTCATAAATCGATGTTCGAAAATATGAAAAATATAAAGTAATCAGCTTCCAATTTAGACTGTAACATATAAATAAAAGTTCTCAAACACTTGGGTCGTCTGTGATCATCTCCATCCTCTTAGTCACGTCGTACGATCCGGTCAAACTTGTCTCGTTATCAGTGTGTTTAGCTGTTATCATTTTTCTTCGAAGCCAATCTTTTTGTTAGGTCTAAGCCAAATGAAACAAGCCTACAAGTAAGTTAAAGTTTAAATTGATTATAATTTTACGTAAAATGGGGTTGAGATCAAAAATTATCGTCACGAATGAGTCAAGGTCTCGGGTTGGAGTCCTGCTCGTGACGCTAATTTTTCTTTTTAACTGCACTTTACATAAAAGTTAAAAATCAATTTAATCGTTACTTTGGCTAATTAGTCCAAACTAAAAATATATGGATTGTGATCAATAATTAACATATAAATATTTTGTTTTATGAGAATATTTTCCCAATATTTACAAGAGCAGGACTGTTTAAATGAGGGTCAACAGAATGCTCCTGATCACACCAAACAAATAAGAGTTGAAGCATTTCAATATTTGCAGAAACGCATAGAATAGGAGCAGAAATATTTAGCAATAATTGCGATAATTATTATTGATTCAGATTGATTGTAGAAGTCATAATGGATTGATCTTTAAAATTTATAAAATCATAATTATATAATATGCTTATTATAATATACATATTATATTTTATTATTCAGATATCGAGAGATGCGGTCTGGTGTGATGTAGGTTTCAGAAAAAGATTTTCTTTCTCTAGCCAACGTTTCGATCTTTTATTGAGATCATCTTCAGGGCTCAAAGTGTTTGTCTTCTGTGAACTTGTGCTATTCTTCCATGCCGTGTTGAGAGTGCATAAAGATCGAAACGTCGGCACGATAAAGAAAATGTTTTTTCTGAAACATACATCACACCAGACCGCATCTCACGATATCTGAATAATTATCGATTAACGGTCACTAATACCTACATATTATATTTTATATGTAGTGATTAGTGACCTTTAGTCGATGATTATTCGGAGATCGTGAGATGCGGTCTGTTGTGACGTAGGTTTTAGAAAAACTTTTTCTTTATCGTGCCGACTTTCGATCTTTACTGAGATCATCTCCCAAGTTGTATTCTCAACACGACACACAAGAATGGCACAATTATGCAGAAAACGAACACTTTGAGCCCTGAAGATGATCTCAATAAATGCAGAAACGTGGAACGACAAAGAAAATGTTTTTCTAAAACCTGCGTCACACCAGACTGCATCTCACGATCTTCGATTAATTATATTTTATCCATAGTTTAATTGATAATAATAAAATTCTAGTTGTTGCGTTAAATCTTACACAAATAAAATGAAACAAATGCCTACGTCTAAAGTATAAGTAGCAAGAAGTTGCAGTCAATTGAAATTCAAGTTTTTCTATGAAGCTCACTAAGGAATGAAATGTTGATTTTGATTATTGGCATAATAGGCTTTGGTTGGAGGATCGAGTGAACTCTTTCTCATATGATGTCATAAAATCATTATTATGTTATATACTGGTGCTTATAGAATCCGCGTAGGAAGAGCGAGGTATGCCCATTTGCAGGTGTAGATACTTGTTTTACCTTTTACACAAGCGTGACTGAAGTTTTTGTCGGAAAGCCTCGTTTTTTCGGATGTGTTTTGTTTGGTTTTTAATGAGTAGGAAGTAGCGTGGTTCATTGTTGGTATCGGAAGTCGGCTGCCCCTACCTGTCCATTGTGATTCCAGGGACCGTATGCCGGAAGTGGAATGAATCACAATATCCAGTCAGCTGTCGCATACGTGAGCAGATGACCAACAGGTAGGCGGATTGTGTGAGTATTCACCAGCGCGGTTAAGTCCCGTTTATCATCACTATTTCATATTCACCGGGCACCGAAGGAAAATTTCCAGATAAACAGGATAAAATGGAAGGTATTTTTTCCCGCCTTCCGCCGTAGTATTATTCATTCCCTGGGTTCAAGAAACTGCCGTCGTTTTCAAAATCAGCAATTATTGACCCTCTCTCAATTCAAGCGCTTAAAATAATTTGGAAGAAGCTCCACGGGGAGACCTCAAGTTGCCTTTAACCTCCTATTTGATCAACTTAGTTTTCCCAGAAGGATTAAATTACTAATGGATCGTAAGTTAAAACGTCAATATTATTTTGTTTACAATACCATTTTCCTTTAAAAAACACTTGTTTACAATGAATTACAGCAAAGAACAGTTGCTTTTCCTTCATATTAGGGTCATTAAATCAACAGAGGATAATCAGTTTTTACTACTCTCACTAGTAATATTAACGTTACGCTTCATTTTAACTAAATTACCAAAAATTTGTTTAAAAATATTTACAAACATTCCAAATTTTTTAACTCTAAAAAGGTACTTTATATTATATATACTTCGCAAAAACTTTTAAACCAGCGGACCCCTTTCACCGCGTAAAATCTAGGACGGACCCTTTTCATTCTAGTATTTAAAATCAGATACTTACAGTCTATTCCTAATTAGGAGGTGGAGTGAGAAATCAGTAAGAAAACAAACATGTGTTTTACATACTTAACAATTACAACACCAGAAACAAAAAAAAATTCGAATTGACAGAATGGAATTAATAGGAAGGTAAAATTCGAGCCAAATTCTAAAAGTAATAATTGGACATAATTGGGCCAAAAATGGGGTAAGTATTGGAATCGAACGAAGATTTCAAGGTGGAGTCTGATGTAAAATCTATTAAACAATATTATTCGGATGCGATCTGGGGTGACGTAGATTTTAGAAAAACATCTTCTTTACCGTGCCAACGTTTCGACCTTTATTCAGATCATCTTCAGAACCTGGAATTTATAAACATTGTAAGAAATTTTACAAATACACGTAGGAGGTTGAGAAAAAAATGAATTTAGACAATTCTAGAAAATTTTATATTAAAAATAAAAATAAATTTTTTGAAAAATTGAGATTAAAAAAAATGATTTTTTTTTTCTTGAAAATGAACGAATGTTTGTTTTCCGTGTAGATGTGCCATTCATGTGTGTCGTGTTGAGAGTGCCCTTTTTTATGTTTCTTTAAAAATGTATTGTGGCCTTATGTATGTCGTTAATTCTAGTGTTTAGTGGTGTTAGTATGGCTTTGGCGAAATTAAAGTTGTTTTTGATGTGAGTAGGATAGACGATGCAAGTTTTTTCTCTTTGTTGGCGATGTACTTCGGAATACTCTTTGCTAGATGTCCATCTGTAGTTGAAATCTATTCATAGAATCCCTTGTTCTTCGTTCGTCTCGTTTAGAAATGTGTGGAGTTTCGTGTCCATTAGCTAATGTATATACGAGGATCGTGAGGTGCGGTCTGGTGTGACGTACGTTTTAGAACATTTTCTTTACCGTGCGAACGTTCCGACCTTTATTGAGATCAGCTTCAGAGCAACAAAGTGTACGATATCTGAATAATCGTGGATTTCAACGTGAAATCGGAAGCAAATACTATTAAACATTCGTATTCACTGGTCGGCTTTGTCGAAACCGAAAACAGTTTGACCCGTTGATGCTGCGTTTCGCAGCATTATATTTCGAGCCGTTGGAAAGAGTGTTAAAGAACATCGTCGAAAGTGTTCATGTCCGAGTGGATCGGGGGTACGATAGCCTCAAGTGATAGAGCAGCGGCGTATCTAGCCGAATATCGTGGGTTCGAATACCGCTCATGCCATTAAATTTTTTCATCTTAAACAAAAACCTTCATTAATGGTTACCTTACAAGGTTATAATATCTTTTACACATAACAAAAAAGACCATTTCCATCTGCAAAATTCTCATTAAATAGCCGCACAATAAAAGTTTTAATATATCGGTGTTTTATCAAATGACGTTTGATCGTAATAAATTGTTTTAACAGAGATTTTTTGTTCAATCGAACTCCTTGAAATCTATTTGTTGTTTTCAAAAGTTCAAAAAATTTATATTGAGTATTGAGAATAATCACGATTAATAGTAAGTATAGTTGAGACAATTATTACAAATATAAAATCATACAAAATGAGTAAATTAAGTTTTAAAAGAAATATTTTAACGAAATTATGTAAAGATAGACCATATAAGGAATAATTAATAATACATTTTAGAAAATAATTTTTTTAAAGAACAATAAATACATAATTATTCATTTATATCTGACGCGCTCATTAGATCATAAGTATCTGGCAACGATATGCTTTGTAGCATTACATAAAAATTTAAATATTTAAAACGGAACCATTTCCCGGAGGCTTTTGTGGTTTAACTTGTGGTGATTACCACTCCAAAGTTGGCAATTTACAAACTGCCAACTCCCAGTGACCCAGTTGTTTTGTAATTGATATATTTTAAGCCAAACAACAGTTTATATCCGTATATGCAACTGGTATGTTAATTACGATGAATCTCTTAAACAGATTTGACCCTTTGGAAGACTATAATGATATATCAGTATTATTATGTATTAAATATTTGATTATATGTTTTAAATAGTCATGAGTTAGGACACAGCAGCCTTAAACCTGTTCATGAAAATTAAAATGATAAATACGAGATAAAGGTTTAATGCATGTTCGTTATTAAATATTCCTTTTTCCATTAAAATTTAAAAAAAAAAATATAGGAGACAACCGGAGATATTGTAAAGTTGTATGGTCTCTAACAAAAGTAAAGTTTTATATTCATCACCTATTGAATTGTTTTCAATAAATAGAAAGCGAGCGTTAATTGAGGTTATGATATTTAAAAAAAACGGCATAATGCACTAGAACCGAGGAAACTGAAAATAAAAATATAAAATCTCACCGTGGATTTGATTTGGATCAGGTCAGGAGTTAATAAGGGCTCTCGGAAGGCTTTTGTTGGCATTAGTTGGTCCAGGGGAAAAAACATTCCCATTGATCGGATGCTGGTGTGAAACTGTGAAGAGGACTAAAATAATATTCCCACTGTCCCGAGACAAAAATGAAAAATCAATAAAATATGTGTAATTTAAGCCAAGTTCAAGTCCGACTCCGTGCCCCCGGTACAAATAATTATATGAATATAATCAATGAATAAGTCACATGGGGGGCGTCGGTGGCCGCAAGGTTTAGTCTTTGACACGGCGCTCATCACTGTAAGGTAAAGGTCCCGGGTTCGAATCCAGCGGCCCTGCATTTGATGCCGACATGCTTACAAATGGGCTTTTCTTCAAAACACCGTCGCCCTGAAGGTTTATATGACCTCTGTGTCATAAAAAAAATGAAATAAAAAGTAAGATAAATAACTTTGTGTAGAAAAGTCCATTTTATATTGCTTAACAAGAAAAATTTATAGGAACATAAATGAAGGAAAATATAGAACTGACAAAATAAAACATAACCCCTTTGCACTATTTTTTTTAAATTTTACTTCAACCATTATAACATTGTCAAATTTATTATTCGGAGATCGTGAGATGCGGTCTGGTGTGATGGAGGTTCCAGAAAAACATTTTCTTTATCGTGCCACGTTTCGATCTTTATTGAAATCATCTTGAGGGCATTGTGTTGTCTACATTTCAGCAAAACTTTCTCTGATTGATGGCCGATGCGAGTTTCTTCTCAACACAAGGCTCTGAAGATGATCTCAATAAAAGATCGAAACGTCAAGAACTTTGTTTAAATTTTACAAATACATTTAGGATGTGAAAAAAATGAATACAATGGTAAAAATTTTAGATTCAATCACAGTATTTGTACTCACTTTTAAATCACACAAGCTTACTTCTTATAGCACCATAGGAAATTAAATAGATTCGGTTTTTTTTTAAATCTTTGTACAATTATTTGGAATTTTTAAATAAACGTATCAACATAATCTAAGGAAAAGTGGAAAATTTCGCCACAATCTGTCACAGCCATTTAACATAGTCATTATTAGTCATCAATAATTATTTTCATTGTTGTAGCTAGTTAATTAATTTATGACGAAATGAAATGTCAACCTTAGAGATAGTTGTGCAGGGGTAGGTCATGAAAAAAACGAGTAGGGGCTAAACCATCCCTTAAAACTTAATTTTCCCTGTGTTGATTTACAACGTTTTTTTATTTGATGTAATTTAATTTACTTTACTTGTTGAATATTCAAATCAACAGTAATTTATTTTAATTGTTTTAGAAGAGTAATTTTATAATCTGTAATGAAATATTGCCAAAAACACCTCTGAATTATGTACCGAGGAGATTAAATCTGGTGAATACGCGAAGAGGTTAAACCACCCTTACAACTTTTTTTTAAAATTTGTTGTATGCCTTCATACTGTTTTATCTTTCGTGTTTACTTATTTTTTAATTATGTTTCATTTTTCACTGTATTAATTTATCGTTGAAGGGTGGCAAGGTTCAAAAATTAGTTTATTGAATTCATGACAGATCAGCAATAACTCTGCTGACAGTATTTGCTTTGTAATTATCACCGTAAGAACAAGATTAGTTTGATCGGATAACTTTTCAACTTTCTAGTGCAATATTGAAAAAGTCCTAAACAGGGTTATATCTCGTTAAAAGGGAACAAAGCTGCTGAACCATCCCCATTCATTTTGACATATTTTCCTCGGTTTAATTTATCTGCATGTCCCTGTGTTTCAAAATCAGGCGTATTTCAATTTACATACGTAACGTAATTATACGTATAAGAAGTCATTATTATTACGCGTACTTTTTGAAAACCTTACCTACACAGTAAATTTAACATTAAAATATTTACTGTAGATTTTTAATATGTATTGCTATTTATTTATTTCTATTCAATTGTTGTCGATAGGAAAGGCTTAAATTTATAACGAAATACTGAAAGGAATTGAATATTTCATTCCCTGACTGGGTTAATTCCGGTAAATCGGTAGCTAGGTTAAACCAACCAATTTGATTCTTGATTTTTCCCTAGAAAGATTTTGATATTTCTTTGTTGATTACTAATTTGGTTTTATGTGCTATTCATTAATGTCGATATATTTTAAAAAATTAGCATAATCACATTAAAAAATTGATATGAATACTTTACAATTATTTAATGTTTTTAGTTGAGTTGAAAAAAGCTAATGTCACGAGAGGGATCCGAACCAACGACCTTCGGCTAGATACGCCGCTGCTCTACCACTTGAGCTATAGTGACCTCGATCCACTCGGACATCAACTTCCCATCTCAACCCCACCTTATGAGTTTTCCCTCCTTTTACCATTTTCCGAGATGTCCGAGTGGATCAAGGTCACGAGAGCTCAAGTGGTAGAGCAGCGGCGTATCTAGTCGAAGGTCGTGGGTTCGAATCCCTCTCGTGCCGTTACCTTTTTTTCATCTCAACTAAAACCCTTAATTAATTGTCACGTATTAATTGGTCAAGCGGACCACAAAAGTAGTGAAATATGAACAGCATTTTTTTTCATTATATTGGTAGTCTATTCACCAAATTCACTTCTTTTAATTAATTAATCTTTTTATGTATGGTTTTGGTTGAAATGAAAAAGCTAGTGTCACGAGCGAGATTTGAACCTACGACCTTTGACTTGATACTTCGATCCATACGGACACCAACTCCCCATCTCAACCTATAACGTTTCGAAATTTTCCGCCTTTTTTGCTATTTTTCAAATGTCGTGCAATCAGGATTCGATTTTCGGCGACATACAAAGTGTTCACGGGTAGTTGTTAGTAAAGTTATACTTCGCTTTACTTATTAAATCAATTATATTTAATGGTCTATTGACCAAATTATTTCTTTCAATCTATTTATCTTTTTATGTAAGGGTTTTGTTGAAACGAAAAAGCTAGTGTCAAGAGCGGGATTCGAACCAACGACCTTTCGCTTGATACTTCGATCCACCTCAACCTATAACCGTTCGAGTTTTCCCTCCTTTTTGCGATCTTTCACATTTCGGGTAATCAGGATTCGATTCTCTGCGAAATATGAAATGGCCACGGTGAGCTGAAAATTTTAATAAAGTTACACTTCGTTTTACTTATAAAATTCATTATATTTAATGGTTTATTGACCAAATTATTTCTTTCAATTAATTTGTCTTTTTACGTAAGGTTTTTGTTGAAATGAAAATGCTAGTGCCAAGAGTGGGATTCGAACCTACGGCCTTTCGGCCCGATGCGCCGCTGTAGTATCACTTGAACTATCGTGACTTAAATCAATAATTTATTTTCGTTTTTACAAGATTATTATACTTAATATGTCTAGTATTATATACATTATTGGAAAAATGTTTGAGCTTTGTTGAAACTTCAAGTCAAGTCCAAGACGGGTTTGAATCCAACAGTTCTTCATTCAGAACTAAAAACTGTTATCGGTAGTATTTCACTTTGCAAACAGAATATTTTATTTTTTAACCTAAAATTGACAAATGTGCGATTTTGCTGAGAAACTGGTCAATAGTGAGAAATTAGTTCAATTAATTAGTAATCCTTTTTTTTTATTTTTTAAAAAGAAAATTATGTCTATGAGACTGACCACTGAAAATACATCATAGTTGTGGGAAAGCAATCCGAGTCTAACTTTGATCGTCGTTCATATGAGTGACGAGGTGACGAGGGATCCACTTAATCCCTCCGCACACGTTGATGATGATTATGTGGGTGGTTCCGTTACCGCAATCCGGTTGTTGGCTCCCGTCAACGCGGTTGAAAGCTTCATATTTCCGTATTGAATTGTGACACACCTCGTCGTTATTTCCTACCACCGTCTTTTAAGATATAAATCGTAATTCGTGCTGATCTAATATTTAATTTGACGTTGGAATGATTTTTTTTTTGTTATAAATGTTAGGGTCATAAAATAAATAATCAAAGGTAATTACATTAACACAAAATTCCTTGTATGAAAAAGTCGTTAAGTTTCACGTTTAAATTTTTATTTATTATATGTTTATATAAATCACATTATTTTTTGGTATCGACTAATCCTTTTGTACTGTTTTTGTATTGCGTTTGATATTCATAAAATAAAGGGTAAGTACGGCTGCAGAAAACATTCTTGGACTTAATAAAAGGTCTCTTTTAGTTCAGTCATTTCAAAATTTGGAATATAAAAATTGAATATGTAGCTGGTAATAATAATAAGTCGATAATGTTGAATTACTCAAAGCTTTAAGCCAAAATTACAACCAACTGAAAAATCCAAATCCTTCAATAATCTTCTATATTGGCGAAATTGATGAAGAGTAAAACCATGTGCTCTGTTAGAGGGCCAAGGAAAACTCAATTCCTCGTAAATAGGCTTAAAATAATGATAAGATCGACTTTAGTTAATCACCAGTGATGTATTTTCCCGCCGTAAGGAAGTATCGGACACCAATCAAATTGATTTGATGAAGTATACGGAGTTACAAAAGCCTACTCTACTTCAACCGGAAAAATACACGATGTATGATTCTAATAAAAATGTTTGATGACATTTTCTTTATCGTGCTAACGTTTCGGTGTCGGGAACTCTCAACACGACACGCAAGAATGGCACAATTGCACAGAAGAAACACTGTGAGCCCTGAAGATGATCTCAACAAAAGATCGAAACGTTTGCACGATGAAGAAAATGTTTTTCTGAAACCTACATCACACCAGACCGCATCTCACGATATCTGAATGATTGTTCAAGTAATATTGAATTATTATTTACGGTTTGAAACTTAACTTTCATCAAACTGGGAATTGACTAGTTACTGTTAAGAGCGCCTAGCGGCATGTGTGAACGAAGTTAATCTAGACTTTGAATTGGTTGCTGGTAACTCTTCTGATAATTCTGGCAACTCATAATTCTTTACCGCGTCGCACCTTACACTTTCAATTTTTAGTAATTTGAATTTCAAGGTGGAGTCTGAAGTAAAGTAAAATTATTCGGAGATCCTGAGACGTAGGTTTTAGGAAAAACGTTTTGTTTATTGTGCCAACGTTTCAACCTTTATTGAGATCATCTTCAGGACCTGGGATTTACAAACATTGTACATTCATACATTACATTCTTTCCTATTTACACGGCATTCAATCAGTTAGGGTTGGAGTAACTGATTTTCATTTAACTAAAATATAATCAACTTAATGGAGTATTCAATTGACCCTCTCACACTAAAAACACTTATGGGATCTAGTAAAGAGGCCGGTTAACCAAAATCCAATCGTTTATATACTCGATTGCTAGAAGAACTAAGTCCCTCCACGAGAACATATCAGGTAATAATCTGTATTAGGAACAAAACTAGTTAAAACATTTTCGTTAAATTTTAATCTATCACTAAACGATTATCCTGTATTTTGGCGAATTTTCGTCGTATTATTTCAATATTCGGAACAACTTACTTATGTGAATCATTTTATTCCACTTTAAAATTGGTGAAATCAGCGATCAGTATTAACTAACCAGCATCTCAGAGAATTACTGAGAACTGCTGTCGCCAATTATTCAACAAATTTTAAAAAATTATCAAGAGAAGTAAAATAAATGTGTTTAATTTTTAATATTTCAATTCAATACAATAAATATTAATATAATTTCTGTAAAAAAAAATTTAATACCTTCTTCATTCCTTTTACATACGTATTTAATTGCGGCTCGCGAAAAATTTCAAATTTTGTAAAATGGCTCGGACTATCAAGGAGCCACCTTTGATATATAGTTTGAAATAAACAACAAAATTCGTGTGTCCCGTTTTTTTTTGTCTCTGAGTGTGTTATTTATACATATTTTCTATATTATTTAAACTTATCAGTGAACTTTTCAACTACGTCCAGCTACTGAGGCTACACTTACGTGCGATACCAACCGATATGTGTAAAGTATCGAGCATTTTCTTTCGATACCGAGTTATTTTGGTATCGATTATTGTCATTCGATACAAGTACTGTGTCGAATAATTTTTGCAGTATCGGAAAATATACTCAAATAGATTTCTCTTCGAGAGTTCAAGCTATATTGAATTGTTATATAGCGTTGAAACTTACCTCTTATTAACATCTCAGTAACTATTCACTAATTACTGTTACGAGCCTACTAGCGGCATAGAATCAACCGAGTTAATCGAAATTTTTAATTGGTATTTGGTAACTCCGCTGATAATTCTTTCAATTTTTAGAAATTTCTTATAAAAGACAAAAACTTTTTATAAGAAATTTCTAAAAATTGAATTCAGGTCCCTAAAATGTGTTCGCCATCCCTTGCGTAGGTAGATATGTAATCATGTCTCCCCCCACCAAAAAAAGTAAAGCATAAGGTTATTTTACTAAAAAAACTGAATCGTTGGTATCTCGTAAACTGTAACAGTAAAAAATTCCGTCTTATCTTTTCAAACATTTTGAAAACAAACACCCGTTGATCAATTTTCTCAAAACTCTATAACGATAAAATTGAAATATAAATTATGTTGAAATATGTCGGCATGTTTTCCTTGTTCTTACCTACGTACCCACTGTATGGAAAAATACTTTAAAAAACAAAAAAAAACGTCAATTTTTTGATTATTTTAACGCATGTGCGTATTTTAACCAAAGTCGACAATAGTAAGTCGACCATTTATGAATAAACGAAGGATTCATATGAGTATGTACGTGAGTATCGAGTAATTTCTGTCAATACGCGAGTAGTATCGAATACTTCTTTCGATACCAGTATCGTCAGACGATTGTATCGCCCTGCTGATAAACCTAATACCGTGTTATCTATGTACAAACATGAAAGAGTTGTTTTTTCACAAATGGAAATGCTTGCTCAAAAGCCAAAATAATCTACTTCATTCAGTAAAATGTTGGCGTCATCCGGCTTATATCCCCTCACATTACGTTCTTTAAATACAAACAGGTGATCGAATGTTTTTTTTTTTAATTGAATTTGAAAGGAAGTACCCCCATCCTTTATAAATCGCTTCGACGAAGTTTTAAAAACCGCATAAATCTTCTTAACCAAGCCAGATTTTTGCCTGCGTACACTCCTCACATCGCGTTATCTAAATATAATCGGATTATAAAGTTTTCCCTTCAAAACCAAAATAAAGTATCGGATACAAATGAAAATGTTTGATGAGAATTTGATGAGAACCCATTGATCATTATCCAGCCAGCCAGATTTTTGCCTGCTTATAACCCTAACAACAACTATATATATATACATATATATATATATATGTATATATATGTATATACAACGTAATTACGTTGAAAGCATTGAAGAATTGCATGGAATTTTGAAAGAAACATTGCTCAATTTAAATATAAAAAAAACGTATCAGATTAAATAAAGTACTTGATAAAGTATGTTGATAATCTATTTGAGAGATATTCTTCGGAACCAAAAGAATGGCTCCGTAAGCAATTCCAAGTGCTTGATAAATTCTGCAAAGTAAAATACCGTTGCCGATAAAATAAATCATTGCTAGAAAACTTTTAAGCAGATAAAGTTCACAGAAATAGATTCTGAGTTTATTGCCTCCTTACTAATGAAAAAATACTAGGCAATAACATTTTTTTATGTCAAAGAACTTAAAGTTTCAAGTAGAAATGTGTGGTGACTAGTGACCGTTAATCGATAATTATTCAGAAATCGTGAGTTGCGGTATTTTTCAGAAAAACATTTTCTTTATCGTGCCAACGTTTCGATCTTTATTGAGATCATCTTCAGGGCCTGGGATTTACAAACATTGTAACCTTCCCCACCCCTCCAAAATCCAACGTATGTAAACATAAAACAGCAAAATCTCACTAGCACTCTCAACACGACACGCAAGAATGGCACAATTACACAGAAGACAAAGACTTTGAGTGAGTAGAAACACTTTGATTGAATATAAAAAAATATAGTTTGCATTGTATAAATTCACTTTTCCACATCCAAAATGTATTGTTAAATGTAATCAATGTTTGTAAATCCCAGACCCTGAAGATGATCTCATTAAAGATCGAAACGTTGGCTGGATAAAGAAAATATTTTTCTGAAACCTACATCACACCAGACCGCATGTCACGATTTCTAAATAACTTTTAAGTAGATTGAAATTAAATATGATTTTTTTAAGGTTTTGAATGAGATGCAAAAGCTACGGCCTGGATTCGAGCACGACCTTCCGCTCAATTCGCCGCTACTTTAACCACTCGAGCTATCCTGATTTCTATTTATTCTGACAACATCTCAATTCAAATAGACACACCAGCCGCGTATTGAGCCGAAGGTCGTGGGGTCGAAACCCGCTCGTGCCACTACCTTTTTTCATCTCAATTAAGACATTAGATAAAATGTACAATTAATTCAAATAATTAATGAGTCACTTATGGCAACTAAATGCATGTATGGTATTGAAGTGCAGTTAGAAGGCAAATTTGATGTTTTGATTTTTATTAGAATAGTCGACGTTATTTCAAATAATACATTTCATTGTAATTTTGCTTCAAACCATTTTTAGTTAGAATATCCCGTAAAGTATCAATCTAGCCCTTACAAAGAGTTTTTTTCATTATAATTCGGAGATCGTGAGATGTGGTCTGGTGTGGCGTAGGTTTTAGAAAAACATTTTCTTTATCGGGCCAACGTTTCGATCTTTATTGAGATCATCTGTTTGTTTTTCGTGTAGAAGTGTGATTTTTGTCTGTCGTGCACAGAGCGCCCAGTAGTTAGTAGTATTTTTAAAATCTATTAATTAATTCTCCTGTAAAATATTTATTAATTTTGATTAAACAGTTTCAGTTAAATGGAAAGATGGGCTGTGGGCCTAGTTCCAGGCAGAACAGCAAGGAGCTCAAGTTGCCCGGAGCCAACCTCATCTTTAACCACGGACAACTGCAAGCTCTGAACAATTATTTTTCGGAGATCATCGATTACTCAGACTGTAAGGTTTAAATTTAATAAAATATTTTTCATAATTTTCTCCTCAAGTTAGAGATTTTTACCGTATTATTTTTCATTAGTAAAGATATTTTCTTATAATGTTCTTCCATTCTAGATTTTACAAGAGATCCAGCACAGGAAAAGAGCCTTGTCCTCATCGAAAGATTAATCCAAAGACTAATTTGTGGCGTTGGTACCTTGGACAGCCGGTTTTCTTCTAAGCACCTCATTTGTTTAGAGCCACATAAATTGGCGAATAAGGTAATGCTTACCTGATCGTAATTGAATTCGATTTTACGAGTCTTAAATGAAAAGTTTACAACATTACTTCATTTGTCTAATATTGTACTAAAGTATGGACTGTAATAAGCATTTAATTTAGCTTACAACGTTCAACTTGATCTGCCAATCAACCAGGAACTTTCTAAAATTATAATATTGAAATGCACTTAATTTCTTGATGGTACAACATACACATTTTAAAATTTTGAACTCTTAAAGTACACTAGATTACTAATACACTACAGAGTCCCGTTGGTTTTTCTAAGTGCACGACTTATTTTTTTAAAGCCTGGCAACAGTTTGAGTTATCTGGTGCGTCTGGACGAATTATCAACCCCCCATCTGTATCGGGAAAACGGCGGACCTTCTTGTCAACTGGTCGAACCAGAAGGCGGCCCCCAGGGCTTTGCTAAGGTTAGGATTTCCGGACCGGGGTCGGAGAAGTGGGCCGAGTTTATCGGCAATCAAGGATTCCTTCGCAGGTCAATTATTTATAAGCAATGGCTTTCCCTCAGTTCGTTCGTCTTAACTGAAAGGGTTTTTTTTTATACAGGGACAAAGTGCAGGAAAGGTTCGTGGAACTTCTAGCCGGTTCTGCCGGCCGCAGCACCCTCGTCGGAAGACCTGCAGAAGTCGACGAAAGCGCCCTCTGCGGAAGCCCGGGCAAAGTCATCGATGCGACTCACGTACAGAGGCTACTCCAGGCTTCGCCAAGACAAGTATTCTACGGTTCAGGTAAAATTTAAACAAAAAATTTGCGCAATATTAAGGTTCGAAATTTCTTTTGCCTCTCAGGGTAATTTGATTGTAATTTTTGTCGATTTTACATTATAAAATACAAAACAATCTTATAGTATGTAGTTGTTGATTGTTCAATCAAAATGGTAGAAACAAACGACTAAAGGGTTAATAATATTTAACTGAAGATTTAATATTTTATTGATTAATTAATTTCATGATATAATTAATCATGATTAATGCTTTATAGCGACCATTTAATAAATGAAATTTATGGTTTTTTAGTAGACTTTGCGAATCCTAAAGATTGATGTTGATTTATTTCGAAATTGTTTGCTTATCGAACCTTTCTTAGGACTTATATATGTATTTTTATCTATACCATTCTAAACTACTAGATTTTCTCTTCTAAACAACAATATCACTTTTATTAATAAAAAAATTATATCTTTTTAAAAACAGTTTTGGGAAAGAACATTACTTAAATTGAATTATAAAGAAATTTTTCGAGTTTATGAAAAGTACTTAGCCAACTAATCAAAAACTCGCACCATTTAACATTTTTAATTTGGTACGGCCGTTGTCTGTCAGATTTAAAAAGTTTCAACTCGGTTGGAAAGTTAGTTTGCGGTCGAAATCCCCGCACTTTCCGCTCGAAAAAAAAAGTGCAAAACAAATTGTCATACCGGAATTTTAAGCACATAAAGGGCTCACCCCAACATCTGGCCGGGAGAAAACTCGATTGGGGCACTTCCTCTAGTATCGTACCGGACATTTTCCGTTAATTGAATTTACCGCACGTTCGAGTGATATTTTGCAAAGCAAATCGCTTTGAAATCGGTTTTGTTGGATTAACTTTATTCGAATTATAGTGACTGTAACTCGATACTCAGTATAAAGTGTGTCGACTGTAGCATGAATCCAATCTGTGTACAGATCTTGGTAAACGGAATTTAACACACATAATAGCAGCGATATAATATTCAGTAATACATCCTATTACTAGGTGCGATCTGCGAACTCTGGTTTAAAAATAAATTTGTATTTTCCTATATAATATTATCATTCTTATTTTGTTTAATATTTTATCTATGAATGCGCCAACTTTAATAACTTTTAATTTCATTAGTTTATTATTTTTATCCTTTTATTCTATCTCCATTTATTGGCCAATATAGAAATTGGAACGTTTAGGAAGGAACGCCTATCAGTTAATCATCTTTAGAACTGTGTGGTGATTTGTGACCATTAATCGATAATTATTTAGAAATCGTGAGATGCGGTCTGGTGTGATGTAGGTTTCAGAAAACATTTTCTTTATCGTGCCAACCTTTCGACCTTTATTGAGATCATCTTCAGGGCTCAAAGCGTTTGTCTTCTGTGTAATTGTGCCATTCTTGCGTGTCGTCTTGAGAGTGCCCTACACGACACACAAGAATTACACAGTGGCGAAGACAAAAACATTTTAAGCCCTGAAGATGATCTCAATAAAGATCGAAACGTTGGCACGATAAAGAAAATGTTCTTCATCACACCATACCGCATCTCACGATTTCTAAATAACCTCTTTAGAATAATCAAAAGCAACCGATTTAATTTTTTTTTAAATACGTGACCTTTTACACTTATTCCAAAATTAAAATGGTTTTCAAATGACTTCAAATATACAAGATCAAGATACGCTCACCCAAACCCGTATATGCTGATTTGTGTAAAGCTCGTGCAATACCAGCCATTGCGGATGATTCTTCTAACCGTTCAGTCTGTAAAGATATGTTCCATTTTGTACATATTGGAAAGAGGGAAGCATGAATAAAAATGGCGATGACCAAGAGCGATTCTTATAAATAAAATAATTGTAAAAGGAACCCACCCCACAAACAACTATCATAAAGTTCTTGTTTGAAATAAAAATTAACTTAATGCGATGATAAAAAATGTTCAGGCCAGTGGTGGTGAAAGTAGGTATGATTTGACACTTAGACATTTACGACCACACAAAGGAATATTCAAATAAAATCGTCAGTACGCAAGATAGGAATGTAATTTTGTTACAAGCTTACCATAAATTAGATTACTTTTTTTTTATGAATCTGTTAATTCTGAAATAATTCGAATAAGAAAGCAAAAGTGTTAGCTAATAAATCAATTGTGATAAACTAAACAGTCAACAATTGTGTTTGCTCTTTGCATAAATTGTGGAGGGACTGAATAAATCTTCAGGAGACCAGTTGGCCCCATTAGATACAGAATAATGCAAACCAAGACTTCAAGCCACATCGAAAAGTGGCGAATTGACTGTAACATCTGGCACTTTACAAAAAATTAAAATATAATAGTGGGAACAATGGACAAGGTTGAAGCTATCTTAAAGGAAGAAATATGTACAGAAACTTGGGAAAAGGAAACAGGAATATTCAGAAAAGAAAGATTTGTTTTAAAAAAAGACTGAGGTAAGAGAACAGCAAACTGTGCCCACCGCCATGTCCCAAGAAGTGGACAGCACCTGGGCCATTGTTGGAGTTGTTTTTTTTTTTCTCGGCGCCTTATTAATGTAAAGTACAAAATCCGGAATTACCAGTGGACAGGAAGAAGAGATAAGCTCAACTCTGATCATGTTTGTACTAATAAACATACATGTATGGAAATTATCTTTTACAATCATTTTGGATTAAAAACTCTACGAGAAAGCGTACATTTTCTTTGAAAAAATTAAATTTTTTAAAAAATCCCTGAAAATAATGACAATAAAAAATAAGTCATTTAACGAAACTGAGCCAAGGGAGAGCCTAATAAAAAGGAAAATATGTAAGCAATAAACATATCATATTTAAACTTTTATCATAACAATTTTTCATTCGTTGTGATTGTTGATTCCCAATTTATGTGACAACCTTGTAAAGTTAACACCATTACTCAATTAATTAAGGGTTTTAGTTGAGATAAAAAAGTCAATGGCACGAGCGGGATTCGAACCCACGACCTTCGGCTTGGTACGCCGCTACTCTCTAACTTGAGCTATCGTGACCTCTATCCACTCGGACCACAACTTCCCATCAGTGGAGGGGGTTGAGATGAAAAGTTAGTGCCCCAGTGGATTGAGGTCACGTAGCTCAAAAGTTAGAGCAACGGAGTATCTAGCCGAAGATCGTGAGTTCGAATCCCGCTAGGGACACTGACTTTTTTATCTGAACCAATACCTTAAATACAGATTGATTAATTTTTCTAATTTTAAAAATTTTAAGTAAGAAGTGATAAATGAATCACAGATAAAAGCTTTTTATATTTTGTAAAATGAGTTGTTGTTATCGGTTTAATCAACTTCTGTTAAACATTGTTTTACTATTTTTCACGTTCATTGGTATTGTCAGTGGGAAAAAATCTTGTTTGGTCCAATGTATGTTTTAATTTAATAATTTTTAAGCATTTGACCGCGTGAATGAATTGTTCTCTTTCAGGAGAAGGGAGCGTCAAGAAATTTCCGGATCCCAGAGATTTCAGAATAGCCATTGTCGAGGGTTGTTCGTGCGTGAGACTGCGAGTCGGTATGATCTACACAACAGAGGTCGGCGTTGAAACTGATGTCGAGGTTGTAAACCCTAAAAACAATGTCCTATTTTTAATATATAATTTAACAATTAATTTATAGTCCTATGTATAATGTTTGCACTAAGATTTACCGTATCTGTAACCTTCGTACCTTATCGGATACGGTTTGAATTAATTATTTTTGCAAGCAGAAACAGCTTCCTTTCCTAATTACCAACTGTTTATACAATTCTCACGGCCTTTTAGGTAACATTAGTACTCGGAATTGGATTTCCATCTTGGCCAAGCACAGCACATTTCCCGACGAGAATATATTTAACCCATCCCGACTTCCTCCTTTATCACCAGGTCTCTTGTACGGTAAGTGACAATTTTGATCTATTCTATTTATAAAAGTTTGTATCGATAATCGAACAGGATTTAAAAGGGTTTTTACGTGGTACCGGCTCCACCGCATCCGACTCTGAGGTGCGACGACAGGCCGTCGACGTGGCAGATAAGGTTTCCCGCTGCAGAACAATCTCTTCTGAAACACTACTCTGCCAACAGTCTTCCTTCTCGGGTTCTCGCCGTGCTTCGTGCTCTCCTCCACGAAATCCGTTGCACCAATAATGGTAACAACAATCCCGACTTCAAATTGGCAAGTGTGCGACTATCTATGTTTCAGGAGGACAGGTCATCAGTGACTACATGCTGAAAACTTTGCTGTGGTTTCGGTTGGAAGAAGTGGTCGGCCTAAAAGACTGGACCCACGACAAGTTGGCTATCCACGTCCTCGTCATCGCCGACAGGCTTGTTTCCGCTTTACGAACTCAAAGGCACAGCTCCTACTTTTTCCCGTGGTTTAACGTAATAAAAATTTTTATCATCTCACAATTTGCTCCTTTAACTATATTTTCACAAAATCATTTACAAAACTAGAAGAACATATAACAAGTTGTTTTATTATGTAACGCCAATAAATATGTTAACATTTAGTGACAGTAAATGCATGAAAAAAATGCATTTTCAAAATCAACGAAACGAAATTGTAACTACAGTTTAAGGTAAGAAGGATAAATATTCTACTGATTTAATTTTACTGTATAAAGTTGTTAATTTTGATCAAAGCATAATCACTCAATAAGTAAATTTATGTTAAGAAGTTTTAAGTGGGTAAACATGTGTAAAGTTCATTAATTACGAAGTGCTTTATCGGTATTTTACGCGGAACTTAAGTGTTTAACGATAACTGAGGATTGTTGTTCTATAATTTTCGGCATTCAATTTACTGAACGAAACATGAATATTTACGAATTATTCTGAATTTTACCCCTTTTGCGTACGTTAATCTGCAGCCGACGTCATAATCAGTTTTCTCATGATGCACATCCCACGTAGAATTCTTTCAACGATGTTTTATCAAAATCACATTTTGGAAGGTTGAATGAATCTGGAGCTTTTTCTTAACTACTTAATTAATTGTGGCATAATATGTTTAATTAATTGGTTTTATATTAGTATCTTTCTTTTTATGAAGGACATGTTCAAACTTGTTTGAGAACTAGAAAACCCGATCAAACCTTTCTCTAAGAAAGCCTCGAATTTCGGCAGAATATAGAAAAGTATAAGCCCAAGAGGGAGAAATCGCTACGAAGCCATATGGAGGAAAATTCGCTAATGAAAACGAAAATTTCCGCATATTCTCTCTGATCTAAACTCCCATCTTTTTCTCAAATAAATGTCCCATATTCTATCCACTTACATAGTCTTATGTATTATAGATGTACTTGACTGACGCAATTTAAAATGGCTATTCCCCTATTATTAAAAGAATGGAAGGTGTCTCCCTTTTAGGCAGTAATTTCATTTTTATCCGTGAAATTTTTACATCAATATGAAATCTGGATACATTATTGGATAGTTTTAAGTATTTATTTATTAGCGCTGTATTACCAATTTTCCCTACAATAATTTTTCTTTATGCATCTTCATGCATAAACGAAAAATGAATTTATACAATGCTAGAAAATTTTAGATTTAAAAAATGAATTTGTGCAATGCTAGAAAATTTTAGATTAAAAAAATGCATTTATACAATGCTAGAAAATTTTAGATTAAAAAAATGCATTTATACAATGCTAGAAAATTTTAGATTAAAAAAAGGCATTTATACAATGCTAGAAAATTTTAGATTTAAAAAATGAATTTGTGCAATGCTAGAAAATTTTAGATTAAAAAAATGCATTTATACAATGCTAGAAAATTTTAGATTAAAAAAATGCATTTATACAATGCTAGAAAATTTTAGATTTAAAAAGTGAATTTGTCCAATGGCAGTTTCTTGCAGTATGTTTTCGTCAAACAAACGTACGTTCCATCAATACTTAAAATTTAATGATAAGGCAGATAAAAGGTATTTGATTTTTTTTTCAATCAGTTAAAACAACAGTACAAAATATATAAAGTTCAAGGTGTGTCTCACAAAAACTTCCTCTCTGTATTTTCCTATCGACCAAAATATTATATAAATGTAGACTTTAAATTTTTCATTCAAAAACATTTAACCGCAGTACTTTTGTTTTACGAAAAACTATTATTAGTTTTTTTACAAACGAATAAAGTGCAATTACAATTTTTTTTAGCGATAATGAATAAGCCAGGATCAATGGAACTACTGATTAACTTAAATAAAAAAATTTACATAGTATTTCCTAGTCTATTTGAACTTTTTCCAATTCAACGATTTACAAATTAATTGTAATCCTTTTCATTGAGTTGAAACCATTTCCAATTCCAATGCAAACCGGAATTTTTAAATTACTTTTTTCGAAAACCATGTTTCTCTCATTTAAACAATATTACATTATAGACATTATTCTCAGATTTCATCAACATGCCGTGTACGAGTCATGATTTGCTGTGGGAAGACGGTGCAGTAGGTAGCATTGCCAATTATGAAAGGCTTCTCGTTAATATTAACATATCTAGATTGACAAAGAGACACAGTTAACAGTTCAATTTACATATTAACAATGCACGCACGCCAAATCACAATTGTTCAACATTCGGTTTAACAAAGCTTGTTTCCTCGACAAAATATAATCGTAGTTGACGATAAGTAATCGATGTACTTTTTCAAAAATTGAAATTTTCAGGGCTTTTTCAAATAAATTAAATAATCAGTTGAACTTTACTACTTTAGTACTAGGTAATAACAACAAAATTTAGACTATATGCACCTGGCCAATTGTATTTTCGTTATAAATGCTTTGTTTACCCTGTGGTCAATATACAAAAACTAAAAAAATAAAAAAGTAAAAAAAATAAATAAATAAAAGTAAAAATGACTATTTGGAGATCGTGAGATGCTGTATGGTGTGATGTAGGTTTCAGAAAAACATTTTCTTTATCGTGCCAACGTTTCGATCTTTATTGAGGTCATCTTCAGTGCCTGGGATTTACAAACATTGTTTAAAGTTTACAAAAGCATGTAGGAATGTGGAAAAAAGTGAATGTATACAAAGCAAAGGAATTTTAGATTAAAAAATGAATTTATACAATGTTAGAAAATTTTGGATTTAAAAAATGAATTTATACAATGCGAGAAAATTTTAGATTAAAAAAATTCAATTTATACAATGCTAGAAAAT
>CM077106.1:16545635-16559616 GCA_039619505.1 Cimex hemipterus | reverse complement strand
CACACACACACGCGCATATATATATATATATATATATATATATATATATGTTCTTATTTAAATAAAATGTTGAAGCATAGTTGGAGCAAATTGCGTTTTAATGTGTAAGGGGGAAACACCGTTTTCTCCGAATTGTACCACTGGTAACACGATAAAATGACAGACAGTAAATGTACAGATAATGCTGAATTCCCCCGGAGGCGGTACACTGCATTACACCGAAGAGGATTACAACCACGACGCAGACCTGCTAACTTACCATCTTCGGCGATTCACGGATATCGCTCCGTGTAGCGGTGACCCGGATCCATGGCGTCGGGTGGAGACGGCGATGATAGACAAATGGATATCGGTTTTGACAGATCTCACACCTCCACAGGCGACTCGGGGGACACGGATGTCATTCTATCCTTTGTCATCCTCCGGTATGTTGTTCAATGTAGTTTTCAAAAACGACCAGTCCGTCGTTTATTCTCGCATTTTCTTTCCGGCTTGACCTTAAACGATTAAACTACCAGGTCAATTCCATGTCCGAACTTATAACAGCGCTGCCAACCAGATTCTGGAAGTCATTCATAATCAAATTTTTTTAACCATATACCAACCCTGGATACTGTTTCAAAACAAATACAAATCTAGACTTACAACTTTTTCTTTTTTAATAAAAAGTGAAATTTTCATCCGCTAAATGTAGTGTTGAGACAAAAAGCGAGAACGAACCAGTGATTAAAAATATTGCCGAAATTTTTATAAAACATTAAGATTTTTTTTGTTCTAGGATACTCGACTATCGCGGCGTCACAGTATTCAAACCGCCAACTTACTTACATAGGACATCTCCTAAGATGTATGTTAAATGTCCGTTCGTTGACACTGAGCAAAGTATACTTCACTTAAACATTTGAAATAAACAAAAACTCACGTAAATGCAAAATTTTAGACCAACAGCCTCCCCTGGTTTGAAGGACATGCACCTGAGAATAATGCAAATAGCGAGGACTTTGTCTATCTCATATCGACGATTCTCGAACAGGCGAAATATTCGTTTTTCGGCATGACTAAGCAGTTCCACGGCATCAAAAACAAATCAAAGGCCAAGTCCGTTTCAGAATCTTATGACAGCGCTGCAAACCAGCTTCTGGAAGATATCAGGAACGATAAAAAGCAGATTGACATCACGGACGACAACGTGGTGGTTAGAGATGTCCTCAAATGGCTCTACTATGGCCTGGACAAGGACCGTAAATATTTGGCACCTGTATTGCGACCTTATCTGGCCAAACTGTTTAACGTTTCTCACGAAAACTGCTGGTACATTCCTGACTGGTCGAGAAGGCAGGATACGGACGAAATCGAGTCGCTGTCCAAATTCTGCAAACTAGTCGTAAACGGTAATATCAACGCAAACGACGGAATCGTCGACGCCTTTCATAAAGGTAATTTGTTAGGTTTTTATCTAGATTATATATTTATTAGATTTGGATTTTGTTAATAATATTTTTATTCTAAATTTAGATTCTAAATTTATTTATGTCTTTTAAGGCTGGAGCTGGGCTGAATCAATAATAAAAACAACTTCTGAACTTGCAGACGGGGTTGAATTGATATTCACCCCTTTTCCCGGTAAAGTCATCCGTCACAAAGTCGTAGATAGCAAGTTGGACCTCACAAAGAACACTATTTCTAGAAGTCTCGGTAGAAAAAAAGTTGTAAGTGAACAGAAGGGATTTTCCTCCGCTACCTTACCAAAACATATTAAGCCATTCAGAGGTCAGTCAATCAATCCTTCCCAATCTTGACTTTTAGAATAAAAAAAATAACATTTCAATACAAATTGTTTCCATTTGGAAAAAACAGAGTGCCTTCAGTCGAGGCTACAGAGAACAACAGACGACGATCTTCTCACGACATCCCACAACATATTGAAATCTTCCAGCCCGATGACACAGACGATAGAAAGCATACATCGATACGGTAACCACAGAGGTATAGGGAGCATCGTCCATTCTTTAATAACATTGCGGAAATTTTCGGTAATTGGAACAAACCTCATAAAAACCCGGCCACCGGCTAAAAGTTAATTTCCGTTCGGCAGATATTACAAGAAGTCTGCGCCATTCTTCCCGAAAGCGACAGGGCTCAAATATTGGATGAAATCCAGCGAGTTAGCAAGGAAGCCAGGCGACCCAGGCGACTTGCCAGAACGATATCGGCTCGCATGAAACCTACACAAATTTACAGGTAATAAAGCATGTATTCGATTTTTACATTAACTCAAATCAACAATAATCACTAAATAATAAGTAGTAATAAAAAGTAATAAAATATAAACCATGGAAAAAATTGGGCCGTATAAAGCAATCAACCCTTAAACTCAGAAAAATGTAAAAAAATTACAATATACATTTTTAAAATATTAACGTACAATTTTCCGTTACATGATATAATATATATGTATCTCATTCGAATCGTTGAAATGCTTTGAAATATCTCATATATTAGCTTGAATGCGATGAAAGATAAAAAAAACCTATGACTCATTTCACTCATATCTTCACCGTTCTGATAAGGTGGTAGAATAGATAGATAAATTAATTTTGCAAAACAATTTATACTTGACAACTGAGAACAGAAATAATTTTAACAACGAAAGCGCTCCGGATTGCTATAACGTCCTTTTTGCGGGGAAATTGGTTTATAATAATTTAATTGCGACAAAATTAGATTTGGGAAAAAGGTTTCCTTCACTCATAACACACACACATATATATATATATATATATATATATGTGGGTATAATTATTTTGAGGTCGTGAGATGTGGTCTGCTGTGAGGCAGGTCACAGAAAAACTTCTTTACCGTGCCAACGTTTCAATCTTTATTGGGATCATCTTCAGGGCCGGGGATTTTTAAACATAGTTTAAATTTTGTCTCAACACGACAGACAAGAATCTGCACGTAAGACAAACCCAGCAAGAAACAATTTTCTAGCGTTGTAAAATTCATTTTTATTTAAAATTTTGTAGCATTGTATAAATTCATTTTTTTAAATCTGAAATTTTGTAGCGTTGTATAAATCATTTTATTATCGAAAATTTCGCACCATTGTATAACTTCATTTCTTAAAATCTAAAATTTTCTATCATCTTATAAATATTTTTTTTATCTGAAAATATCTAGTATTGTATAAATTCATTTTATTATCGAAAATTTCGCACGATTGTATAACTTCATTTCGTAAAATCTAAAATTTTCTATTATTGTATAAATAATTTTTTTTTACCTGAAAATATCTAGTATTGTATAAATTCATTTTTTTCACATCCTACATGTATTTGTAAAAAATAAACAATGCTTATAAGCCCTCGTCCTAAACATGATCTCAATAAGACAGGAAACTGGCGCGATGTATAAATTTATATAAATTCATTTTTTTACTTTAAAATTTTCTATCGTTGTATACATTCATTTTTTTAATTCTAAAATTTTCTAGCATTGTATAAATTCATTTTTTACATCCTACATTTAAACAACGTTTATAAGTTCTAGGCCCCGATGATGATCTTAAAAAAGATCGAAACGTTGGTACAATAAGAAAATGTTTTTCGAAAACCTACGTCACAGTAATTTTCACTCAACACCACACACACACACACACACACACACACACACACACACACACACATATATATATACATATACATACACACACACACACACACACACACACACACACACACACACACACACACACACACACACACACATATATATATATATATATATATGTTATAAATCGGTAAATAAGTAGCAGCATAAGTAAGCATCTGTAAAATCTATATTTGCTCAAATAAATATTTCAATAATGAAAATAAATAATAAAAAAAAATCCCTTTTTGCTGGTGTTAATGTTTTGGTTTACGCACCAACAACTAATAGAACGAACGACATATTGGACGTTGGGATTCTTTAATCACCCGAAAGAATTTAGTTGCCGTCCCATGCACGTCTTCACCAATCCAGGTACCGTTCATGATCTCGTATAACCAACGGTAAATTTTAAACTTGTACTCTTGCTAGTAGCAAAACGCAAGAATTCGTTCTGAACAACCTGGTGTTTGTTTAAGTTGGTCTTACAAGTATGGTTCCAAGAGGTACATGCTTACAGTAACATATTGTAACAAGAGTTTGTCTGGATTCGGGAAAATTCTGCAAATTTGCTCCTGCCGATGATGTTTTTAATTAAAGCCCATTACGCACTCATCTAAGTGCTTTTCTTGGACCACCCAACTTCCTTCCATCGTTGATTTTTCTTTTTTTGGAAAATAATGGGCCTGGGTTTTGTGAAGAGGACGCAACTAGTTTTCGGGATGTTGAACTTCAATTTCGATCGGATGCAGCAGCGTATTACTCGTGTCGTCATTTAATCTGCAGAAATAACACTTATTTTTCAAAAAGAGCAGTACAGTGCGATGATGGTTGAAGAAAAATAGTGTACACACCTACACCATCGCTATTCTAGAGTAAACAAAATAAATATATCAAAGAGGAGTGCGCGTGTATGTGAAGTTTTACAACTTGCATGCGTGACCAAGATGCCAATAGTCCCATAATTTAGCTTCAATCGACTAACTGGCAAGGCTAACCGTAGGATAACCAACGATACAAATAAATGAAAAAAATTGATGTTTCACGTTTATAGGCTCACGGGTTGTTCATAATAAAGATTGGAAAAATGTGGATATTCTTTACAGGTCAACTAACGAGCTTTCAAACCTGCAGAACGATGAAAAGGACGAGGAGGCGGGTGGGACATTGATGGGCACGTGTCGGCAGCTGCGAAATCGCAACTCACACCCTTCTGTCTTCAACCCTGCGTTCTTCAGGTTTGATAACTAAGTTGTACGACTCATAGCTTATTATTGGCTATGTATTTTTTTTGTGTGTTTTTACAGGGCGCCAGAAACGGAAGCTGTATCGCCGTTGTACGTCAACCCGCCGAAAAGGGTGGGCAGCCTGTCAAACGAGTCGGAGATGATGTATCTGATGAGGAGCACTCGCAGGAAGAGCCTTAAAAGAAACGAAGTCACGACGAACCTCTGATCCAAGCCCGAAGTGATGACTCAGGACGTTCCCTTGAGGATCATTTGCTACAAGTCATCCACCCCTAGAAGACAACTTAAAGAATAAATAAATTCTGAATTAATTGATAATATATTAGTATTATGTACATATTTTAGAGACAATTATTTATATTGCAAAAACATAACTTTAAAATAAATCTATTGTAGTAACATAACGTGTATCACTGTATAAACGAAGAAGATACAGAAAAAAAAAGTAAGAAAATAGATAAAGAAGACAATATAGTTTTTTACTTGTTATTGTAAAGATTAAATAATTGTTACAACTAAAAATAGATAATCATTAAGGAGTGTTGTCACTGGGTAAAGCTTTCTGCAGTGACACAAACTGTATCAACTATCATAAATTAGAAAGTGTTTACTTAATACAATTATGGTAATCAATCACAAGGGAAAATATAACAATTAATAATTAAGACTTACCAGAAACAATATTAATGCCTGCACTGCCTCTAGACAATAAATTTTTATTATAATTGATAATTATATGTTATGTTTACTAAATGTTGTTTAAAAAGTTTATGGTTATTCATTTTTCGAACCAAACGAACAGCAATTACTTTGTACTATAAAATATTAAATTATATATATATAAAAAAAAGAATTCATTGTTGTCAGCTTTTTGTCTGACTACGACTTTGTCATAAAGCCGTTGATGAGAGTGACGGTAAAATAAGCTATGTTAAGCAGACTATGGCGACAAAATTAAGTTCTTAATTTAGATTAATAGACTACCAGAGTTAATCGGCTCACCTTAAGTTCAAGAATAATAACCCATAATAGGATTTTTGGATATGTGATATTATTTTTAAAATTTCAACGAAATGCTGAAAGTAAACATTTTCAAAAATGGAAACATTTTAGGGGGATCTCTATTTTAAAACGAACTATGCCATTAGGCAGGATTTTAAAAAAAAAAAAAAACCCGAACTCTTATAATGACACAAAACTGGCAAACAGGTTAAATTGTGGTAAAGGACAAGGTGAATTTTATTTTTTTAAATGATTAATTAATACTAAAAATTAATATGTACATATCATAAAAACTAGGGATAAGTGTAGGAATAAGGATGAAAGAGGCGGCCACAAGACCAACTGGACCTCGACCTGAGATCTATTTTGCTTTATATTTATAACTCACTGGCCAGCTTCAGGATATTAAACGGTCTCCAAAGCTTTGCCAACTGTTCCTTGGTGTAGGATCTTGTGGGTTTTTTGTCCTAATTGCAAGAACCTGCACCTACATAGTTCTTCGCAGAAGCATAAAATCTGTTCTGCTGTATACACCTATCTGGCGCATGAGCTTTCTTAAGTGGCAGTGCCCCGCCAGGAGTCCATCCAGAATCCTGGTTCGGTTGCGGTTGCCTTCCACTTTCCAGTAATTCTTTTGTAAGTTTTGCGGATGAATCTCTTCTCGTGCCGGATACTTGTGCTATTATCCCACTAGCTTTTGGATTCATTAAGGATCCATTTTAAGATGTATCCTCTTTTGTTGCAGGCTGCTTGGCCGGAATAGGGTTCCGGGCGCATGCTTCCTTTTTGGCTAACATGTCAACCTTTTCGTTGCCTCTATGCCCAATGACCAGAGACCTATGCGAGGGTCAGGTCATTAGTGTCTCTGGCTTCCGTCAGGTCCTACATGCATTTCTGAACAATTTTTGCCTTCCAGTCGCATCAGGCTAAGGCCTCTGAGATCTGCCTGGCTGTCAGAGAAAATGGCTATCTTCCGGGAATATATTCATATCCTTTTTATTTCCCTGGCACATTGTTCAATCGCTGTGATTTCAGACTGGAATACTGTAGCATTCGTGCCTAGGTTTACCGTCAGTTCGGTAATGGGATTCATCCACCCACGTCGGTTTTGGAGCCGTCAGTATAGCAGTAGAAATTTGCCTGTGGTATTCCCTTGGACCATTCTTCCCGTACTTCAGCACTTTGTACTTTGGAGAAGTGGCATCAATTGGCATACCTAGAACGGCATCTGGCTGTATCTCCTCCCTCAGTTTCCATTATTTATTCACCTGGCCTACCCCTGGCAGATGGTTGTCCATGATCCTGTGGGCTGCTGCTCTGGCTTCTTCTCTGATTAAAATGTGAAGTTGTGGGGGTTCCATGACCGCTGTTGGCGTCTTGTCTTTGGGTGCAACTTACCAACTTTTCTGCTTTGGCCTGAATAGTTTTGGTCTACAACCGACCCATATGTCAACGTAGCTCTTACGACACAGGTATAACGCCACAGGGTTATTTTTAGGTTTAGACCCAGCATAAGAACTAACTTATAGCCATAAATTATAAGTTATTAAGATATGGCAAAAACCCAAATATGGGAAATGATATATTTCTCAATATATAATTGCAAAGTTACTCAAAATAATTATTTTTTGAGATTATTTCTTATAGTACAGGGCTTTCCTAACTACTTAAATTTTATATTATCTCTAATCAAGATGCTCGTAGTAGGAAGGAATCCTTATTTGATTTTAGCTCGTAGATTTTGCGGTGGCACGTCAACATTGCCAATTACGAAAGCCGCATGCCAATTAGACGGGGGTCTGTTGTGCCACCTGAGCCGTCGATGGGACTTAATTCGGCCAGTTATAATAATATTGAATTTTACACAATAGGGTCGCCTTTTCATCTAGATCATTTGTCAAGGGGTTAGCAAAAGCACAAACCTTCCGAGAGGCTACTAATTAAACAAATAATCTCGTTTTTATGAGAAATTATCTTTCTATGACATTCATCTTGTTGTTAAACTTACATTTTATTATCAACGATGAAAATATAAGAATACATAAATAGAAAATATATATTTTTACTAAGGAGCTCAAGACGAAACGAAATATGGGTACTGAATATTCAATCCATGTTACTCACGCCGTCTTCAGTGAGAAAATAACAAACTCAGTCCTAGCGTAGTATTCATTCAACGACTAACATACCAACATCGATCTTCAACTAGGATAAAGCAATTTTTAAAAAAGTAGGTAAAAATAGGCAAATGTAATTTATAAATTTAACTATATTTCGTTTTATTTCAAAAATAATTAAAAAATGATCATAATTATTGTGTCGTCGATTGAAAGTTTTCAAATTTATTATTACAAGCAACGATAAGTTACTGCATGCAGATGGTTGGAGTAATTTAACACCAGTAGGCAAAGACGGATAATTAACGTGTTTACAATAAATTGAGTTTTAATTAAATAACACCCGACAATTCCTTTGCCCGATTTATCAAAGGATCCATCAAGATTACAAGATTAATGGCCGTCGCAGTCCCAAGAGTAAAGGGAAACGGAGCATTTGCATGAATTAAGGCCTTCAAATGCATTCCATTGTCTTGGCAAACCATTAACTACTTATGCAAACCATCTGTGATCCAAGAGAGGGATTGATCAGCCCCAGTGTAGGTGGTTTACATAAGGGCGGGTTTCCGCCCCGCTTCACAGCCAGGTTCATTATATTATTACCTGAATATTAACAGCCATTATAATGTAGGATTAAAAACAGAACATTTTTTATCATGTCAATATTTCCACAGTAAGAAGCTGTTGTTTTTCACATATAAAATTGTTATGTAATTTTTAAAGAAAATCATCTACATGTACGATGCCAGCAGGACTATAAGTTTGAAATTTCTTTGTATTTTGAATAGCAGGAATTTTGTATCTTTCCTACATTTCGATCATAAATGGTTTATAATATATGGGATTCCATATTGTCCTTTATGGGCAGAATAAAGAGAACTGCTTTAGAACAAAGTGTCAAAAACTTTTAACATTTGTTCGTTTTTACTCCTAAGTTTGTTCTACTTGACTTTGGAATACTGCAAGATAGATCCATTTGGGTTTTTTTCATAAGACATTTCTAATTTAATTTATTTTTTAGCTGAAACGCTCGTTGAACATATTTGGATTTGATATTCCCTCGGTCTCGGAAGTAATATGGGAACCTTAACATGGCCGGATATTGAAGGCTTTTTAAGAGAGCTTATTTCCTCCTGTTCACAAAAATACATTGCGTTCCCATGCATAACACTCACCCACACACACTGACAAATCAAATTAACACTACCTACTATCTCTATGAAGGTTCTTGAGGTGAAATCAATGCCCACGTACTCGAGCTCCAGTGCGGGTACAACTCCGCTACACTATGTGGTGTAAGGCGGGGCACATGGTTCACTCCTACTGATGGCGAGGAAGTTCATGCCCTAGTGCCCCTTATGCACGCCACCACCAATAAGCAGATGTACGTGGACAACATACAATCTTCATCAATAGCGGTAGATCTCCCTGTCTACTTGGGTGTCTGTGAACCCTGCCTCTGTTAGGGAGAATACTAAAGGAAAACTGTGTTATGGCGCCTTCGGGCCTCGAGGAAGAACCGGACACCGGGGACGCCATTCTAGCACTTTGTCCATCATGTTATGGTGCCTAGTACTGCCAGCTGGTGACTGGATTGTTACTGTGCTAAGCATAGTGGCGGGCCTCCTGACCAAGCAGGTTGTGGACAGATTGGAGAAGCAGCCAAATGGTCCTGGCAATCGCTCTCAAATGTTAGAATTGAAATACTCACGACTTGGAAAGAAAACGGAAAATGGAGTACAATTGCCTACTTAAGCATTGCTCGACCATACCGACAACTCTCCTTCCTGTCACAATACCCCGCCAACCCTAATAACATTCATAATCTCTCGAACGGATTTACATTGTGAAAATCCGGAAGTTCCAACTACACCTCAGTCACGTACCCCTCAACGGTCCACCCTTCCATACAATTCCTCTCCAAACAATGTACTTCCCATAGGATTGAGGATGAAGGGTTCCTTCTCGTTCCTGGGAAAAGGAACATGCGGTCCTTTATTCACTGAAAGGTATATCTGTGATTCACAGAAGAAAACTTGCATCTGCGTCCACAGAGTCGCCTGCTCAGGAGAAAAAAGAAGTGAAAGAAGAAAAGAAAGGAAAAGAGAAAGAACTATCCAATGATTGATCTCGGGACCATAGGCATTGAGATATTGAGAGACTACAACTTGACAGGGAAAAGGTAGATTTTAAAACTACGTTCGCCTTTCTTCTTTATATTTGCCATAAGAAAGCCTAGGGCCTAAAGATAGACGTAAGCGAGAAGATAACGAGAAAGACGTTAGCTGGACAAATGGTCGAAGTTATTCCAGGCAAGAGGACATCCAGAGAGGTAGTAATATGCCGTGACCTCATAAATAGTAGCATAAATGATACCAAAGAAGGCATGCAGCCAAGATGTGTTGTGGTGAGCAGGATGAATACTCGTCGGAACTTAAAAAGTCTCTTTTCGGTGAGTCTAATCCTTAGCTGTGACACCCCAAGGTGCCCAGACAAAATAAGAGCAGTCTTCCATAAGTTTGCTTCAACCCAGAAAGCTATGGAAGTCAATAATTTGGGAATATATTCCTGCGATGGAATTTTCCGCAAGAGATTGTGAGAGGCGGTAGGGAGGTGCATTCGAAAGACTCGGGATGCGCGGAATCTTCGACTATTATAACTGATACCACCGGCTCGATCTGCCAACTGTCTTGCCCTTCGAGAAATCCAAACAGTAAAGGTATTCGAAAAATGAGCTTGAGAGGCTAGGACTGTGGTGGACTGCAGGGGTACTTTGGGGAGGTATGCCCTACTATCAGCACGCCCGCAATGAGGACCAGTCGCCAAACCACCCCACTTGCCCTCACTAGTCTAGTAGTCAGCGCTCAGAGAGCTGCTTTGTTAGCGGTTATACATGCATATAGAACTGTCTACTAGAAGTGCAGAACGGTTTCAACTCGAGTTTACCCGTTAGAACAGGTAGTAAAGCAAGGGCATGGATGATTGAAGATTGGCAGCAAAGAGGCTTCATTAAAGGGAGGTGCTCTTACAGCCTACTACCTAGCGTTGAAAGGAGACTGCAGATGAAGCATATCAAAATTTACCACTCCACCTCACAGCTGTTGTCAGGCCGTGGAGACTTTGCCCAAGATCTGCATACCTTTAACTTACGGTCAGACCCATTCTGCCAGTGTGGCCAACACGAAACTGCAGAACATGTCAAGCTAACGTGCCCCCAGTAAAAAGTAACCCGCAAAAGGTGGTTTCTAGAAACTAATACCGTTGCAGCTGACATGGACAGTCTACAAAAACAATAAGCACACCAGCCGGCTTCAAATCGACGGTCACCTTCTGGATGGACGTCATGAGGAGGAAAGGCTGGCAACAACAATAACAATAAGCTGAACAAAGATACAAGCTTCCGACTGACCGTTCCCCATATTGGCCGGACGCCTCCGCGTGGCCCATCCTGGGAACACCACTCAGGCGTTGCTAAGTTCCGATGATCTGTAAAACTCTATTCAGGGCCAAAGAACAGACTTGATATGAAAAGAAAGACGTACCCCCAAACGGGTTGGTATCATCTCCTCCCCAACCGTGCGTGTATTTATTAGTGCGAGAGGGTAAGGTATGATGGTGAAATATAGCGCCACCATTCCTCCACCCAAGCAAATTGTGGGTTTAGGGTCGATAGCGGGACATATATACACATCGACCCTAATTTAGATTAAATTATTAATATCGTATAGGTCAATCGAGGAATATCCAGTATTCCACCGAGTAATCAGAATGGGTATTTTGCATGAAAGCATTTATATGTATGAATATACTTATTTGTGCCACTGACTTATCGAATTTAATATTTAGGTTAAAAGTTTGTATCAATCCGGGAAAGACTTTAAATGCCTCATGCTGTAAGGGAAAGACCCTACAAGGTTGTAAGTAAATTAAATAAAAAATTATTTTAGGTTTAGATTTCCATTTCTTTACTTAACCAAACTTGTTTTCTTTAATTCTTCGTGACAAAGGAATAAATGTCTGTATTTTTCTCTTTTGGGTTTTGGTTTAGAAAGCTTTGCGGTGATTTTTCATACACAATTAATAGGTTTTATGAAGTGACTATAAACAAATTTCAGCGTTAAACCGACAAATTTCGGTTTTCCATAATAATAAATCATTTCAGTAACTTAAAATCCACTTTTCTACTCGCTGAATCCAATTATAATTGAATTAAGGATATTCAGTATAAAAACATCAAAAAAAAGTACAAGTGTGGTAGAGAAAAAAGCTTTGAAAATTCCAAGATCCTAGCCATTGTCCTTTTCGGCCATTAACTCCTGGTAGTTTTTCACTAGAAAAGGCTTTCCTCCCTTCAGGATAAAATGAGAGGACGACTCTTGATAAATATGGAGTACTTCCACCTACCGCACTTTCCAGCTTGGTCACCCTTTAACACACTCCACACCAGCCAATTTATTAGTGTTTAATTTAATTAACAGCTCAGTGAGTATTTTGGGAAACTGAACCGATTTAATTATCATTGATGGGAGTGGGATGGAAACTCCCTCTCATTTTTTCACTTTTGCGATCTAGAGGAAAGAAGAATTAGATTGGACTGTTTTTTATACGGACTTTTCATGTAGTCTTGGTTGAGATAAAAAAATCAGTGTTACGAGCCTGATTCGAACGTAGGACCTTCGGCTAAATATACTCTACCACTTGAGGCATCTTGACTTGGATCCTCTCGGACCACCAACTCTTTGCATTTTCCCTCCTTTTTGTCATTTTTCAAATGTGTAATTTATTTGATTCGCGGCGACAAATGAAACGGCCACCCAGAGCTTTAGTGAAGTAAACTTCATTTTGCTTATTGCATTTATTAGGTTTCGTGGTCCGCTTGACCAAATAAATTCTTTTCAATTAATTAATGCTTTGGTTGAGTTAAAAAATTAATTGAGCAGAAGTTAGTGTGATGAGCGAGATTCGAACCTACAAACTTCGGCTCAATTCGCCGCTGTTATAATCCCTCAAGTGGTTGAACAGCGGCGTACTGAGCCGAAGGTCATGGGTTCGATCCCGCGAATGACACTAACTTTTTCATCTTAACCAAGATTTAAGATAAAAAGAGTAATTAATTGACCTAATATTAACTTTACATACGAAATTATGTTCTTACTTAAGAAATACCTAGTGGTAAAATTAAAAAAATACAAATATATCGATATATATGTAATGTAGCGTGCTTTGTTCTTCTTTTTTTTTGTTGGGCCCAACCCTGAATTCGAAAATCGAAAACAAGGTCCCAGAGGTTTTTAACGATCGGACCTGACTACAATAATTTCTTATATTGGTCAGGCACCTTTTATGTTTTATTCAAACCAAAATAAATATGACACCGAATGTTTGTTGAATTTGAAATTTTAATTATAATTTACTTCACACAACTTTACAATATGTTTTATTAATTATTATTTTTAATTTAAAGAATCCTTTTAACATATAATAAGCTTATCTCACATCTATAAATTTTAATTTTAAAATGCAATTTAAATCTTGTTTTAGAGTTTTATAAAGAAACGTAAGAAATTATTATTATTATTATTAAAATTTTGACCACCGAATAAAAATAGAGTTAAACTTTGAACACAATTTTGTAACATAAATATTATTTCTTCTGTTTTTCTTTATAAAAATATATTTCCTTTTAAAAACTAAATTACAATTATTATTTTTGTTTTGATGTCAAAGTAATAAAAATTAACTCACATGAATAGTGTGCACACCCAATTTTTCTATTTTTTTACCAAAATAACTGTTTATTCACGGAAGCCAGAAAGGGTATTGAATTAGCACTTAAAAATTATAGCCCTTTTTTGACCCCTACTCCTTGCACTATTAGAGTGTGTGGAGGGGCATGGAGGTTCATTTAAATCTGAATGTTACACACACACACACACACACACACACACACACACACACACACACACA
>CM077106.1:16531349-16545625 GCA_039619505.1 Cimex hemipterus | reverse complement strand
ACACACACACACACACACACACACACACACACACACACACACACACATATATATATATATATATATATATATATAATGATTATTATTATTTCAACATTTCACATTATTTTACAGTAAATACACTTTTTTATTAGCATGCTATAATGGCTTTGTCATATTTAAAAAACAAAATCAACAAAGATTGAAACGAACGATTAAAAACAAAAAAATCAGGGCGTGTTGTTATAATGAAAAAACTAAAAGTGCAATAAGTACAAGTATGAACTAGGATATTATCGATTTGAATAATCAAAAAACAAACAAAATATATAAAAATAAAAACAAACTTTTACATCTCTTTTCTCTAGGCTAGAAACTCAATTTTCAAAGTTAAAACAATGCTCCAGTTCATATTGATAAAATCATGCTTCACGTCCGTGTAAAGAATAAAAATAAATTGGACAAATTATTGAAGGAAAAATTATTAGAAAAACAACAACTGATATAAAAGAAATAAGAAAAGAAATAAAGAAATATTGAGGTAGAGAGCACAACAAATATAAAATACAATAAAAAGAATAAAAGGGAAAGGGAGGGTGAAGGAAAACGATAAATAAAAAAATGATAAAGAAAGTGAGCTAGAGGGAGATGGAGATTGATTGATATTTTTATATTTTTCACGCAAAGTCTCTTGGACGTTGACTACTTAACTAGATTTATACATTTTAAACAATACATTCATACGGTATATTATACTTTAGACTCTTTTGATCTTTTCAATTTTGTAACAATTATTCTTTATAAAGAAGAAAAAAAATTATAATTTTTATTAATTTTTGTAAGTAAAAATTTGAGAATATAATTGTTTTATATTTTTAAAATAAGTATACCAATTTACTGTATATAAGATTATAAAGGGGAGAGCGAGAGAGAGAGAGAGAGAGAGAGAGAGAGAGAGAGAGAGAGAGAGAGAGAAAGGGGAACGGGAGAGCGAGGGACAGAAAGTAATAAAAATAAGGCTAACTGTAAATAGAGAAGAAGAAAGAGAAAAAACACAGAGTTTGATGAAACGAATGAGAGTGAGGGAAAAAGAGAATTTAAGGAGTAAGAAGTCTTTAAAAAACTTTAAGTTTCAAACTTTTTATGAATAGAGCATAAATTAATTGTTCAGAAATCGTGATGTAGATTTAAAAAAAAATTCTTTATCGTGACAACGTTTCAATGTTTATAGAGATCATCTTCAGGGTTCAAAGTTGTAATTGTGCCATTTTTGTGTGTCAAGTTGAGAATGTCCCAACTCACGATTTCTGAATTATTTTCGATTAACAGTCACTAATCACCACGCATAATTTATCGGTTTTAATTAATGGTGTTTTTTACAGGTTGTGTTTCTTTTGCAGCTATATTAGACGCGTAGGAATTTTATGTGTATTAAATGGTATTGGAAACTGTGTACACATTTTCAAAATAATTTCTTTTAATTATCGAACATGCTAAAAGTCGACCTATTAATATAGGAAAGGTGAGTGTAAGTCTAATATGTTTTAACGAAATAAATATACACTTTATATTTCTGGTAATTACACCAATGGATGGAGTTGTTCCTAATTAGTCCTTCCTAAATCCTAAATCCCTTCTGCGGACTAACAACCAGTTTAACATTTATCTTTCAAAGGCGCACGTTGGATTTGACATTCAAGGGGGCAATTTTTGGTGATAGTACATGGCCGAAATTTGTGAATAGAGCCTAAGGTTACTGGCCGAGGGAAGGTCGTTATGAATGGAGAGTCGTTTCCTGACGGACGTGTAAAAGCGATGGAAAGGTTAAACTTCAAAGGGTCTCATCGGAAGGGCGACCTCACCCCTAAGCTACATGAAATATTTGGACCACGTTTACGCCTCGTCCTGGTTTCATAGAACCGAGGGTATTTTTTACCACCGCCCACGCATTGTCTCTCACCTGTCCTGGAAATTTTAATTATTTTGAGAATGAACTTGGCCCGGGGATAATAATACCAGTTTTAACGGTAAAATCTCTTGTAATTTGTCCATTACAAAAACGTAGACTCAGACCTGCTCATAGTCTCGAATAAATAATGTTTAATTTTAAAAAGTTAAATAAATCAATTTAATTTCGTGGTCCGATCGACCAAATTAACCTCTTTCAATTAATTAGTCTTTATGTAATGTATTGGTTGAGATAAAAACGTTAGTGTCATGGGCGGGATTCGAACCAACGACCTTTGGCTAAATACGCCATTGGGTTACCACTTTAGCTATAGTGACTTCGATCCGACAAATCTCGATTTTTCTCACCTTTTTGCCATTTTTCAAAGGTCGTGTGATTAGGATTCGATTATACGAGGTAGAACAACGGCGTATTTAGCCGAGGGTGATCGGTTCGAATCCCGCTCGTGAAACTGACTTTTCATCTCAAGGAAAACCTTTAATTAATTGTTATTTTATCAGGTGATGTCTGGCAAGCTTGCTACCAAAGCAGTATGTCGATATTATCAATTCGTACCTAACTGACAGACTGTTTAGAGTCAAACAAGAAGATCAATATTCAAAATTAAAAACAATAAATGCAGGGGTGCCACAAGGTAGCATATTAGGTCCACTGCTTTACTTGTTATACACCAGTGATTTTCCGAAAATAGATGGAGTAAAAATTGCAACGTTTGCAGATGACACCGCGGTGATATCACTAGGACAGACTATCAACCATTCAACCAAAATCCTCCAAAATGCATGTAATAAGATAAACGAATGGACAAAAAATGGAAAATCAAGCTAAATCAACATAAATCAGTTTATCTGATCTTTACAAACAAAAAGGTGGACCCATGTTCACCACGCTCACAATCGATGGAACTACTATACCATACAGCAATACAGCTAAACATCTGGGAATGAACTTAGATGTCAAGCTGAGATGGAAAGAACACGTGAAGAAAAAAAGGACAGAGATAGGTTTAAGGTATAGACCACTATACTGGCTGATAGGACGTGGCTCCAATCTAGCTATACAAAGTAAAATACTATTATATAAACAAGTCAAAAAGCCAATGTGGATATATGGTATACAACTATGGGGTTGCACCAAATATAGCAATATTAAACTCATACAAACACTCTAAAATAAAATCCTACGTAACATGGTCAATGCACTTTGGTACATAAGGAATAAGGACTTACATAGGGATGTTAAGATCCCTGAAGTCACGGCGGAAATACAACGATTTGCCGCCAAACACCAGGCTCACCTCAGCCATAACGAGAACGTGGAGGCGACAAAACTCTTACATAACCGAAACATGGTCAGAAGATTAAAACGAACAAAGCCATATGAACTTATTTAGATAAAAGTGAATGGTGAAAAGTAAAATGTAAATCTTATTGTATCAACGGGTTTATAAGAATGTAAATATTTATTTATTGTATAATATTATTGTAAAATTAATGGTTGGTCTAATAAGACCAGTTTTAATAAAAATAAAATAAATTAAAAAAAATCTTATCAGGTTATAAGATCTTTTATACATAACAAAAAAGACCATTTCCATCTGCAAAATTCTCATTAAAAAGCCGTATAATAATTTTTTTTTATTATATTGGTAACAAATAAATATTGAAGATATGACGTGGCGTTTTGATCTTAATAAATTGTTTTAACAGAGATTTTTTGTTCAGTCGAGCTCCTTGAAATCTATTTGTTGTTTTCAAAAGTTATAATGTATATTGAGTATTGAAAATAATAGTAAGTATAAGTGAGAGAATTATTAGAAATATGAATTCATTAAAAAAAGAGTAAATTAAGTTTTAAAAACAAAATTAAGATGAGGTTATTTATGGAATAATTAATAATACATTTACATCCTCTCCCAATACTTTACATAAATTATTCAAATATCGTGAGATGCGGTCTGGTATGATGTAGGTTTCGGAAAAACAATTTCTTTATCGTGCCAACGTTTCGAAATTTATTGAGATCATCTTCAGGGCTCAATAAAAGATCGAAACGTTGACACGATAAAGAAAATGTTTTTCTGATACCTACATCACACCAGACCGCATCTCACGATATTTGAATAATTATCTGTTAACGGTCACTAATCTCTACACACTTTACATAAAGATTTTTTTTTACGTTTAAGTTAGTATATTATGCGGACTCAAATGATGGGAATGAACATGACTTAACATCGTAGAGATTTAGGGTTTCTAGTCAAAAAATTAACAGAAATTAAATTAGATTGTAATTGTGATAATTAGTGAATTGGATTTAAATTAAGTTAAACAATAACGGTAAAGAGGGTTAAAAATGAAGTAATGTTATGTAACAGTTTCAATCAATACACCGTATGCTAAGTGGCCGGAGTTGAAATCTCTCAGAGCTTAAATTTTCCTGGGAATTTACGCATGACTTTGAATATAAAACAGTTAAAAGATGGATATGATTTCCCCCGTGGGCAATTCCAAATGTCAAAGGCAATATTTTTTCCTCTGAAAAACGTCGAATCACTTAATCAAAGTCGAGCCTTATGCAGGCATGTCGATAGAAAATAGAGCCGGACTGATAAACTTGGGTTGGTGCTAGGAGGATTGAACGAATTCTATTTCCGATGATATCTACGGCCAGGTCGGCGCTGTGAATGGTGGGGCTCCGTCCGGGAACAGATCGCGACAGTCGTCCCCCCCTGGGAGTCCAGGATTGCCTTTCTCCACCATCCAGTCAATGCGGCCTTTTTGAATTGACCTAAGGATGAAAAAAATAACTTATATCTGCAGCGCAGGTTAAAAATTTTTGACGATACACACTGTCATTCACTACCAATCGTTTACAATTGTAGATAAATATTTATTTTACAATGAATTAGAAAAGAACAGTTCTGGTTGTTATGAAGGAAATTTTATTTCGTGAAAATAAATAAAAAAATTAATTAACGATTTTTAATTTTATTTCTAAAAATACTATTTCGTCATTGATTTTTTAAAACTTGGCCTTTTGTTCGATTGCACGTAATCAGGGCATGACCTGTATAAATGGGCCAGTCTTGTTTAATTTACAACGGAGATAGTCTTCTTTATAGATTTTGCGGGGTGTCGGCGGGCCCAAAACGATTTAGGTTTTAACATAGCGCTCAAACTATAAGGTAAAGGTCCAGGGTTCGAATCCAGCGACCTTGCTTTCGAACCCGACATACTTACAATGGGCTTTTTTCAAAAACACTGGCACCCTGAGGGTTTATACGATCTCTCATGTTGCGAACCCTCATCGAAAAAATAACAAAAAATAAAATAAAATACATTTGATTGGATTACTTACTAAATCCTTAATAAGCCGACCAAATTGTCAAGTCAACGGGTCGTATCATTTTCCCATGAAATTTCCTTCAAGACAGCTGCATTATTGGCAAGAAAATATTCATCGATTTCAAAATTAAGAAATAAGATGCGATACAATATTGAAAACCGTTAAGGGTAAAAACTGAGAATATCCAGGTCTGGTGGAAAGTTCTATGAAAGAGGTGATTAACAAAAATTATTGAATATACATTCAAACGAAAAACGGATAGGAGTGGAATATGTCTAATTTCTATACAGCCAGTAAGGCTCAATTTGTCAAGCAGTAATGACCAGACAAAATATTGGCGGCCGCCAAAATCCTAACAGGCATCCGATTAAAAGAAACCTTTAAAAACATCGGTTATGAAAATCGGAAGCAATGTGAAGGTATTTCTCATAAGAGGTGTACCTTAGTTATTCCGGAACACGGTAACAATGGGAAGTAGATCGTGATTCCCTGGCGCGCATGATCTCTGTAAGCACCCTCCACCTGTATTTGGAAGAGAGAACGAAGGAAGCCTATAACATGCGAGGATGCAAAGAATACCCAGTCTGTACCCAGAGTACTATACTGACTCTAGTACTCTACCGAGTACTGAGTCTGTACTGTGTACCCAGAGTAAAAGACCCAGTCCCTCGAAATGCGTTAAGAGAGTCGTTCGTTTGTGAGTCGCGGAAGGCGGGTGCTGAACCAGAATCACTTGGGCGTTGGGGCAACAGATCCTGTCTGCATAGACGCAAGAGGGTGCGTACCATCTGAACTAGGGGCAGCTAATCGTCGTTCCAAGCCAAGAGCAACTGTATGGGAATGGACTCGAAGTAGCTTAGAGTGAGGCTCCTGGCGTGTATTTCGAAAAAAGCCTGTTGTTGGTCGGTTCCTTTATAGGCTTCATTAACCAACGACAGGTTCCTCTAGGAGGTGGTCAGAAATTCCACTTTAAATGAAACCGCGGCCGGAGCGGATACAATAGTTTTGACGCTAGCGGAGTCCCCACACTCAGGAAGATAGAGTTGTCTCTATCTAGGGATCGCGTTCGGAGACCTGATTTTCAGCCTTCTAGGGTATACCTTTAAGCGCGGCAGATGGTTAGACGCACGATGTTGACCCACCTCCTTGTAAGAGGCAAGAGGAGAAGTCAGCATGTCTGTTTGATTAGTCTGTGGATTTGGTGGCTTCTCCGCCGAATCTGTGTTCACACTATCTACCGTGGGCTGAGGTGAGTCACTCGTAACTTGAGCAGCTGCGTATTGAGCCGAACGTCGTGGGTCCGAATCGCTCTCGTGATTTTAATTTTTCGTCTCAACCAAAAATCTTAGATAAAAATAATTATCCATTATAATAATTAACATGGGCAATTTGACCACTTACCAAATATGGCTTATTGCTAAGTTGATTTCTTGAGAAATTTTCTCCCACTTTGACAGAAATTTTTTTCTCTGTTTGTTGTGATATTTTTATCGTTCATGCCCCTCAAACATCAATCCTAAAAAACAAGATTAATCAGTTTAACCATATTCATCGTGAAATTCCAAAACTTTCTAAATGGAACGTCGGAACTTAGGAAAAAATCAAACTCGTTTGAACCCTCGAATCGTTCTGCCGACATCGCTCGTGTTCTGACATGCACTTCGCAGCCAAAGTAAACACTCTCATTGGAAAACAAGTATTTGTTTGTCGGACGGACTCATCAGGGGAAAATTTTGTCAGATCGCATCCATAGTAACGAAAAATAGTAGGCGAAATTTAAAAAAAAATCAAGGGAATCACAGTTTTGAGACAACCTGGCTTTCACCCGTTTTGGACAGAAGTTAATATTTATCACGGTATAAACATGGGGAATTCGACGTTTCCATGTCCTTTATAATCTGAGACATGGCACCACATCACTTATAACTGTCTAATGTTAAAGGGTGAGAAAAAACAGCCGGTTCGAACAGCTGGGGATAATCTTAAGCGGACCGAAAGGAGGATATGTTGCTCAACCATACTTGGCTCAATTGACAAGGTTCCTTCAAAAAATTGAGATGAAACAACTTTCAAATGTAAAAAGAAGGTGTACATATTATCTTTGAAATGTTAATTTAATATCGTTATGTAATTAAAATTAAAAATGCATAGTGAAACACACGAACTGGCTTAAACGAACACTCTTATCTTGGGAATACTTTAGTCAGGAAAAAATACAGTTATCGTATAAAAATGAAAATTTGGGTACAGTGAAAATAGACAAGTGGATGAAGACATTAATGGACTGATCGGTATATATCGGAAAAATATGTGCAGAGATTAGTGACCGTTAATCGACAATAATTGAAATATCGTGAGATGCGGTTTGGTGTAAAAAAAAAAAAAAAAACATTTTCCTTATCGTGCCAACGTTTCGATATTTACTTAGATCATCTTCAGGTGTTTGTCCTCTGTGCATCTGGGCCTTCTCAAAGCGACAAGCAAGAAAGGTACAATTACATAGAAGACAAACACTTTGAGCCCTGAAGACCAGACCGCATCACACGATATCTTGATCTGATGATAATGATTTTTCATGTACAAACCCCACATTTAAAACAACCGAAGTTGGTTTATTATTTATGTCTGTAGGCATTTTCAAAATATCGACGATGGTGCAGAATCCCAACTTTCTCAATAAGAAGAATTAATATGAACAAATAATCTTTCCGACAGTTCATGATGGAGGAGGTCCTTTTTTAAAATTTTATATTTTATCAAAATCTTATTTCCGGCGTTAGGAAAAGACAGCAAAACGGTCAAACAATACTTTTACTTTACTATCTTGCCTAACGGTCGCTAAACACCACACATTCAAAATAAAGAAAAACCAAAGACGAAATAAGTTTTCTACGGAGTAGCTAGGTTAGAAATTTTTTACAAATCTTTTTTGGATAAAACTTGAGTTAAATGTCTTTGGGAATTTTATGCCGTGGGTTGACCAATCAAATTTATCATTAAGGAAAACGCCTAAATTTTTAATCGAACTAATTGTCGTTTGATTGAATTTATTTTTCTTATTTTCCCAAAATGATGGCGCTCGTATGATTAAGGATAATGTCAACATCACCCAACTGCACGATCCTTTAATGTAATTATTGATTTGGTCAATTGCATTGTAAAAGGGTTCAGCTTGAATTTGAAAGTCATCTGCTTAAAAAAATATACTACCGTTTTCGGAAACTAAATTGAAGCTATTCCCTACCACATTAAAACAGTAATAATAATAAAAGGGTTGAATATTGATATGTCAGTCATATTAAAGACATGAAAGGACTTTTATGTTCTTGATTTATCTCTTGGGGAATTTTCTCAGCTCGAATTTATTGAACATTACCTTTATACGATAGATTATAAAATTCTCCATGAAAAAGCGTCATTGGAATAAAATTAATGTGTAAACTGCTGATTTATTCACGTGGCGGTGAATATTGATATTATCGACCACAAATTATTATAATGTTAATTATTTGGTAACTGTACTCTTAAGTTGTTGCCAAATTAACGATTTTATTTTTTATCCATGTTTGAAACTGGAAGTACACAAACTATGCTAATACATATGGAATAGCTTTCTCGTTGGATATAAAATAATATCACTTACAATTGAGAGATATAGCTGAATATTCGCGGAGAACCAAGTAATTACATTTTTTATATTTAATATCTCCTGAATGCTAAATCATTGTTTTTATCTTGAAAATCTTTTGCAAAGTATACCACAGTAGCCTCCGAATAAATTATCGTAATTTAACAAATTTCTGGGATGTAATGAAATATAATTCTTTGTAAGTGTGCATGTCCGTATACAATAATTTTATGTAAATAAATAGATAAATACTTCATAATAAATTATTGCTTTGGCTTTTTTTTTTACTTCGTAAAAGAGAAAACATGTTAATTTTACATTCACTAAATCAGTCGACTTTTAAATAATGTTTTCCTCAAAAACTGTAATTATAAAAAAAACTCATTATTTAGAAATCGTGAGCTGGGGTCTGGTGTGATGAAGATTTCAGAAAAACTTTTTTTTGTCGTGCCAACGTTTCGAACTTTATTGAGATCATCTTCAGTGCCTGATATTTACAAACATTGTTAACATTTAAAAATTACATTTTGGATGTGGAAAAGTATTTCTACTCACGCAAAGTTCTAATCATAAAAATACTGTGATTGAATATACAAAAAAATATATTTTGCATTGTATAAATTCACTTTTTCACATCCGAAATGCAATTGTTAAATGTAAACAATGTGTGTAAATCTCAGAGCATGAAGATGATCTCAATAAAGACGTTGAAACGTACATCACAACAGACAGCATCTCACGATTTCTAAACAATCATCGATTAACGGTTACCAATCATCACACATAAAAAACTAGGCAAGCAAAATAATTTTGAAACTGCAGTGGGTCAACTGCTGGTACCATTTACACTCGCAGACCTTTGTTTTTCCTCAAACGTGTTTTGTTTTCCGCCATCTTGTGCGCCAGTTAGGCCAGAGCGGGGACGAATTGAGCCCAAGGTCGTGGGTTCGAATCCCGCTCGTGACGATAGCTTTTTCATCTCAACCGAGATCTAAGATTAAATAAATGTGTGGTGATTAGAGACCGTTATTCGATAATTATTCAGAAATCGTGAAATGCGGTCTGGTGGTTTAATTAATTTAAAGAAAGTAAGGAAGCGGCAATTGTTCAACATTGTTCTAGTTAAAAAGAAACTAAGCTTATTTAAAAAAAATCTTCTTGACATTAATTCATTTTATTAAAAAAATATATATCATTCCAGCAATAAAAACAAAAGATGCAAACGATATAAAAATAAGCATACGACAGTTTATGGGTCCAAATAGAGTACACTTTATTTTTCAAATAATTTAAACAAGAGAGAAAAATAATATCTAAGTTTTTTCAGTGCAAATTTTATAACGCCTCGAGGAGTTCTTTATGCAGAAAACGTATACAAGAAATGAATTTTTTGAAAAGGTGAATAAAAAGATGACTTCAAAGGTTATAGGAGTTCTATGTCTGTTTATGGATAAATATTTATAATGTAAAAAAAGCATTGCCTGTTCAAAATTATTTTAAGCTTAGACTCTTAAAAAATCCCAACATTCATGCTCTGGTTTTGAAATGTTTCTATTGCAAATGTATAAATCTATTTCTATTGTATATGCAAAGTAAATAATTTGACATTTTTCTAGGCCAGTTCACCTAATCGCGTGTTGAAACGTCTTCAACGTAAAATAAATTTTCCCAAGGTCTAGTTTAAGAGGTGGATTGGCAACGGAGCAAGGGAAGGTCGGTAGATCCGACGGGTCGATACCCCGCGCCAAGCGAGGACCCGTCCCGCCTCCGCCAACGCCACCGCCTCCACCGCCCCCACGCCCCTGGGCGAATCCATTCATCTCGACCCGGCCGAGTCCCTTGAGCCCCCGTCGTACCAGGGGCCGATTCCCACACAGCAAACCGGAAGCGGCCGGCCCCTCGCCCCTATTTATTCGGCGTGTTTTGCCATCGCATCTGCTTTCCACCCCGTCATAATACGCAATATTAGGAAGATATTTTTCAGCCGTGAAAGGTGAACGAGCTTTAAGTTATCTGTGAATCCTTTTTAACTCCGCCCACCAACTCCAAACCACAATTATACTAAAATTCTATGTTTTTAAATTAAAAAACAAATCATTAATAAGAAATAAATAAAATGTAAAATAAAGGTCGGTGCTTTTTAAATAATTGTAAGATGCAATTCATAATTTGCAGTTTTTTATATAACTAGTAACGTTTACGAATAAATTTCTGTATATTTCTTTCTCTCCCACTCACTCAATCTGTATTTCTTCTCTGTATTTCTTTTTTACTCTCGTTATCTCCTCATTGCTTTATATTTCTTTCACACACACTCTCTCCCCCCTCTCTCTCTCGCACTTGTATGTCCTTATATTCTGTTAGACTCAACATATCAAAAAATATCAGAAGATCAAACTGTAGTCTATTAGTTATTAAAGTGACAAGAAATGCTTTTGGATTTGAGTGCGGTGTCCCACAGGGCAGCGTGCTCGCTCCTTTCCTATATTCAATTTATACATCCGACCTACCTACGCAACCAAACACTATTACCTTCACCTTTGCCGATGATACCGCAATCCTTTCTCCTGATAAAGATCCTGTCACTGCTTCTCGTAATCTTCAAAATCACCTAAACTCCCTAGAATCCTGGCTCCGTCGATGGAGAATCAAGATCAATGAAACCAAATCAAAGAACATAATATTTACACTAAACAAGAAAACACTCCCACCAGTATATCTCAACAACATTCCCATCCCAATTGCGAACCATGTACGATACCTCGGACTCTACCTAGACAAACGACTGACGTGGAACCCCCATACACGACGTAAACGCACAGACTGTAATACACGATTTTTCATGCTTAAACGACTAATGGACAGACGATCAAAACTTTCATTAACAAACAAAAGAAAACTTTACATTGCCCTTCTGGCCCGCATTTGGACATACGGACTTGAACTTTATGGCACTGCTAAGCGTCAATCGAATCCAATCCCTTCAATCTAAAATCCTCCGAACAATAGTACAAGCCCCTTTCTATGTATCCAATCACACCATCCACACTGGCTTATACGTCCCTTTTGTTACCGAGCTAGCCCAACATCGCTACAAAACGTTCCACTCCAAACTACTCCATCATCCGAACCCTTTCGTCAAAAACCTGTCATGCACCACATTACCGAACAATACCAATAGAAGACTGAAGCGTCGGTGGCCCCGCGACAACCTTAGCGATTGACATCGACGAAGGAATACATCTCACTCATCGTATGAAGTACTAACGGCTACCATCACTGGATGGTAATTGTTCAAGCTTTCACGCCACCTTTAATAAGTTTACATGTAAATACTATCTGTTTTACTTGTTGCATCAAAGAATGCAGTTGTAAAAAACAAATAAAAAAGTTTAAAAAATATATAAAAAAAGGATTTGCGAGCTTTGAGAAAAAAGGAAAAAAGTTAAAGTTGTAAATGTTGTGATACATTTTCATTTCCCTTTCGTTCAAACGCGATGGGCATTACAAACTACTTCAATGGATATTTATGAAAAGAGTTTTTATAATCAAAAACCACAATTTAATTTCCAATAATTCAATTTTTTTGAAAATAGTTTTATTGCTAACTGCACAAATCTTACGTTGGCTCTGAGTTGTTTTGATCGTAGAATTGTTTATTCTTTCGAATTTGTTTTATATGTTTGCTCATAATTATGGTTCTTTCATATACACAGATCATAATTTTAATAGCAATTTATAGTTTTAACTTTTTCGTCAAATTAAATTTAGCAAGTACTTACATATAGTATTTAGAAACTAGTTTGACTATACATGTATTTTTGTTTTGAGAATGACCTCGAATAACAAATTGGATAGAAAATTAGATAGTTCTAACTAATAACTGCGCATACATTTCAATAACATTTGTATAAGTCGGTTTTAATTAGAAAAAAAAATTTAAACAAAAAATTTATTTTCGCGTTTTTTTTATATTTTACATTTATACACTATTTGACGGTTTTACTATTCTTTGGCTCGTCTATCCTCTCTACAATACTCATTTTGACTCAGGAAATATATATGAAGTCTTTATGAAAGTCTGCGCTGGTTCATTTGTTAAAGAAATTCAACTGGAGCAATCGCCAGTACGGCGCTGTTCAATGCTAAGCCTGCACAACAGATCCGCTGTGCGTGTTTTAATCTTTTCAAGCGCCTTGCAATGATGAAAAATGAACTTTTTCTTGTTCTACGATTTGACAGACGTTTTGCAGTAATTGCTGTAGTTAGTGGAAATCGGAGAGCCATTTTTTCTAATCAGCCGCTGAGGTGATCAAGATAATGAGTAATCCATATATGCTTTATAAGTCGGTTTAAATTAATGCAAGGAAATTTAAACAAAAATTTTTTTCTTCGATTTTTTTTTACATTTTTACATTTTTTATTTAGGAAAAAAACAATTTGATGGATTCGCTGTTTTTTTTGACTCGCCTGCCCCCGCTATAATACTCATATAGCAGTAGTCATAATTGTTCGCATTAATTACTTTGTGTAAATTATATTTCCAATGTATGGTAAAACAAGTGTAAGTAGTTTTTTTTTTTTTTTTTTTTTTTTTAATAGCAACAGTAACCTTGCTGCACCTATCCAATTCTTCCTTTATTGATTCGATAGTGGTGCAATCCAGGATGATTTGTACCCATGTCTGCTGTTTATCATTTATCATGTGAACATTTATTGTGTTCTCTATTTTGGATGTGAAATTCTGCCGATTGCACAGCATTTTTGCAATCTCCGCGTATAGCCTGAATAGCTTTATAATTTATCGCCAATTCTGGAAAGTGGGACGTTTGGAAAATATGGTGTGCGACACTTTCACAGTGGTGTTTCGTTTTTGCTCCCATCTTTGGCGTCCTCGTTCGTCTATTTGGCTACATACGCTGGAGGAAGGTACAAGATTAAATTTTGGTTCACCAGATGCTTGTATGGCTAGACTATTAGGCTACCACATTATCCAGCATTTCGATTAAGCCATTTGACGTAGATTTTAACGAAGGTTTCCTTTAGCAGTCTCAAATTTAGATATCGGTGTTTCTCTACAACTGATTTTACCGATTCATCACTCGGTTTGGTGCGGTTTGATTATCAGTCCAGAATACTGTCGCCTCAATTGACCGTCTTAGCAGGATGGCGAATGAGGTGGAGGTAGTATGTGGTGAAGGCTGTGTATAATGGAAGCTGTGTGTGATAGGGGCTGTGTGAGGTTTAAGTTCTGTGAGGTAGAGTTGGTGTCTAGTAGAGGCAGATGAGGTTGTGAGGTAGAGGTGGTGTCTAATGAAGGCAGATGAGGTTGTGTGGTAGAGGTGGTGTCTA
>CM077106.1:16516063-16531339 GCA_039619505.1 Cimex hemipterus | reverse complement strand
TTGTGTGGTAGAGGTGGTGTCTAGTGGAGGCAGATGAGGTTGTGTGGTGGAAGTGGTTGTTAATAATAGATTATGTTACTATTCGCCTATCTAATTATATTCAAAATTTTATGAACCACAATGTTTGTGGAAATAAAATGTAAGGATTCATTGTCTAAGACTAATAAATTTTAAGAATTTCCAAAATTTCCTCTTCTTACAGCTGTAATAAGTAATTATAAACAATTCAGATATTTGCTTTTGCGTGTGAGAAACGGAATTTTTAGATAGAAAGTGTGGTAGGTTAAAAAGATTTTCCGGTTTGTGTTCACAAAAAAATCAAGGATTTCACAGTTTTCAGTAAAAAATCCCGTTTAAATGGAAATTTAATGCCGTATAGTAAAACGTTTAACGGCCTTCCTTCAAGAGAAAAAAAGTTATTTTAATCCAAATGGAATAAAAATCGTTTTTTGAGCGCAGTCCCGGTTTCAATCCCTGCATTCCATATAAAGGCAATTAAGTGTTAAACCAAAGGAAGCAAAGTGAAAGTACCTCGATTTTTTGTTCTTCATTAAGCTCTTAGAAGAAAGGTACAATGACAACAAAACGCAATAGAATTTAATCATTCAAAATAAACGACCCGTTGATTTAAATTAATTGATATTAGAAAACATGCATTCTGGTATCAAAGTAGCATAGCAGTCACAAAAATAAATATTTTATATATCAAGAAAAATCAAAATCGTATTTATGTGTTATTTAAAAAACAATCCATTTAGTGGCAGTTTTGCGTAAACGCATCCATTGCCAATGTAACGGGTCATTGATATATTTAGAACCTGTTTTACGTGTAAATATTATTCTTGGCAAACTTTTTCTTATGAAAAACTGACCGCCACTGAAATCTAAAACTGTTCTACTTGAATAATAACAAGCGTAATAATTATTTTTATTATTTAAGGTTTAAATGCACTACAACAAATACTTAGAGACCCCTTCTCCCCAAAATTTCAATTTTTTCAGAATCGATTTGATAGCTGTAGGATGCGAGAAACAGAAATAAAGAAAGAGAGAGCTGCAGGTTAAGAAAAACATACAGCATACTAAAGATAGTTTTGTTAATTACTTAAGATAGAAAGCTGTAAAAAATCGACGAAAGTAAACAAAAAATATAATTGCCCAGTAAACGAAATAAAAGCGGGACATGAATAGAGAGCGAAATTAATCATTCAATAATTTAAGATTTGTATAAATTTCGTATAAATACGTGAAAACTGTATCGTTTTCAATTGCCATTCTATGGCTTAAAAACTCAAAAATGTAAAAATGTACGTGATTAATCGAGGGAAATAGCGTCTGTAGGAGAATTGTTTATTTAGTCGACGAGTTTTGAATGTGTTTCGTGTGTACATCAGTCAAATTTTCTGGCCTCGGTCCATTCTGTCATATCAACTTTTTGTTAAAATTTTTTTTTAGTGTAAATGTTTTTTATACAGCAGTACTCCTACGTGACATTTCGCGTTTGTATTGGTTGTGTCAAATTGTTTAATATGATAACCAAATTTACACAAAAAATCTACATTTCAACCAAATCGATAATTGATTGCTAGATCAACCGGCACAAAAAATTCCATTTGAAGAAAAATTCTTTTATTTAAATTTAAGACGTTTAAAAAAATATATTTTCTGTAAGTAAAAGTATAAAGAAATAGAGAGCTTAAAAATTCTAAGATTTAAATTTTAAAGGCTTTTCCAAACAATAAGTAACCGATAAACAATTATTCAGATGTCGTGAAATGTGGTCTGTTGCGGTCTGTCTGGACCGCATCTCACGATATCTGAATAATTATCGATTAACTGTCACTAATCTCTCTACACATTTCTATAAGATAAACAGTTTTAAATGATAAAAAGTTGCTATTAGACCAGAAAATCTATAAAGAATTCAAAAAAATTAATTAACAATAAATCCATATTTCATCCATTAGTTTCTGTATAAAATCAATGGAATGCAATATTTTTTTTACTTAATACAATCTGTCCAAAATAAATATACACGGAGCAAATATTTTAGTTGTAGACAAATCTGACAGATCTGTGGACCAGGAGGCAGTGGGGAGAGAAAGCTGCCAGTGCTGAAACTCTCCTGTACTTAATTGGGTGGGTTAAGATATTACGAGGCCATCCTCGTTTTAACCCGCGTGGAAGAAAGAGCTTGGGATTATAATAGCACATGGGTGAATAATAGTATAGTTGGAAAAAAAGGTCAGCTTTTATGCTTCGCATAAAATAGTTTTAAAATTAAAGAGGATCGGTTATTTTAAAAAAATGCGAGGAAATAGATCTTTCTGAAAATATATAAATTTCAATTAAGAATCTCTGATCTTCAGGGTTTTTTTTCTTGAATAATAAAAAATGTAACTCAACAAAAGATTTATAATTGATTTGAAAACAATTTCCAGCCTATATGCTCATGCATATTAGATTCTAAACAATTACAATCGTACAATAAATAAAAATAGTTTTACAGATTAAAAAAATAATAAAAAAAGGAAAGTGCGGAGCCAAAAAAATAAACTCAGAAGGTGAGGACCGTCCGCCGGCGTATAGTGCCGATCCTGCTCCTAAAATTAAAATTTTAAATGTTTCAGGCTTGTGTGTTAGGGTTGAGGGATAGTTAGTGTGGATATTGAGGAAGCGCGTTCGACTGGCCAAGTCCCACAGTCCGACTTCTTAAGTCCAAAAAAGGTCTAAAGCCTGGACCCCACTTGACCGCACCGCGTGATGTTCAACAACCGGCCGACTTGCGTTGACGGTGACAGAGGACCCCACTTGTCCGTACCATGTTCGTCAACACTCAGTAGTTTAGTAGCTCCAAACCTATATCGTACGAAGCTTAAATCGTTTCGTTGAGAAAAAATTTAAAAAATTGTTAATAGCGAATGAAAGATAAAAACACTTGCTTTACAGGAGGAAGATGCTAATTGGCGAAAAAATCATCAAGGAGAGGACGATCTTCATTTTAAAATAAAAGACTGTGGATTCACAAAGTAAGGGAAAAAAGTGTTGAAAGAGAATTAATAACAATAATAATAAAACACTGGCACTCTCAACACGACACGCAAGAATGGCACAATTACACAGAAGACATACACTTCGAGCCCTGAAGATGATCTCAATAAATTTCGAAACGTTGGCAAGATAAAGAAATTGTTTTTCCGAAACCTACATCATACCAGACCGCACCTCACGATATCTGAATAAGAATTAATTAAGTTGATTACTATTTAATTGTCTTTATATTCTGCATTTTTGATTTTTTTAGTCATTCAACACAGAAAAGTTTCTTTTCAGACTTCCTCAATTATTTTCTTTGAGTCCATATTATGAAATAAAATTGACCTAAAATTATAAAAAGATAATCGAAAATAAATAAATAATCGAAATACGAATAAAAATATTCAATTCTCACGAACCGTGTCGGTTAAAAACTAAACCAAACTATTCGGGCACGGTGCGGGCTCGGTGCAGTGTGTTGTTGCAGAGTCGGTGCGGAGATTTGGGGACTAGCCGGCTCACTTCCATTGTCTTAATCGCTCTCCGTGTGACGGCCGGCAGACGGCCATCACACGGTGCGGGCTCGGTGTGGTCGTAGGGGTCTGGCCTTAATGACGATTTTCTAAGCGGTTAGTTTGGAACTTACGATTGTTAAATTCACTAATTTCCTGGTCCGCTTGACCAATTAATATATTACGATTAATTAACAAAACTGGCAAAAAGGAGGGAAAATTCAAAAGGTAGAGTTGAGATGGTTAAGTGAAAGTTAATGTTCGAGCGGATCGAGGTAACGATAGCTCAACTGGTAGAGCAGTGGAGAATCGACCGAAGATCATGATTTCGAATCCCGCTCGAGCTCTTTTTTTTAAACTCAAGTAACAAACCTTATGATTGTTGTTGACTGTGGTCCCAGTCTGAGTAGTACATATCATACATCCCAAGTTTTCCCCCGCTATTCTTCTACACTCCATCAATGGTCTCGCCTTCATGTGTGGTGGAGCCGATATGTTTCTTAAATGTCAGTATTTTATTTAGTGTGGCGCCCCGATATCTGACCTCTTTTTTTATTTCTATCACATTATTAGTGAGTGTTGTTGCCTCGTGTGATCCAATTTTCTTTTGACATGTATATGTCTTACGGCTGGGGGCCAGTCCGAAAGTTTAACACGGGAATTGTTACCACGCCCGTGCGTGTGTCTGTTACGACGACCGTGCGTATGTGCACTGTTTACCAAGGTTACGCGAGAACGAATTGATGGGCAGGTGCTTTTAAAGTCGCGACGCGATTGACGCTTTTGACGTCTGTGACGCACGCGGTTGTAATGAGCTTCCAAATAAAAACGATTCTCAAATTAATTAATATACGTTCCCTGATAATTTGCGAGTGTGTTTAAATAGCCATCGTAAGACATATCCATATACAGATGTATCTGCATGCAGTGTAGATACTCGATACATTTTTTTTACAATAATTCTCACATTCACTCATTCACATTCTCCCTTTCAACCCCACTGTCTCTCGCCCTCTTTCTCTCTCTCCCTCTCTCTCTCTCTCTCTCTCTCTCTCTCTCTCTCTCTCTCTCTCTCCCTCCCTCTTTTTCTCTCTCTTCGTTACTCTACTCTTTCTTCTTATCCCATGATAGTGTTTGTTCTATTTTAAGTAATTATCTGTTTTAAATATTCTCTCTCTCTCTCTCTCTCTCTCTCTCTCTCTCTTCTCTTCTCTTCTCTTCTCTTCTCTTTCTCTCTCTCTTCTCTTCTCTTTCTCGTTATATCTCAGCTACTTCTATCTGTACTTCAATTTAAATATCTCAGGGTGCCGGTGTTTTTGAAAAAAAATAGAAAGATTTTTGATCTTTATCTACTGAAACGAATTCTTACAAAGTTGACGTAAGTTTAAACTTTCAGCGAACTTGCTTTAAATATTACTACTCTATTTAACAAAAATTCGCTGTATTATGTAGTGTTTTTTTCGTGCAAAAATAACTTTAGCATATATATATATATATATATATATATATATATACATATATATTTCTTTACTCCTCACACTTTATTCCTTTACGATCTAGAATTTCGAACAATTAATTACTGTTAGACTCCATAGAAGAGGTGACAGTACCTCTCCTTTTGTCGTCCTGCCCAGTATTAAGGAAGACGCAGATTGCCATTTCTTTTATTTCCAGTGTTTCCCTCAGTTTACCGGTACAGAAAATATGGGAGTAAAATATATAATGATCTCATACGTATGGATATCAAGTAGAGTAAAAAACGTTTTATGCTAGCTAATTAGCTAATCAAACCTGTGTTTTTAGAGATTTTCTTTAACAAAAATATTTTAATTTCCGAATAATTTATTTAATGTAAATAATTCTTGACAATGCCTAGTGTTTTTCTATATATTCATATGTTCATATGTTCAAGTAGCTTGAATAATATTTTTAAAGAATTTTTTGAACTTGTTCTATATATTTTTTATTGGTTTAGGGATATTAAGTTTATAAACTAACATATGCCTATTTCTGAGTGTGCTAGTAGAGAAACAAAATCTCGTTGCAAACGACTTGTGAAGGCACAACTGGCAAAACACGCAACAATTTACAGATTCCTGTTTACAGACTCTTTTGTATGTATATATCTTACCTGCAGGTACAATGTGAGGCAAAGGCTCTTTGGAGGGCTGAAACGTGGGTTACAACTCTCAATTGCCATTTTTCTATTTTCCTCCCTTGAACAAAATCTAAGGCGCAACAATTCTTCTTGCTTTTTACTTGGTAAACAACAAAGAAATGGGGAATAAAGTTTTTTTTTTTTTTTTGTATAGTAGTTTCTTTACAGAAAAGTGTGCAAATGATTAGCTGAAAATGAGAACAAATGTTACAAAATGTTTAGAGAAATTAACCCAAGTCGTTTGATCCAGTAGAAAGCAACTAAAAAATATAAATCACATAAATTTTTTCTTGGTCAAACTTGAAGTCCAGTATGGTAAAAATTTACAGAAAACTATGCAAAGTAGTGCTAGTAGTTTTTATTATCAAAAACTAATAAAACTGGTCTTCCTGCTTACATTGAATTAATGCGATGCTAAACAATTTATATGTTAAATCTCTGAGTTTAACCGTGATGCAGTTTCTACTATTTAAAACGCAGTAATCTTTTCCCTGCACTTACTAAGAGTCCCTTGAGGGATTTGTGAGATTCTATAAGTCTCCAAGGGATCTGCCTCAGTAAGAAATATATTACACCACTTATTTTTAAAAGCCTGTCTACAAGGAGCAATTTCTATGATTATTACCGACTGGCCGACCTAAACTCTCGCTCAACGTAGATATTTTTGGCTCGTTATATGTTTTCGTACCTTTTATTTCAAATAATAGCTAACTTGCTTAAAAAATAGTTTAAAAACATACTGCAATTACGAAAAAAAAATATAAACTTATAAACAAAATTAAAATATTTATTATTTTTTAAGGTGAAAAAAAGTTATAAGCAGTAAGGGATCTGGTTATCAACCAACAGTTTTTAATTGTAAGAGTTCCCTTCTACAAAGTTCTTTAAACAGTCGATTAAAAGAAGAAGTTTTAAAAAGTAGAAAAGCTATCTGATAAAATCACTGGAGATTAAAATGTAAAGAATGATCCAAAGGTAATAGTGTACAAAATAAAAAAATAACCGTTTTCAGATTCTTACTTTTTCAAAATTCTTGTATTGCTCGCACCTCATTTAAAATTTCTAGCTATTCCGAATGTACCTTATAATTTTGATGATTGGCGAGTCAGTCAGTAACAATAATGGAAATTTTTAAATTACCCCCCATTTAAAAGGTTTAATATTAAGTGCTTAAATTTTTGCAACGATCTAAGCAACCTAACCTTAATTTTAACTCTAATACTTTATAGAAATTCTGCTGTATAATAATCAATGGAGTACTGTCTAAGAGATAATTGAAAATCATTAGATTTCGTAGTACGATTGACTAAATAACATCTTTCAATTAATTTATCATTATATACGGTATGGAAAATAGCAAAAAGGAAGGAAAATTCGAAAGGTTGATTGAGATGGGAAGTTAGTGTCCGAGTGGATCGAAGTCACAGTAGCTCAAGTGGTAGAGCAGAAGGTCGTGGGTTCGATTCTCTCTTATTACACTGACTTGTTTTTATCTCAACCAATACCTTAAATGCAGATTAATTAATTGAAAGATATTATTTGGCCAAGCCGACCATGAAAACTAGTGAACTGCTCTATAATTCCAGTGCCCTAAATCCCCCCCCCCAAAAAAAAAAAATTATGGCATAAAGAAACCGGCAAAGTAATTTTGACGAGGTGCTGAATATTTTACTGTATCTTTGCCGAAATCCGAATTTCTCTCTCCAAAATGGTGAAAGGGTTTTATGTTTTTCAAAAAATAAAATTAGTTATATACGTCCGACTTACAATTTCAAGCCGTATCTTTAGCATCTGGCCCAGGGACTTGGAGTCTCTGATTATGACATGGGTCTAACGTTCCTTGCACAAATGTCGATTTGGGAAACCGAAGAAAATCTCCTCCATAGATCTTACGGACTGATTCAATAACAAGTTCAACACAAATGGCCTACGGAATCGTTGAAAATTTCAAACATGGGCAGAGGAAAACCTGACAATTTCGTAATCTTGTCATCATCAGTTGGTTCAAAGATCAACGTGGCTTTTTCATTTGTCGCCGACAGTCAAATAGATTACTCGGAATTTAAAAAATGGAAAAGGAGAGAAAATTCAAATGATCAGGTTGAGATGGGAAGTTGCTGTCCGAGTGGATCGAAGTCACCATAGTTCATGTGGTAGAGCAGCGGCGTATTTACCCGAAGGTGGGTTCGAATCCCGCTCGTGACACTGACTTTCTAACTCAACCCAGACCTTACATCAAGAATAATATAGAACCAATAGTGCTGACTACTCACATTTCCAATTAGAATTCTGAAAAATCATTTTAAAAAAAATCTTAATTTTGTGGTTATAAAATTTTTCATAGTTTATACGACAATGATTAAAAAACATTGTGATTTTTTAAAACTGTTAAATTAATTTTCTTGAAACTTTCTAATCCTCTAAGCCTTTATTTAAAAAATATGTACAATTGTTTCTTGAGAAAAAAAAAACATTTAAATTCTGTGTATTAATGTTATGTAAAATGACATATGATTTTGATCAGTAATGACATTTTAAATTGTTGTATTATGCTTGTATATTCAATAGAAATATGGTTGTACTGTTTGCCAGGAAGAATTCATTGTTGAAATATATCGATTCCTTAAAATAATTTATGCTTGATCTAGTTATTTAAGGATGATGAAAAAATTAAATTGGAAGAGAAAACGCAAATTTCTACAAGATGCCTGAGCGGAAATATTTGTGAAAGGGTTTCCGAGGGTGGTGGGAGTCGGTCGGGGGTTGGAAGGGGAGAAAGGCCCGTGGTTGTGGCAGTGTCGAGGCAGCTCCTCTCGGGTTAAGATGAAACGGGTGAAACATGCTGAAAACCATGGCTGACACAACACCGTCAGCCTATTATGACATCAACACGACATCTTCAACCCACGAGAGGGTCGAGGGTATATCCGTGGCCCCTTTTCTCGTCAAGGGCTTCATCATGGGGCTCATCATCGTGATGGCAGTTCTCGGCAACGCGCTCGTCATCATTAGCGTCGTCCGCCACAGGAAGCTGAGGATCATCACCAACTACTATGTCGTCTCCTTGGCCCTGGCGGACCTCCTGGTCGCGCTCTGCGCCATGACATTCAACGCCAGCGTCGAGCTCACCGGCCACTGGGTCTTCGGCCCGGTCATGTGCGACGTCTGGAACTCTCTGGACGTGTACTTTTCCACAGCGTCCATCCTCCACTTATGTTGCATAAGTGTGGACCGTTATTACGCCATTGTGAGACCCTTGCAGTACCCCATCACCATGACGCACAGGACTGTATCGTTCATGCTGGCCAACGTTTGGGTCCTACCCGCCCTCATCTCGTTCACCCCGATCTTCCTCGGTTGGTACACCACCGCGGATCACCAGCAGTTCAGAAAGACAAACCCCAACGTCTGTATTTTCGTTGTGAACAAATATTACGCTATTATATCGTCTAGTGTTTCTTTTTGGATACCTGGAGTCGTTATGGTCACGATGTACTTCAGGTAATCACCAACAAATTCAGTAGTTTTGATTTCATTTTTAAACACACTTTTTCACCACTCATTACCGAAATATAGTTCAATCAGTGGAACAAAATAATTTCCAAATCACAAAATAACTACCTGCATAAAGCGCAATGATCTTTTTACCAGATTCGATCAACATTGTTCTTTAGGCAAACAAATGCTAGTAAAATAGAAAGTTAAATGTTATTCATCATTATATACCCAATAGGTTATATTAAAAACGTTCTTAAAACAATACAATATAACGTTTGTAACCCTGGCCGAATTTTTATTCCGATTAATCCATTTTAACCGTCTTGCAAGACAACAAAAACATGTTGGAATTTTAAGTATCTGTAGTAAATTACAAAATAATGTCGAAAACCACCATGGAAAGTCTTACGAGAAGAACTCAAATATTTAAATAAAGCTGACGATATAAAACTTGAAAACAAATATATTATAATAAATATGGAAGCATAACATTAGGAAAATCAAGCTGATCTGCATTACCAGCATAAAGTTATACTTGTCTTATTCCTAAAATACTACTGCCATTTAAATAGATGCTTTGTCTAATAGGATTTAAGAAATATAAAGTACACATTTCAAAACGACTCCATCTTACAAAACTAAGAAAATGTTTGTAATCCAAATAATACTAAAATGGAATATTAGGGTACATTTTTTTTCTTGTTTTAATAAACTGGGCTACAGGAATTATGGAAGACGATGACCGATCACGTTTGATCTTTTTAAGACAATCATTTTGCTCTGCGCTAAGAAGCGGATTAGAGCTGAAACGGCAAAACCTGGCGAAAACGCGAGAATCGACGGACCAGTTTTGATCAACTCCTGACACAATTTCATCGTCCCATAGGTTGTTGCTCAGTGCAATCGCTCGAACAGTCCGACCATTTCATTCTGACGGCGTTTCTCACCACATTATCATCATGAACGCAATATCAGCTTGTGAGATTTTTTTTTTTTTCATGTGCGTCAAGTATGATATGGCGACTGCCAACGCCTAATCTGACATCTATTTATACGAGGGTGATTGGGCAAGATTAATCGGCTTAATAAAGTTTTCAAAACTTTGGCTGGACACTTATGAATTCTAATCTTACACGATTTTTTAAGATAAAATTATATACATATATTTATACATACATACACATATATATACATATATACATATATATATACATATACATATATCCATATATATACATACATGTACATATATATTATATATATAATATATTAACTGAAATGAGGAAATATTTTTAACAGCAATAAAATAGAAAATAAATAAACGTCTCTTTTTTCATTTCCAAGATGTACCCGAACCCGAATTTCGTAATCATAAATCATCATATTTATAAAATATAAAAAACGTAACGACTTTGTTCTTGGAGGAGTTTATCTAGAACAGATTTCTCTCTTTAAATTTTAAGTTATTTCACCCCTTTTGAACGGGATGTGCGCAAAATAAGCCCACATTCTGACTGAGGAGTATAGGTGTTCAGGCGACATGGAGTATATTCATTGTCCATAATACCGCCTGGAAAACAGAGATATGAGTGCTCGGAGAATTGCTGACATTCAATTTCGGTATATAGTCCGCCCCACTCTCAATTCCTCAAATGAGTAAACCGGCCATAATACAATTCCGACTATGAAAGTCATTATTTTCCTCATAATAATAATAATAATCCTTTGGTAATCCGAATTTTCTCTTTGGCCGGCAGATGGAGGTTTTCACTTTCCCATATCTGCCGCCGGGAGTTACCGCTCATTTGGAACATATTGTATAACATAAATAACCTTTTGGGTTTAGTGTTATATTAGAATTTGCTTAATTAATGCTTCCATAATAGAGTAACATTATACTCCTGTACTTGACTGTTTCTGAGTAAGCAAAGGTTTTAGTATCATCCAAACGTTTACTAGTTACATTTTCCGAGTTTGTATATTCTAGATTCGCTGTATTTAGCAATTTGCCTATTATGAACAACATTGCTCATATTCAATGATATATTTCAATTCTTAAAATTTCGATAATCTCTAGTTTTATATCTCTGTTACAAATTCAATGTATCTTTTCTTACATTCGAATGAATTAGTAACGGATCTGTCACATTAACACACACGACACAAATCCTATTGGTAAAAGTTAGTACAAACTAACTTTCAAATTAAGTCATGTTAATCCTCTCAGTTAAGTGCGTAACCCACCTATGATAAAACGATAAACTTATTATTTTAAATAGTTATACAAGTTTGTAAAACAAGTCTGATTATTTTTTTTTTTTCAAAAACAAGGAAGAAGACGTAAAAATGAAAACGAACGAATGTATCAAATATTTTACTTTTAGAAAATTCATAATAATAATTTTATTATATATATTATAATGAAGAGAAATTAAATCACGGAAACAAAGCAATTTAACTGGTTTCATTTTTTTATTATGTGATTAAATCCAGTTTATTTTTTATCAATGAGTGTTTGTTTGTTTGGGCGTCTACGCGAGTGCGCTTGTGTATTTGGGACTGTGTGTTTTTTGTAATACGATTATTTATTACAACATCCTCCACCATTTTATTAAATGTGATTAAACTTAGGATATCTTGATTATTCGGAGATTGTGTGATGCGGCTGGTGTGACGTAGGTTTCAGAAACAAATTCTTTATCGTGCCAACGTTTCGATCTTTAATTATTCAGATATCGTGAGATCCGTTCTGGTGTGATGTAGGATGCTACCTTGTGGTACGGCGATCTCGATTTCAAACAAATCAGAGTGTGCAAAGATTAGTGACCCTTAATGGATAATTATTCAGATATCGTGAGATGCGGTCTGGTGTGATGTAGGTTTCAGAAAAAGATTTTCTTTATCGTGCCAACGTTTCGATATTTATTGAGATCATCTTCAGAGCTCAAAGTGTTTGTTTTCTGTGTAATTGTGCCATTCTTGCTTGTCGTGTTGAAAGTGCCAGTGTTAATTAATTCTCTTTCAACACATTTTTCCTTACATTGTGAATCCACATTTTTTTATTTTATGATGAAATCTCCTTCTGCTATGCCTTCTTCGCCAATTAACAGCTACTTTCTGTAATGCAAGTGAATCCCTAATTCAGTATTAAATTTTTTAAAAAACGTTTTCTCAACGAAACGATGTAAACATCGAACGATATAGCTTTGGATCTACTAAACTACTGAGTGGTGACCAACACCCATTTTAATACTGAATTAGGGATTCACAGTGTAAGAAAAAAATGTGTTGAAAGAGAATTAATTAACACTGGCACTCTCAACACGACACGCAAGGATGGCGCAATATACAGAAGACAAACAATTTGAGCCCAGAAGATGATCTCAATAAAAGATCGAACGTTGGCACGATAAAGAAAATGTTTTTCTGAAACCTACATCACCCCAGACACCGCATCTCACGATATCTGAATAATTATCGATTAACGGTCAGTAATCTTTGCACACTCTGATTTGTTTGAAATCGAGAGCGCCGTACCACAAGGTACCATCCTAGGCCTCGTGCTGTATTTGTCGCAAAGCCTTTACACGTTTCGATCTTTAATGAGATCATCTTCAGGGTCTGGGATTTACAAACATTGTTTGTATTTTACATGTAGGATATGGAAATAAAATTATGAATTTATACAATACTAGAAATTTTTAGAGTAAAAAAAGTATTTATACAATGTTAAAAGATTTTAGAAAACATTTATACAATGCTAGAAAATTTTAGATTAAATCAAAATATTCGTACACACTCAAACTCTTTGTTTTTCGTGTAGATTTTTGTGAATCGTATTGGGAGTGCATGAGAGATATTGATGTTTTATGCATATATGCGTTGGATTTTGAAAGTGTGTAGAAGGAAGCCGGGTAAAAAGACATTTTTACATGAGATTCGGCTTCTTTGCGGCGAAAGGAGCGGACAAAGAAAAACCACCCGTGGGTAATGGTTCGGCCTGATTATCCTTTCAGGATTGTATACAAGGGGAAAATTAGGGAAAGGAAAGCCACATTTTTTTAAGATGTAGACTATGTAGAAACGTTAGATGTGTGAAATGTGATGATTGTTTTATATGTTATATGTTTTGTGTGATGTCATGATGATGAGATGTCAGAGTTCGCTATTGTCTGTTCTGTAATTGATGTTTATCCTTGATGTAAAACATTTCTAAAAAGTTACGTTGTTTTTTTTTTTTGTTCTGTGTGTAATAGTTTTGGATTGTTACGATAATAATGACATAATTAATATAAAGAAAAAATATTCATATAACGTGAGATGCGGTCTGGTGTGACATAGGTATCAGAAAACATTTTCTTTATCGTGCCAACGTTTCGATCTTTTAGTGACCCCTGAAGATGATCTCAATAAAAGATGAAACGTTGGCACGGTAAAGAAAATGTTTTTCTGATGCCTATATATATCACACCGACCGCATCTCACGATATCTGAATAATTGTCGACTAACGGTCACTAATCTCTACGCGTATAGAAAAACAATAAAATTACAATGATTGTTGATGTACCGAATGACGTTCGCCTTACTTGATAAATTGCAAGCCTCTCATTCACATTGTCTAAGAAGGCGAATATTATCTTAGAATGCAGCGCCGAGTTTGAAGAATACCACTATTTTAATCAAAAATCAAAAAATTAACGTAAAAACAAAATATCCCCCCTACTACACATTAATATAACAAGCTCGTGAAATATAAAAACAAAATCTACTCAAAAGTTAAGTTCTAAAAATTAGCATAACTCATATAGGCCAGTCAATAAAATAAATTGGCGTAGTCCTAAAATGATCACTTGTATCAATAAGCTTACGCATTATCAAGAAAGAGCGCTCGAGAGACTGAAGTGAGAAGTAGTTGCACGAACAGGCCAGGCATGAAACTATGTTTCACCGATGAAGATCGACTGCCATTCTCCCGTGACCTGAAACAATTTGCTTCAGTTTGTGATTCATTTTTATATGCTTCATTTTTAACCTTGCGAAAACAGATGAGAAAAACAGTTTCGTTATCCCGCCTATGCGCGATGGCTCCTTAGTTCATCATAGATAATAACGTAACAAAAAATGGACTACTCAGACCATTTACAGGGGCCAATACCAAACTAATCGTAAAAACTGACCTCTTTCAAAACACTCATCAGCCATATTCAGACTTACGGAGTGAAAATAGAGGTCTTCTGAAAATCATTCAACATCCAACGAATTCAATCCTTTCGACGTTCTCCTCCTCAATTTTTACGTCACCAATCAACCGATCCATAACGATCTTAAAATCTTTTTCTTGACAGTTCGTAACCGAACACGTTTCCTCAATTACTACTCTAAACTATCCTTCTACCCTAACCCACTAGCCTCACCTCTTTACTCAACGTCAATGGCCTCGTGGTCTGCCATAACGCACCCTATTAAATAAAAGAGAGTTCCAGCACTGTTTTGTTTCTCTTCCCACCGCCTCCTAATCAAAAAGATGCGTTAGATTTGTGTATAACTATACAATATAAATTTGGTACGAATAGCAATAAATAACATAAATTAATTAAAATGTTTCACTTGGGATCTGAGTGCATTATAACAATTGTGTACTGTGCGGTTACTTTATGTGTCGGGAGCATGATTTCTAGAGGTAAAATAGTATTTTTATCTTGGTTTTTACTCGAGAGTACCAGGGTTTTTATAATTATTTATTCTGTTCATGGTGAACATTCATTTTAATGACATTTGTGAGTTTATTTACCTGATGACTCAGGGGGAATGCGGATCCTGATGGCACTAGAGATTCCATTACCATTATAGTAGGTATAGGTTCGATTTAGTCTTTACTAGTGGATTTCACTTGTTCTTGTTCTTCTTGTTTTACCAGTGTTTCTCTTTGCTTACCTTTCCATTTGTTAGAATGTTGTTGATGTTTTTTTTCTCGGATATATTGGGTTGTCCGGAAAATAATGCAGGATTTTAAGTTTTCATTTTAAAAAATCTATATAAAATATTCTGTTTACGTTTACAGGATTACTCAT
>CM077106.1:16488464-16505755 GCA_039619505.1 Cimex hemipterus | reverse complement strand
GAGTTAGCGACTTTGGCCTGGCACTACTTCAAATTGATTTCGTGTATCAGTCTTGATAATATTTTATCAAAATATCCACACAACCTTTAAAGAACTAAGGAAATATCAAAATTCTAAAAATATCTTCTTTTTTTTTTTATTTAAGCCTCGGTTGAGTCGAGAGTTGCGAGTTAGCGACTTTGGTCTCTTACTACTTCAAATTGATTTCGTGTATCAGTCTTGTTCTTCTAAAAACTAAGGAATATCAAAAGTAATTATTCCATATAATATAAATAAAATAACATCAAATTATTATTCGATTCTTTCCTTTCTTGCGTTTAATAGGGAGTTATATTGTATTGTAATATTTATCTATAAATATTAAAGTTAGTAATTTACTCAACTTATCCATAGTCTTAAATAATGTCGAATAAAATAATAGCTGAAAGGGAGGCCTCGAAAATCACCGGATTAGGGGATTATCAACAGTTTAGTCATTTCAGCTCCCAACTCAATCAGTTCGTAAATTCGTTTACACTCGATTTTAAATATTTACGTTTTTACATTACTTATTTACCATTCTCTCAGTTAAAGTGGTGGAGTATTCAATACTCTCCATCACCCTTCGCTCCTATTGTATAACACGTCAAATGAGAGTCGGCGTGCGCTTACAAAATATAATATATTAGAATATTTTATGGTATAAGTAATACTTAGATAAAAAAAAGGTTTGGCGGGGGCGTCGGAGGCCGCAGAGATTTAGGCGTTGACACAGCGTTCATCACTGTAAGGTGGAGGTCCTTGGTTCGAATCCAGCGGCTCTGCATTCGAATCCGACGTGTACTTCTATATGGGATTTTTATGGGGTTTTATGAGGGGTTGAAACAACATCTGCTGTTGCGCACCCTCGTAAAAAAATAAAACAATTAATTAAGATTTTGAGTTGAGATAAAAAGTCAATGGCACGAGCGGGATTCGAACCCACGATCTTCAGCTAGACATGCCGCTGCTCAACCACTTTAACCAATGTGATTTCTGGCCGAATTTCGTTGGTTCGAATCCCGCTCGTTCCATTGACATTTTTTATCTCAACTAACAACCTTAATTAATTGAAAGATTTTAATTCGTCAAGCAGACCACGAAAACTAGTTAATTTAGTAAAAATTAAATTAACTCATTTGTATGACAATTATTATTTAGGTACATATTAAAATAGGACGTAAATTAAAATCTATTATAATATTAGTGCAATTATAACTACGTTCTATTTTACATTTTTTAAGTTCAAATTTCTCAAAACATTCTAATTCCATTCCTTTGTTAAAAATGTGTAACAGTGTTGTATTTAAATTTCTTTCTTTTTTTTTGGGGGGGGAGTAAAAATGGCAAAAAGGATGGAAATTTCAAAAGGTGCGGTTGAAATGGGAAGTTAGTGTCCGAGTGGATCGAGGTCACGATAGCTCAAGTGGTAGAGCAGTGGCGAATCAAGCCGAAGATCGTGGGTTCGAATCCCTCTTATGAAACTGACTTTTTTATCTGAACCAATACCGTAAATACAGATTAACTAATGTTTACTAATTTTGAAAAATTTGAAGCAAGCAGTGATAAATGAAACACAGATGAATGCTTTTTATATTTTGTGAAACGAGCTGTTGCTATTGGTTTTTTACTATTTTTCATGTTAATTGGTATAGTCAGTTGAAAACAATCTTGCTCGGTCCAATGTATGTTTTAATTTAATACTTTAAAACATTTGTCCTCGTCAACGTATTGTTCCCTTTCAGGAGAAGGGAGCGTCACGAAATTTCCGGATCCTACTTCATGTACAAGAACAAATAATTAAGGCCTTTAGCTGAGATTAAAAAAATTCAATGGAATTCTAGCCCACGATCTTCGGGGTTGAGATGGGAAGTTAGTGTCCGAGTGGATCGAGGTCACGGACAGGTGGTTGAGCTGAGGCGTATCTAGCCGAAGATCGTGGGTCCGAATCCCGATGGTTCCATTGAGTTTTTTTATCTCAACTAAAAATCTTAATTAATTATAATATATTAATTGTTCAAGCGGATCACGAAACTAATGAATTTAATAATTAGTAAAACAATTAAAAAAGGCTTGTTGTATTAGAAATTTGAAATGAGATTCATGTTGACTCCAATGAATCCAATGTAATCAACATGTCGTCACCTGGTTTACAATAGTTTAACACGCCTTTAACGAAACTTACGATAACAGAATATTTACATCACATACACGTTTGGATATATCATGTTTAATTATCGTCTTGTGTATCTAAAAGTAATTGATGTTAGGCAATTCGCGAAAGATAACACAATCTATAACTGAATCGTCGATGAAATATAAAAACGTTTATCTTTTATATCTATCGCATGACGTCGATTGATGTTAATAGCTATTTAATCATTAAGGTTTTCTTTTTAGAATATTCTCTGTATCATTTTTCATAACAAAATTACCAACAAAATAAAATGCTATATTGCAGTCAATTAGTAGACAAAATTTTAATTTCAAAGCACATTTAAATTACTATTAATTTTAAATTAATACTAGTAGTACTAAATGGAAACTAAATACCAAGCTATTACATTAATTTCATCCGTTGTCGTTGTTTTCCCAGTAACTTTTATTAACGATTGAAAGAAAGTTGCAGTCAATATACGGGAACTAACAAAACACTATCATACTTTCAATAAACGCTTACATTTGTTTTCATTTTTCACTAATGAAGAAAGAATTTTATTAGACAGGTTCGTTTTTGCAAGGAATCCTATTTTAGTAGGAATTTCCAGAGTTTAAATTATCTCATGAATAATAATGAATTCGTTCTCGTTGTGTGAATACTGGAATAAATTCCATTTTTGAAAGCTGTGTGGGATTGGTAAAGCTGAATAAATCATAAAGTTGTTTTTTTGTAAATCCAGATTTGTATTTACAATAATTGATCGAATGATTATTTGGAGATCGTGAGGTGAGGTCTGTTGCGATGTAGGTTTGAGAAAAACATTTTCTTCATCGTTCCAACGTTTCGATCTTTATCGAGATCATCTTCAGTGCTCAAAGAGTTTATTTTCTCATCTTTTTTTTGTCATTCATGTTTGTCGTGTTGAGAGTGCCACTGACCTCGACCACCCCCCATGATAATTAAGTAACCGACTCAAAACACAACACAAATTTATTCAATATTCAAAGGGTTATTAAATTGAATATATCTGAGTTTTACGAGTCTTTTAGGGAAATTATTAAAATTACGTAAACATTTAAGTTCATTATTAATTGAGTACTAAACATCTATAGTGGCAGGTCAATTTTTTTTCTGTGTAGAAATCTAAGGTCCCGTTTAGCGTTCTGTTTCTTGTCTAAAATTGTCTAGTCTTTTCACCCTAGAGATCTTTCAATCAGTCAAATTTTGCAGAACGGGAAACAGCGAAAATAAGCTGACCGAAATCAATAATTGGAAGGTTACTTACCGTTTAGGAAATGCAACCCGCACGATCGAACGGTGTTGCAAGTATGGTATACCTTAAACGCCTTCACAAAATCCCAATTTTTACAGTAAAAGTAAATAATTTAAAAAAATTCTATTTGTCGAATAAGATCGAATTTTGTCAGGTGTTCTTTAACCTTTTGTAGGAGATCATATTTACTTTAAAGCTTTAAAAGAAATCGAAAAACTTCCTAACTAAGTTATATTACTTGCATTTTCTACACAATTCTTACTAGTGTGTTGTGATTAGTGATAGTTAGTTGAAAATTATTCAGATATCATGAGATGCGGTCTGGTGTGATGTAGGTTTCAGAAAAACATTTTCTTTACATTGCGACTATTAATATAAAATTTTAATAGACCTAATCCAAATTAGGATACATTTGAACCCTGTTGTTTAAAATTTAAAAATATTTCATTATAATCTTGCGCTACAGTTGATTATGTTATACCGAAAGAAAAGGATTTCTTCAACTAATTTTTACTATGCAATCAAATTGGCGAAATACTTTGAAAGAAATATCAGAACTTGTGATGAAAACGAAAGAACAAAACGACTTTGATCTAGAAACCATATATTGCTCATCTAACAGAAGTAAAAATAAATAAACAGTCCATTCAACCGCATATTTCAATGAAAAAGAGCGGTTAGAGGTTATTTACGTAATAATTATCAAGTTATTTATTTAAGTATAGTCAAAATGAAAAGACCTATGAAAAAATATGATAATTTTACATCATAATAACATCAAAATTCTACAAATAATATAACTTCCTTTATATGCAAGTTAATTAAAACAGACAATTTGAGCGAGTAGAAATACGTTGTTTCAATATAAAAAATATTTTTATTTTTGCATTGTACACATTTTTTTCACGTCATGTATTTGTTAAATATAAACCATGTTTATAAATCCCAGTCCATGAAGATGATCTCGATAAAGATAGAAACGTTGGCACGATAAAGAAAATGTTTTTCTGAAACCTACGTCACACCAGACCGCATCTCACGATATCCGAATAATTATTACTAGTATTCTTTTGACAGTTTGAAATATTCTTTTGTACTTTATATCACCTTCTTAAATTTGCACATTTCTGTTCATGTCATTAAACTATTCCATATTTTGCTTAAAATTTAACTTTGCTAAATTTAAATTGATTTATAATTATCAAAAAATATTAAATTTTACTGGTTAAAGATTGAAGTCGAAAAAAACAATTTTCATTTCGATGCTATGTCAGATCCAGTATTTATGCCTGTAAATATGAATGGTTTGGATATTGCATATTGACGAGCTTGTCGAAGAGCTTGACGAAGTTTTGAATTGGGTTAGATTTTTGACCTCTTGTCGTTAAGAATTGGCTCATGAGGTTGATTCTTTCTATACTTGATTTCTGCTTCTACAGATTGCTGTTAATGTCATAAAAAATGGAGGTCACTCCTACTTGTTTTGCTAATATGTCTGCGTCTTGGAGCAATGTGAGCTTTTTCCTTATTGATTTCTTTAAAAGATTCCTTTCTTTAAAAAAAAGGTTGTCTGCAAGTTTTCCTAGAAATATTTTCATTACTTCTTTAAGTGAGTGACAATGGTTAATAACTTTTTCTCGGCTGCTTCTTTTGCTAATATTTCTGCTTCTTTGTGCAATGTGAGCTTTTTACTTTTTCCTTATTGATTTCTTTAAAATATTCCTTTCTTTTTTTTTAAAAAAAAAGGTTGTCTGCAAGTTTTCCTAGAAATATTTTCATTACTTCTTTAAGTGAGTGACAATGGTTAATAACTTATTCTCGGCTGCTTCTTTTGCTAATATTTCTGCTTCTTTGTGCAATGTAAGATTTTGCCTTGTCCGTATTGATTAGTTTAAAAGATTCCATTCTTTTTTAAAAAGACGTTTGTTTGTATGTTTCCTAGAAATATTTTCAATGCTTCTTTTAGTGAGTGACAATGGTTAATAACTTGTTCTCGGCTGCTTCTTTTGCTAATATTTCTGCTTCTTTGTGCAATGTAAGATTTTGCCTTGTCCGTATTGATTAGTTTAAAAGATTCCATTCTTTTTTAAAAAGACGTTTGTTTGTATGTTTCCTAGAAATATTTTCAATGCTTCTTTTAGTGAGTGACAATGGTTAATAACTTGTTCTCGGCTGCTTCTTTTGGTAAAACGTCTGCTTCTTGGTGCTATGTGAGGTTTTTCGTTATTGATTTCTTTAAAAGATTCCTTTCTTTAAAAAAAAAGTTTGTTTGCAAGTTTTCCTAGAAATATTTTCATTACTTCTTTAAGTAAGTGACAATAGTTAATAACTTGTTCTCGACTGCTTCTTTTGGTAAAATGTCTGCTTCTTTGTGCTATGGGAGATTTTTCCTAATTGATTTGATTTGATTGATTCCTTTCTTTTTGTTGAAAGTTAGATTGCATGTTTTTCCTAAAAACATTTTTGTTTCTTCTTTCAGTGAATGACAAAGGTTAATAACTAAAGAAGCAGACGCTTATTCGTGCAATGTGAGCTTTTACCTTATTGGTCTTAACTTCATTTACACGTCATATAAATATATTTGATTTACTACCGTTTCTAAAACTATACTAAAATTATTCTAGTTTCCATGAACTTGGGTATAAACTAAGTTACGTTATTTATAGATTTTTGATGTTATTGTGATGCAAAATCATCATATTTTCTCATATGTCTGTTCATTTTAACTATACTTAAATAAATAACTTGAAAATTATTTCGTAAATAACCTCTAACCGCTCTCTTTCATTGACATATGCGGTTGAATGGACTGTTTATTTATTTTTACTTCTGTTAGATGAGCAAATATGGTTTCTTCATCAAAGTCATTTATCTTGTTCCGATTTCATGACAATGTCTGACATTTCTTTCTTACTATTTCGTCAATTTGACTTCAAAGTAAAACATAGTTTACAAAAGCCTTATTTTCTAAGTATAACGAAATTAACTTTATCGAATGATTATAATCAAATATTTTTAAATTTAAAACAACAGGGCTGAAATGTATCACAATTTGGATTCGGTCTGTTAAAATTTTACATTAATAGTCGCAATATAACTTGCGTTGTTAAGAATTATAAATGTCTTGCTATAGGTTGATTCAATTAACGTTTTACTGCGACCGCGTTTAGACCACAGCGTAAATCTGCACCATTTGCTCTTAGGAATAATGAACGCGTCGACAATAAACTTCGTTAGTATATTTATGACACCTTTCTGAGGTGATTGTATTTTTCATTTTTTAACTATATTTTTCTATTTATCAAATTTCTATATATAAAGTTTGATAGCTTCATATCACTATGAAATATATATTTTTAACTTCAATAGCTGGGAATGTTTTTTTTTTTTTTTTCATTTATTAAAACAGGTTTAAAATTTTATTTGTATGGTGCTGTTTACATGGAGGGAGAATTGAAAAAAAAAAATTACTCCTCTCTACTAAGAGAGTGGCTGTACTAAACGCCATTCCCCTCGCACTAAGCATCATAAAAAGTAAATCTCATAAATCATGGGAAAAAATGGGAAAGTGCTCGTGGCGAAGGTTACTGGGTACATACCCGGTAACCGAAGAATAAGCAAACAAGGCTGCCAAAGGTGCCACCGGAAAGCCCCACGATGCTTCCCATACTGCACGCCCAGCGGATTTAAAAAAGAAGCAAGGACAAACCGTCTTTAAAATTTAACTAATCCTGCCTTAATGTGTCAGTCAAAGGAGGTCGGTCCCTAGTCCACGAGAACGGGTCGAAAATGCTATAGTGACAAGATTCTGCATAAGTCACACAGAAGAATTCAGGGCCACCTTTTGAACGGAAAACAACCGCGTAAGTATGTTCGTTTTGCCTTATGTACTGGACTGTAGAAAACAACTGAAATGTACCAATAGATGCGACACACGAATACTTCAGACCTTCTAGGTACCATTCAAAATTTAAATAACGGTCGGTAGTGGTTTTCTTTTTTTTTCTTCGCTATCTATCGCCTATGAACTACAGTTATTGGGTTGTCCGGAAAATAATGCAGGATTTTAAGTTTTCATTAAAAAAAATCTATATAAAATATTCTGTTTACGTTTACAGGATTACTCATTTGTATGAATGTCAACACTTATTAATCCTCTTCCAAATGATATTGTTTGTTTAGTTGTTGTGTTAATGAGTGCACTGTGCAAAGGTGGTTAAAAAATTTCGGGAGGGAGATTTCAGCCTTGAAGATGAAGAAGGTCGTGGAAGGCCTTCCTCTCTTAATGATGATGTTCTGCGATCAGTGGTGGAAGAAAACCCCAAAACAACTGTTCGAGAACTTGCAGAGCAACTCAAAGTCAGTAAAACGACTGTCGCTGACCACCTCAAGGCGATTGGAAAAGTGAAAAAACTCGAAAATTGCGCTTTGATGTTTGTGCATCACTTCTTTGTCGAAACAAAAATGACCCATTTCTGGCCAGAATTGTTACATGTGACGAAAAGTGGATTCTCTACGATAACACTAGACGTTCTGGACAGTGGCTCGACAAAGGAGAAGCTCCAATACATTTTCCAAAGCCCCCAACTCATCAAAAAAGGTAATGGTTACGGTATGGTGGGCTTCATTTGGTTTAATACACTACAGCTTCTTAAATCCTGGCGAAACCATCAATGCTGAATCATACTGTAACCAAATTAATACCATGCATCAGAAATTGGCAGTAATGAAGCCCTCTTTGGTCAATCGGAAAGGGCCCATTTTGTTGCATGACAACGCTCGACCACATGTGTCACGTGTAACGTCACAAAAATTATTGGAGCTTGGCTATGAAACTTTGCCTCACCCACCCTACTCTCCGGACCTCTCGCCTACTGACTACCATTTTTTTAGACACCTGGACCACTACTTACAACACATAATATTCAAAAATCAAACGGAACTGGAAAATGCATTTATTGACTTTATCAATTCTAAAAATTCTGAATTCTACTCAGACGGAATTAATAAGTTACCAACACGTTGGGAGAAATGTATTGAGAGTATGGGAAATTATTTTGATTAAAGAACATTGCTTTAAAGTAACTAGTTTCTTTTTTTTTGTTTAATACCAAAATCCTGCATTATTTTCCGGACAACCCAATAGTAGAAGCAGGTAGTAATAGTAGTAGTAGTAGTAGTAGTTGCAGTAGTAGTTGCAGTAGTAGTAGTAGAAGTAGTAGCAGTAGTAGTAGCAGTAGTAGTAAAAGTAGTAGAAGCAGTAGTAGTAGCAGTAGTAGTAAAAGTAGTAGAAGCAGTAGTAGTAGAAGTAGTAGAAGCAGTAGTAGCAGTAGTAGTAGCAGTGTTGATTAAAGAACATTGCTTTAAAGTAACTAGTTTCTTTTTTTTTTGTTTAATACCAAAATCCTGCATTATTTTCCGGACAACCCAATATCTTATATAGAAATGAGGAATGATGAGTGGGTGCGGTGTTCAATCCTTTTGTAAAAACGATAGTTCCTCCTCACAGTAAGTTTTTTTAAAGTGAACCGGTACTTCTAAAAGCTATTGTAAAACATTCTTGTTTAATTTTTTTTCTCCAATAATTCATCAATGTATGGCAAACAAAGAAAACCTGGTGATTCATTTATGGTGTGTGGCTAATACCTATTGTTGAGTTTTTTAAAGTTATTTTTGTATTCTTTTAACTAATAACCTGTCAATAAATATTTTTAGATACCTACTGTTTTCTTCTAAGGATTTAATAGTTTCTAATTCTTTTTTTTTTTTTATAGTTAATGGAAATTTTAACATACTGTCTAAGAGCGAAATGAAAACAGTAGCTTTTTGGGACCACGGGTGGTTTCATAATGCCTATAATTGTGGATTTTCTAAATACGGCTATTTCTATTATGTTGTTTATTGAGGAGAATTTTAGGTCTGAAAAGTTCAAACAACCATTTTTGTTAAATTCCAATGTAAAATTTATATTACGGTGTAGAGAATTAATTACTTGGAGGAATTCTTGAGATCTTCTAATGTTCCCGATCATATACATAAAATATAGTGTACACAAAACATACGTTAACAAAACGGAAGAGATTTTATCATATTATTAAATTAATTGAAACAATGGAATGTGTTATTAAGTTTCCGTTTTTTCCATACAATGTTGAATTATTGGGAAAAGTTAGTTAAATTTTTCAACAAGAAGGTTTCAACCCTCCTCCACTACGGTGGTATTATCATTTATACTACTGTTGGGGCGGATCTGACGTCGCATTTTTGAACTATTTTTTTTTTTCGCCAAAAACGCTTTGAACACGAAGAATATGGATACTAATGTTTCTGTAAAGGAAGAAGATAACAAAATGAAGAAGAAGATAAATAACTTTACTCTGGGACTGGTGTCTCCTAAGAATAATCAACATGAAATAAATAAAGGAAGTTCCTTCTATGAAGTAAAATTAAAAAATAGATAGAAATCTTGACAATGTATACCAGTAAGGCAGGCCAGAGGGGAAAATTATGTAAATATAAAACAAAAACAACAAATGTTAACGTGAGGTCTCTGCTTGGAACGGCTGAACAGCATTTCAATGGAATATAATTTTTATTTACAGATTAAAATCGGTTCTGGTAAATCAGTCATACAGTTTCAGACTCAAAAATATCTCATTTCTTTTAGAGAATACACAATTTGAAGGTTATATTAAAATATAAAAAATTAGAATGAAATGGCAAAAAAATAATCACAACCATCACAAAATTTCAAAATCATAATCATAAACTTTATCCATCGTAGATCAAGGAATAGTGCGGGAAAATCAAAACTTCATGCTCCTCGCACATCGATTTTTCACAGTATGCACAATATGAGTTTCCTTTCTTGTCGATGGCACAGAAGTCGCGTTGACTCCTATTTTTGGTCGTATTATTGTTACACGATACTGTCTGTCTTTTTAGCTTCTTGTCTAGCTGTTCACCTATCGCTCTTAGATTCCTCGGAAGAAGTTCGTTAGTGGATTCTTTCTCCATCCACGCCAACGTAATGGCTAAATTTTTGAGAATCGTCGACCGGGTCGTGTAAAGATATGGGTAAAATGCAAAAAGGCTTAAATAATAAATTATTAGTGCATAAGTTATACTATAGTTGGGTATGATCCGACCAAATGGGGGATAAGTGAAGTACGGTACGTATCTTATCGATGTAATCGAGCCTACAGCTTCGGCACGACTGATGACAGATTGAAGCGCGCTATATTTTGGCCCTGGCGCGTCATAAATATTTCAACTGGGTCGCATCCGATCGACCGTAGTAGAGGATGGTATAGAATGGATTTTAGAATTATGAGTACACTTAAAAAACTTGTGAGTATGAACTATCATTTTTAGTATCGTTCCAATTTTAGTATATGCCGCCGGATTTAAGAAAAGTCCTCGAACATGGCAGCGAGTTTCTTACTCCCCTGTTCCGCATTTTGGGGGAAATCGTTTTTTTTTTATTGTATATAGTATGTTTTTTATGTATATCTGTTTTGTCTGAGTGCATGTATTTATTAGCGTGAATGCCGAGGGGTGAGGGTGAGTATAACGTCAACATCCCCTCGAACGATGAAAGCGTGTGATTGTGTGTTCGGGGTCGATGGCGGAATATTTATAAAAGTACCCCATCGACCCCAATCTAGTTTAGTTTAAGTATAGGTCGGTGGAAGAATAAATACTCCACCGACCACACGGAATGAGTGTACTGTATGGATGTATTCAAGTGTATGTATGTATTTATTTGTATGAATGATGTGTTTGAACGGGTATAGAATATAGATTTAGTTTGGGACTGAAATGGCCTAGATTTCGGAAGCCCCAGCAAAAAATAGACCGTTGTATTTTTGGAGGAATCCAAACAATTCGTCGATTATTTTTATTGCATTTCGTAGTGGATAGGCGCCTTGTGTTAGGTATTCTAGGTTAGGCCTGAATGAGTCTTATAGTTTTTAATTTCTCTGTATATTTTTTGGGCTATATTGTTAAAGACATTTTTGTCTACAGACTCTACAATATTGCCATGTTCTCGTAGCCTTCTTTTTTTGACTCACCAGCTTTTAATTACGTTGGGATAGTTGAAACAGGCGTGGTGAAGAAGGTGAACAGCTCTGCTTTATAATCTAATTGTTATTTTACGAAAGTTAAATAACATTTTTATGCAATTTGTAAAATTTCATCGAATGGGCATGTAGGGCGATGTAGCTTCATCCTTTACGATCATATTTACTTAACCTCATTACTTTTCCTGTCCGAACAACATACGTTTTCATCACGCACAATCCGGAGTATCTCCTTCTAAATTGATTTTTTTACGTTCATATATGATTGTTAATTCTTTATTAATATTTAAATGGTAATCCGAATGATCAACATATAAATTTTAAGCATCGACGAACAATTTGTTTATATATTTTATAAGACTGTTCTTCCTTGGTAAAACAACGGTGAAAGAACGATGCTTGATATGCGTGAAGCGGAAAAACACCTTGTCACGTACATTGAGACTAGCAGCCCAATCATGCGTATAAGAACCCTCCTCCAGACCCACAAGTAGGCCATACTGAACAATGTAACTGAAAAAAATCTTAAAGCCATAAAGAAAAGCAATATAACGATCAAGAACAATTAGTTTCAAACCATTTTTTTATTTGTTGTTCTCACTGTTACTTTAAGGTAGTTGCAATGTACAACAAATAAAAAAATTAAAAAATGGTTTGAAACTAATTGTTCTTGATCCTTATATTGCTTTTCTTTATGTCTTTAAGATTTTTTTTTCAGTTACATTGTTCAGTACGGCCTACTTGTGAGTCTGGAGGAGGCTTCTTAGATGCATGATTGGGAGATCATGACAAATTATAATAAATGAAAAACATTTAAATTTTGTATTCAATTGACATTATATAAAATAAGCAACCAGCTTTTTTCTGCTATTTTTGATAGCGTAGTTTCATCAATCAATAAAATTGTGTTTGGAATATGTTAGCGAAACGTTAAGTTCACTAACTTCGTGATCCGCATGACCAATTAATTGGTGAAAAGGTTTCTAAAATTTTTACGGTTAAATTCACATAAAAAAATTTCACAGTCACAAGTTTCCTTTGAACGTATTTATTAATTTTTTTTATCTGATAGAGTTAATTAGAAAGATTTGCAAACTGTTGATATTGATTTCAATAAACCAGGAATAACGGCAATTATTAATAAACCAATTAAAAACGTTTTAGCTGCTATTCTGGTATAAAAATGGTTAAATAGGTGAATAAAAACATGTAAGAAGAAGTTTATGAACGGTATTGTTTGAGATAAAAAGCAAGCGTCACGAGTGGGTTTCGAACCCACGACCTTCGGCTAGATACGCCGCTGCTGTACCATTAGAGCTATCGTGATCTCGATCCACTCTGACTCTAACTTCCGATCGCACCCTCACCTTTTGAATTTTATAATGTCGTGCAATCTATTTGATTCTCGGCGATAAACGAAATGGCTACAGAGAGCTTTAGTGAAGATATACTTTGTTTAACTTATTAAATTCACTAGCATTCGAGGTCCGCTTGGCCAAATAACATCTTTCAATTATGTGTACAGATCAGTGACCGTTAATGGGTAATTATTCAGATATCGTGAGATGCGATCTGGTGTGATTCACGGTATCAGAGTAAAAATACTTTGACGGAATATGAAATATATTTTGCATTGTATAAATTCACTTTTCGAAATTCTATATGTATTTTCTAAATGTGAACGATGTTTGTAAATCCCAGGCCCTGAAGATGATCTCAATAAAAGATCGAAACGTCGGCACGATAAAGAAAATATTTTTCTGAAACATACATCACACCAGACCGCATCTCACGATATCTGAATAATAATCTTTCAATTAATTTATCTGTATTTAAGGTATTGGTTGAGATAACACTAACTTCTCGAGTTTCTCTCTTTTTGGATATTTCTATCTCGACCAGTACCTTCCATAAATGTTAGTTAATTGAAAAATGATAACTGGTCAATTGGACCTCGAACTGTAATGAAACAGATATGAAACAAGAATGTGGTAGTTTGAAACAAAAACGAAATACAAAATAAATAGGTGAAATACATCGTTCAAAATTAATATTTCTATCTTAAAATGTAATTTTTCTAAAGAAACAAATGCTTTGTAATTCACCCAGGCCCTGAAGATGACCCAAAAAGATTGAAACTTTGGTAAAAAAAAAGAAAAAACCTGTTTTTCTAAACTACCTCACTCTAAACCGCTCCTCACAACTGAACAAATTAAAAATATTTTTACATCAGCGAAAAAATGTCACACAGCCAGTACCTTATTTAGGATTTGGCAGTTTTTGTTGTTGAACAATACGAAGTGGGATTTGGTTTTGCTGTATATCACTATACATTGTAGTAGAAAAAACGCAAAGGATCCGTGCCGAATATTAGTTGGCTAACTAAAAATGAGTGAAGGGATTTAGTTGAGGCAAGAGTAAACCTTACTTTAATTAATTTCATTCTCAGCAGGGGTGGCTGGCTACTAAGGGCGGAAAACTGGTTCTGGCCTTTGTTAAGTTTCTTAATATTATAGCAGGGTCAGCAACCTTTGCGCTCATTAAGGTAACAGTTGTACCAAAGAGCTTTTCTCTCTGATTACCCCGAGGAATCTAAGGGGATCCTATATTGAAAAGTGTAGTTACTTCCTTCCAATAAGGACATTGGTATTACGAACATCACGCCGATTTTTTTTCTTGTCGGATTTAATTAAAGAAGACAAGAAAACATGATGTTGAAATGATCGAAAAAGAGAGAGAGGGAAATTCTGAAAAATTGTAAGGATAATCTTTTGCCCATTAAGGCATCAGCGAAATTGATATTATTTTTAATTTTTTACACATGGTAATTGTCTGCAAGCTTAAAACTATATTTTATTTCATTTGAAATATATGTTCACATATTCTTGAAAATAGTATTCTCAGCGAATTATTTCGAGCTAAAGCATTACAATGCCAATTTAACGGATTCGATACTAAATCATTTGTAAAGTCCCTGTAAATTTAGGGGTCACAAAAGTGATTTACGTCAGTGGCGATCTTTATAGTGTCTTTAAATCACTCCAGAGGCAAAAACTCGGCTGCACGGTTTGACACTCGACCAATAAATGTTTTACTATCTGTAGAAACGTCCTAACGAGAAAAATAGGCATGCCGGTACTTTTTTTTTATTTCTGTTAGAAATGAAATCCGGGTTATTCAGAGATCTGTTATCTTTATTTTTGTAAGTGGAAGGAGTGCTTCTTATATTCGAAACTTTGCAGAGTATGTGTGACGTTTAGTGACAGTTAGTTAAGGATTATTCGGAGATCATGAGACGCGGTCTGGTGAGAGGTAGGTTTGAGAAAAAACATTTTTTCTATCGTGCCAACGTTTCGAACTTTATTGAGATCACCTTCAGGTCTTGGGATTTATAAACTTTGAGAAATGGTTTACATCACAGCATCAATTACCCAACAGAGACATGTAAGCTCAGTCACAGCTACGCTAATATCATTAATCAAATTCAAGATCGACAACATACATCATCATCACATCACACAAAACATATAAAACAATCATCACATTCCACACATCAACCATTTCTCTTTAGTCCAATTCTTCATCTATTTGGTTTCCATTCCGTAATTATCTCCGTCTCTATAATCGTGAAAGGATAATCTGGCCGGATCATTACCCATTTTTCCCATTGTTGGCTCCTTTCCATTCAAAGAAGCCGACTCCTCATATAAAAAATGCCTTTCTATTCCCTACTTCCCAACCCCTTCAAAATCCAACGAATACACATCTACACAAATACTTCGACTAAATCTAATATATTCTAGCATTTTTTAAACTAAAATGTTCTAGCAATATATACGTTTATTTATTAAGAAATCGTGCGATTCGGTCTGGTGTGATGTAGGTTTCAGAAAAACCTTTCACATCACACCAGACCGCATCTCACGATTTATAAATAAATATCGATTAACGGTCACTAATTACCACACATATAAAGTTATTTTCACATCCTACATGTTTTTGTAACATTCAAACAATGTTGGTAAATTCCAGGCTCTGAAGATGATCTCAATAAAAATCGAAACATTGGCGCGATAAAAAAAGATATTTCTCTAAAACGTAGTCACTAAACAGCATCTCACAATCTCCGAATAATTTATCAAATATATTTTCATACAACGTATTTTAGAAGTTAGTTACTCGGCACAACAAAAAAATTTTATTGTACCCTATCTGATTAATATGAAACGTTTGTTTTACGTTTAAAACAATGAAAACTGATTATCTATTCTTTAATTTTTATTACGTTTTAATTGAAAAATAAATCCCTTTTTAAATTGCCTAATCGTTAAAAAAAAAGTTTGAAAAGTTAAATTGCGAGGATGCAAATCGAACCTACACCCTCTCAGAAGTTTGGTCCAGCATCGCATAAATTTAGTTCAAGTAAGAGCTTTCCCAGTTTGAATCGGCCTACCACAATCACCAAGGGAAACTGAAACTTGACCGTTCACCGCAAACGGACGGTTATTAGCAAGCAGTGTTGGCCTTAGTCAGTTCATCTCATTTTGTTTTCCTTATTTAGTACGTCGCTCACATTATAAATCACACGTTTGTGAACAGTGATTCAGAACACAAACAACAACTGCTATCAGTCCCCAGCGATACTTAATGATTATAAGGAAATTTGTGCAAAATTCAAAAGAAACATAATCTCATTATCAAGTTTTATTAACTTAAAATACTTTTAAAGAGTTAAATTAAACTTATTTTATTTTTTATTAACCCTTTTATTACGTTATGTTTTGATCCTTAACGACTGGAGGAAATTCATGATTAACCTTCATAAACTTCATCCATGGTTGTTCTTTATGGATTCTACAAATTATGAGAAAAATGTAAACGAAAAAACTAATTAAATAGCTTTCATGAAACTTCTCATATTATAAAAAGTTAAAATTTCTTCAAACCAATCGATATTAACTAATTAGTAGAAATGATGAATGGTGGAAGGAGTGTGCGGTGTACAATCCGTTTGTAATTCATGTCGAGAGACGTGGGTGTAGAACTCCTCTGATGATGGACTAAAAGCTCGAAATCCGGATCGTTGAAACCAACTTATTGTGAGTGGTAACTAATTCGCTCCCGCCTGAATCGAAATGTATAAACCTTAGCGAAATATGAAAATATCAATATCTTACGTCAAATTGAACGATACTTGTATTTACCTATGAGTAATTATTCAAAGAAAATGCATTTAAAATAGTGAATACTTCAGTATTTTGGTGAATAATTGAGAATATTTTTGAGATTAATTAATTGTGTAATTATAAAGATATTCGGATAGTATACGTTCTCATGAAAGGCCAAACTTTCGAGACTCCCTCTCAAGGCTTTATTGACCGGAACGCGTACAAAATCAATAACAGCATGGTATATAAAAATTCATATGTAGTTTATAGGTAACATTAAAAACTATCAGTTGTTAGCAAAACTTTACCCTCGAATTCTTAAATTATTTTCGTTGTAGTTTGTAATGGTTTTTCGCCAATTCATAAACACGTTTTTTCAAATTATTATTAACAAATTAGAGAAAGCGAAAGGAGTGGTCAGGAATAAATTAAAATTATAATAGGATATCGTACTGCCTCACCAGTCGGTATCAGTAAGTCATTCAGTCGTAATTAAGGGCAATGTCATTTTCTCAGTGCGAAAATTACTTGACCAGTCTTCAGTTATATGTTTGGAACACCAAAGGCCGTTTTTAAAAAAGATTTAT
>CM077106.1:16455674-16470779 GCA_039619505.1 Cimex hemipterus | reverse complement strand
GTAAAATTTAAACAATGTTTATAAATCCCAGGCCCTGAAGATGATCTCAATAAAGATCGAAACGTTGACACGACAAGAAAATGTTTTTCTAAGGCCTACATCTCCCCAGACCGCAACTCACGATCTCCAAATAATCATTGACTAACAATCAGTAAACACCACACACTTGAAATAAGAAAGTTAAGATAAAAGATAAATTTTCGTAAGAACCTATAGAATAGAACATAAACAATATTATTATTCAGTCACTTTTTTTGTTTAGAATGGAACATAAATTTGACTACATTAAAATATATACTAGGTCGGGCAATCTTCCAATTATCATATGTGAAATGCTCTTCCAACATCCCCCACCCGAGATGGTAATATGTTGCAGAAATATATAGCGGCTCGATCGTTTTAACACTTCACAGTTCAAGCGAGCGGAAAAAGGGAAATGGCGTGTTCCGAATGGGAAAATTTCAAGTCCTGGCTAATCGGATGAACGGTAGAAGTAATTTGAGACGACACATAGGTTGGGTGAAAATGGGGGCGGATGTAAGACGTCGACTTTGCCCCCTTCCCTTTTAAATTTTATCCCAATCCGTTTCATCCTTAATGAATCATATGCGCTCATTTCATTCTATTTCAACAAAGTATGTTTTAAATAAACTATTACCTTTATTTTAATATGCTCCGGCACTTTCTCATCGATTCCTTTTCTTGATTATTTTCCGGTTAATTAGACTATGTTTACTCTCCATTTTTAACTGTTTTAAACAAAATATTAAATGTTTATTTACTAAATCAAAAAGATCGAAAAGTGATCAGTGTAGTCAAATAAACTGTTAACGATAAGCAGACAAGTCCGCAGTTTTTAACTTTTCTTTTATTATTCAGATATCGTGAGATGCGGTCTGGTGTGTTGTAGGTTTCAGAAAAACATTTTCTTTATCTTGCCAACTTTTCGACCTTTATTAAGATCATCATCAGGGCTCAAAGTGTTTGTCTTCTGTGTAATTGTGCCATTCTTGCGTGTCGTATTGAGAGCGCCCTACACGGCACACAAGAGTGGTACAATTACGCAGAAAAGAAACATTTTGAGCCCTGAAGATGATCTCAATAAAGATCGAAACGTTGGCACGTTAAAAAAAATGTTCTTGTAAAGCCCACATCACACCAGGCGGCATCTCACGATATCTGAATAATTATCGATTAACGGTCACTAATCCCTACACATTTTTTGTATTTTTTTCCAATAAGAACATCGATGCGTTGGTTTTTTCCAAAATTGTATATCTCTTCTAACCAACTTTCAAATACCATTAAATTTGTCTTACCAACATTCTACACTGCAATAGGTTTTAAAATATTAATATTTCGAACGATTGGTGTATTAATGAATAAAAAATATAAAAATTGATATATTTTGGTATGTCAAAATATCAAGAAATACGAACTTTAACATTAAAAGCAGTTATTTTAATTCAGTAAAGTTTGTTATGTTTTTATATAAAGTACAAACCATTAAAGCTAGCCTTGTCAGGCAGGTAAAGGTCTAAAGATAACTATTTAAATATGGATGCCAATCCTCATTTCTTATAAATTTATGTTCCATAACGGGGAAGTTTAGGGGGCCGATAAACAGCCGCCACCATCACTGTTTTTCTGTGTGTTTGTAATTTTTTCCTGGTCTTTCAAGAGTATTTTTCAATCCCAGTTATTTGAGCATCTCAATCAGATATTGACTCTGCTTTTGTACGAAAACTAAGTCGATATAGAAAAATTTTAGCCTCTCATGTGGATCTTAGGTTGTCAATTGCAGAATAGACTAGACAAAATATAAATAGATATTCATCACCACTTTATACAACTCTGGAAGTCTGATCGCATTCACTCTCCCAGAGTGGTCCCTATTCATCGGAGTCGGATCGGGCTTACTAATTTTACTTTTACTCTCCAGACAGAACGCACCCAAAACAATGAACTCGGGCGGGATTAAACAACCCCTTCCCTTTACGCTAATAAATTACATTCATTCCAATTAATTAACACAGCCTACACGAACAGAATTCACATTCTTTCCCCCAGAATACCGATATGCTACAGGTTGAAGTCTAACCCACTCCATTCTCGCTATTAAATTACTTTTTGGCGATCGTGAGATGCGGTCGGGTGTGATGTAGGTTTCAGAAAAACATTTTTTTCATCATGCCAACGTTTCGATCTTTATTAAGATCATCTTCTGCGCCTGGAATTTATAAGGGTTGTATGTAAGATACGAAAGAATAATGAATTCATACAATGGTACAAATTTTAGATTCAATCAAAGTATTTGTATCCTTTGTAGATGTGTCATTCTTGTGTATCGTGTTGAGTGTGTCTGCGGGATATTGATGTTTTATGTTTATATACGTTGGATGTTGACGTGGTCCGGAATGAAGTCGAGAATAGAAAAACGTGTTTGTATGAGTAGTCGGCTTCTTTCGGGTAAAAGGAAAAAATGGGTAATGGTTCGGCTTGATTATTCTTTCAATATTATATAGACGGGGACAATTAGTGAAAGGAAAGCCTAATTTTGAAGTATTAGATTATGTAGAAATGTTTGATGAGCGGAATGTAACGATGGTTTTATGTAGTTACATGTTTTGTGTGATTTGATGATATTTGCGAGGCTGCGACTGAGTTTACCGTGTACGTTCTGTGATTGATGCTGTGTTTATCCCCGTTTATGTAAACCATTTCTAAAAAACTGCGTATATGTTTGTTTTGTTCTGTGGGTAATATTTTTGGATTGTTTAAGTCGAAATTGTGTTGGTGTTCAAAATGGTGGTTAGACTGTAGGATTTTGTTTGCGCTTTTTGCAATCATACGTTGCTTTACTTTCTTATCCAGATATTGCGTTATGATACCGACCTTGTAATTATTCTGAAATCGTGAGATGCGGTCTGGTGTGATGTAGGTTTCAGAAAAACATTTTCTTTATCGTGCCAACGTTTCGATTTTTATTCAGATCATGTATTATCTACGTCAAACCCGAACGCGCATCTCACGATCTCCAAATAGACATTGACTAAATGTCACTAAACGCCACGCCCTCATAAATTAGGTTTACTCTCCAAGCAATTACACACTCATCTAGAACAACCCTTTCCGTTCATGCTAATAAATTAAATTCATTCTGATAAGTTAATATAAACACAGCACAGACACAACGCCCCCTCTATTCCATGAGCTATCCCCAACACGTCCCCGAGGTGTATAGAAATATTGCCTATAAACATCAAGTCTTTTACAATTGCACATTTTTATTCCTACAAAATGGGTTTGAATTTTGAAAACTTAAAGTAATTACTTTTTTTAAGTATTGCGTTTTAAAGTTTCTGTTAAAAGGATTTACATTAAATGATACTGATAAAGTTAATTAACTTCCAAACATTTGGGGGATCAAAGTTTTTTAATTATTCAACTGTTAATCTTTTAATAAACAAAGTTGTTTACTGTTAAACTTGATTCGGTCTCAATTCCTCCAGTTCAAAAGCCTACCTCTGCACGGATATAACTTGAAACCGGAGTAATACGCTCTTTTAATGGACCAACGCAAATTATATTAACGCGATATTAATTTTTTTTTTACATCTCACTGTATTATTCGGTGTTTTTTAATGTTATGAAAACATATTGCTACCGTTAGGCGATATTAATATAAACAATTTTTCAGCCGGTTTTATACTTTTGTAAATAGTGACTTAAATGGGACGGATTTATTGCAAGTGACAAACTGGAAGAAATTTTTAATAAATAGTGGTGAAGTTTTTATCAATTTATTTATAATTGCCAACTAGAGTGGTGCAAATAATCACGGAAGGCAGTTCATCTTAGCAAGCAAACAAATCATTAGTTTTAAGGAAAATAAATGTATGCTCAAATTGGCCGAGAAGTACCTAAGCATCACATAACTTTAAAAAAAAAGTGCGATATGATAATAATTTAATCAAGTGTATTGAAAACTATGTAGGCCTCGGTACAACGCCGATTACTTGAAAAGTTCAAAAATCTTATTTTTCAAAGGTTAACAATTAAATGGGGGTTTAGGCGTTTAGGCACTTATCACTGTAAGTTAAATGTCTCGGGTTCGAATGCAAGTTCGCTGGTCGTGCTTACAAATGGTTTTAAAAACACCGACACTGCGGGGAGGCATATGACCTCTCCTATTGTGAGTCCTGATTAAAAAAAAACTCATTCTTACAACACTTGACCTGTGTTTGGTCAAATGGTATACTGCGCCCTTTTCGAGCTATTGAATTCCCTGTTCTGTGCATCAGTGCGTACAAATTCATCAAGGAACTTGGTTATTAGGCCCTGTATTAGTGGCTTTTTTCTATGACTGCGTTAAACGTTCACAAACTCTTTCTTCAACTGAGAAATGTGTTAAGACAGTTTGTGCTAGGGCTTCTTCTGCCTTTCACATTATGTATCAGTACCGTGATGAAGGTTGTAACTCTTTTTGAAGTTCCCATTCGTCCTGCCGGGTTCCGTTAAGAATCCATTTAATCAAATTCTTAGGAAATTCGGTGTCTCTGACTGCTAACTTTGATGCATTTGGTACTTTCTTCTCTTTTCAATGCACCAGGAGGTTTTTGGATTGTTTGTATTCAGTAAGTGGTTTATGTACCGTAAAGCAGAAACACACTTATCCGATGCAACTCCATGAGAAGCTACCCGACACAAATCTAAACTCCGATTTTACATAAAGTTGCATTACCCCCGAGCACATCTACCCCATACTATGGCATGCTAACCTACTCGCAGTGTTGGGCAAAAATTATTCATGTCTAATGATTAATGATTGATCACTCAGAACGTTAGTCATGATTGGTAGTAAGTGACTAATTTAGTCATTAGTCACGATATGTGATTGATGGCTAAATTAGTCATGCCTAACATTAAATACGAGGCATGACTAATTTAGTCATAATATAGTTAGTCATGACTAACATTAAATACGAGGCATGACTAATTTAGTCATAATATAGTTAGTCATGACTAAATTTCAATAAATCATATTCGTATGGGTGCACAAAAGATGAAAAATACACTATTTCATCACATTTAAAAAAATTGTAAGGTTTTCGTTTGGGATAAAATTTTTTGAGGTTGGCCTTAAGCACGACTCTCATCTCAAAATTTTATCCTGAGTCTATTGAATTTTGGTAGGTGGTCATTTTAGCCAGAGTTGGGCAAAATCTAACTAATTCAATCATGATTAAGATTTTTGATTGAAGTTTAATCATGATTGAATTAGTCATGAGTAAATTAATCATTGTATGATTTAGTCATACCACGTGATTGAATTAATCATGACTAAATCATATAATGATTCATTTAATCATGACTAATTCAATCATGATTAAACTTCAATCAAAAATGTTAATCATGATTGAATTAGTTAAATTTTGCCCAACTCTGCCTACTCGACCCTCTGCGAACCCCACTGTCCAGATTTTCGTCGGGTCGCATTGAATGCAGTCGAAGACAAAGGAACCGGACACTCATATTTTTATTCAAACTAAATGTATTATTGCCATTATATTAATTACAACATGCTTATCTTAATATAAACCTAATTAACTGTGATTAAAAATTAATTAATTTTAATTTAAAAAATTAATTTTAATGGGTTGGTAGAAAATTAATCAAAACACTGGAATACGATTTTTTGATGTAATGAATTTAACTAATAATTTATTGTGCTCCCTTCGGCGGTATAAATACTAAAATTGAAACAATTTATTACACGGTTTTGCTCATAAAATTTAATTAACAATTTATTTCATAGTTTTGCTCATAAATTTACACCATATTGTAACGTCGGGTAGCATCAGAAAAGGTCACTCATATTTTTTGTAGTTTATTTCAAATTAAGTACATGCAATTTTGTCGTTTAATAATTACAACTTATTTTAATGTAAACGAAATTAAACGAGATCAAAATTGCCGAGGTTTTTATAAATATTGTTTAATTGTGATGGTTAGGAGAATCTTTATTTACAACAATTATGTTAAACAAACAATTTTTTACATGCTTGTGCTCATAAAATTTAACTAACAATTTATTACAAGGTTTTGCTCAAAATAGTGCATTAAGAACAAAAGATGCCTTGCGATTGTGATTATTGTGACAAACGCTGTGGACTGTACGCGACGTGTGCTTGCGACGTATGGATGTGCACACCCGTCAAAAAATATGGCAAGGGGTCGGGTAGCTTCGGGTAGCGTCGCATGGTATAGGATCGGGTAAGTGTGTTTCCGGCTTAACTCTGTAAGTTTTGCAATTCAACTCTAGGAAAGATACTTCAGTTTTAATGTTCCGATCGTTTCTTGGCTGTCTGGCATATATTTGTCTTTACTTACCCACTTCCCACCATGGATCTCACAGACTCTAAAGAATTATTTATAGCAATGTACCGAATGTGGGAGGATTATTCTAAAATTGGAAAATAGTTGAAAATGGACAACCCTGTCTAACCCGATAATTTAGTCTGAAAATTCATATACTCCTTCTTTTCTCTTCACCCTTTAATCTCCGGAAAAAATATTTTTTTAGCTTTATAAATATGTTATAATAGCGAATATGAATTGTATAATTGACTTCCCTAATCCTCGGGTTTTCACCTTGTTTAGTGTATTCCATGGATATATAAATAAATAACTTCCGTATTCCTATAATTTTCTCTGTCGGCAATCCTTTCTACCCAGGACAATTGTATAAATATTTGATGTTTGTTGAATAAATCCATATTTATCTCTTGTGGCAACCCACAAAGACGTTTCTAATAGGCTCCCGGCATATCTTCGGACAATCAATATTGACCTGTTGAACTAATCTCGGGTCGATTTTCTCTGTAAATATTTTACGTACTATATTCAATATTTTATGGTCCTCGGCGCGGCCATTTAGAGAGGCGAAAGCGAAGTTATTTTAAAGTAAAAACAATTTTGGACAAACCGTGACGAATTTTTTCAAGATTTACCGGCTGGACCCGTAAAACGGAATGGAGCTAATAATGAAGAAAATCTTTATTTGCCCTACGCAATTCTCCCCTGTACGCCGTTATCTCATAAAGTTGTAGGGAATTGATAAACGGCCAGATGGAGGGGCTGTATAACAGGGGTTCCGGGGCGATGAACCCTGAAATAAACGTTCTTTGTACGGAGTTGAGGAAAAAGAGGAATGTAAAAAATTTGTTGAGATAAAATAAGGCAGATGGAACAGCTCGCAAGTCAATAACATATATAATCAATAAGACAATGTACGACTCACTCACGCACTTATACGCCATCTCGCTTCTACCTTCATCTGCCTAGACTGTTACCTATGTTTTGCACACGAAAAAAGTATGTAAAACTTTTGATTACTGATTTGCGACTTGATATTGCCTATATATATATAAGGTGTTGGTTGAGATAAAAAAGTCAGTGGCACGAGTGAGATTCGAACTCAAGACTTCCGCTAAATACGCCGCTACTCTACCAGTTCAGCTATCATGACTTCAATCTTGTCAGACTCCTCATCTCAACATATCACCTCGTCGAACTTTTCCTCCTTTTTGCCATTTTTTAAATGTCCTGTAACCAGGATTTGATTCACAGCGACTTACGAAATGAGGAGCTTAAAGGAGCTGTTAGTGATGAGTACTGTACTTCTTTCACTTATTTTTACTTTTACTTTCACTCTAAAAACCACTTAAAATAAAGCTAACATCTCCCACACAATTTCAAAACTTACGCTAATAAATACATTCATTTCGGGTAGGAAAACCACGTGGGGAAAAAGCATTGAAAGCATATGCAATTATTCGCTTCAAGTATTTGACAAATCGTATAGAAATGTGTGGTGATTAATAACCGTCAATCGATAATTAATCAGAAATCGTGAGATGCGATCTGGTGTGATGTAAGTTTCAGAAAAACATTTTCTTTATCGTCCCAACGTTTTGATCATTACGCAATCTCAATACGACACACAAGACTGGCACAAATACACAGAAGACTTTGAGCCCTGAAGATGATTTCAATAAAGATCGAAACGTTGGGGCGATGAAGAAAACGTTTTTTCTTAAACCTACATCACACCAGACTCTTTGGCGTTTGGACCTTTCGGATCTACGTCTTTTTTATGTTGAATAGAGGTTATGTTTTCGGCTGGTAGGGAGGCTACCCGTCGCTCACAAGACGTTCTGAGGGTTTGCCACTACGATGGAACGGCACGCCTCTTCCGCCTTTAAAACTTGGGACGCGAAGGATATGGGATGGGAAGGAAAGGTTAGTGAAGAAAAAGAAATGTGGGGTTAGAGATTCTGAAGATGACAGATGCCAACAAGGCACGGAACAGGGAATGTGGATGCAGTTTAACGTCAAGCACAAAACGACGAATTTAATTACAAAACAATTGTTTAATTTGCACAGTGTCACTTCCTACGTCCGGGTACATTCGTTTTTTAAGTTACCCAAATGCTTTATTCAGTTTGGTGCCGTCATCAGTGAGGAACCAACATATCAAAACGTGCTCACCGATTCTCAAGCTAATACCCTTTATCAAAGGCAAAAATTCTCCCATTTGAATAAAATAAGAAATACTTATTTTGCCTTTGTTAATTATAACAAAATTGTTTATTTGTTTTTGGTGTGCACGTGAGCGGGTAATGCCATTTATTTTTGCATACCCTGCCATTTTATGCAATTCATTTTCAATAGACCATACAAATTATAATTGTTATAATTTACTATCGCAAAAAGTGTGATAATAAAAATAGAGGCTGTTGGTCGTGAAAATAGAAAATTTAATCTAACCGGAGCGCTCGGTAGAAAAGCTACATTTGGAAAAACCTTTCCTTTTGAGCTGTGGTGCTGCTTAATTGTGTTTATTTTACCGTGAAAAGAGGGTTTTTCTTTCCCCTCATCCTCTACGAGGTCAGAAATCATTCTAAGGCTTTCTTTTTTGGCTTGCATCCCTTTTCTTATTTAATCCATTTCGTTGTCAAAAATAAATCATCCAACTATAACAACAAATCGATTAACCTAGAGGGGTGAACGCCTCGTGTAAAAATTTAAAAAAATCTTGCCCTCCTTTGTTATTATTATCAAGATACGGTTGTAATAAACGTACATAATTTGACTCCGATATTACTCAATTTTTAAATCTAAAATTTTTAAGTTTCATTTAATGTTTCAACTTGAAATTGAAAGAATCGGCAGCTTAATAGAGACTCTATGCTTATGAACTTGAATGCATGTAAGGGAGAAATGTAGTGGGAGAATATGTAGCCTATAAGGGAAAAGAGATAGGTAGATAGATAGATAGATAGATAGAGAGAGAGAGAGTGAGAGAGAAACAGGATGATAGACAGACGGACAGCTAGAGAGACAGAGAGAGATAGCGACAAAAGAGTGGCAGAAGGAGGTAATGGTAGAGAGGGAAGAAGGAGAGGGAGGAAGGAGAGGGAAAGAGAGAGTGTGTGTGTGTGTGTGAGGTGGTTAGAGGGCGGGAGTGGAGGAGAGAGAGAGAGAGAGTGTGAGGAGAGAGAGAGAGAGAGAGAGAGAGAGAGAGAGACAGAAAGACAGACAGACGGACAGATAGAGAGACAGAGAGAGATAGTGAAAAGGGGGAGAGGGACGGAGTGAGAGAGAGAGAAGGAGGGAGGGAGAGAGAAGAAGAGGGTGAAAGAGAGTGATAGAATTGAGGGACAAATAGTCAAACGGCACTATTCTACACTTCAGCAAGACTGATGAGTTATACTGGTTTGGCATAAATCACTAGTTGAGAATTGTATAGCTACGGTTCCATTAACGAAGATTTATAGATAAATAATTAAACACATAACCCAAATAGATAATGTGTTAATTCTAACAGCAGATAATTTGTTAAATAAGTCTGAAGGCACAGGTATAAATAGGCCGTATCGATTAGAGTGATTCACTAGTACTACATGGAAATTACGAGTAGGTTTAGTAAAATAGGTTTTATTCAGGTGCAGAAGAATTAAGCAGGGGTGATGCTTGTATGTTAAGGGATAATTTCGCCATTCTTCTATGTCCTGTACAGCATCTAGGCATCTAGGGCGGGAGGATTTGATTTCCTTAAAGAACCGGTGGGGCAGTGCGTAAAAAAAGGTTGTAATATCAAGTATATTCTATTGGGGACAGCTCTCTCCACGAGGAGGGTTCATAAATATCAACGAGTTATCAATTGTATAAATTCATGTTATTGCCCATTTGTTCGTGTTACCCGACATGGAATATCGGTGAAAAACTCTATTATCAACAGTTTTCGGACGGACGTGTAGCTTACTTTTAGTGAACAAAATTTTATTTAATATTATAGAACTTATTTAGTTGTTTTTGTATTTGACCTCCATGCATAATACTCTGTATTTCACTTCTTTCTAGCATTTATTTGGCGTTGAGTTTATATCTATATAACATACTCGCTTGTGACAGTGAGATCGTTTTACTTGCATTACCATGGAATTTCGTTTATTCTGTGCATAATTCTCCTTTGTTCCACTCTTGTGGTCTGGTGTTGATTCCAGATCTGATTATTTTTACGTGGCCATATTTTAAAAGGTAGATAAATAGCCTTTTATTTACCGTATCATGCGCTCGTGGGAATAATGTAATTTCACGACCCGAGATTTATTTTTATTTATATTCACCCTTATAAAATGTTTATATCAAAATATACAGGAAAATCATAACATAGATTCAAATATAGTCACACGTGATCGTGCTATAGAAACGAAATTAATCCCCTGGAAAGTATGGAATTTGTATTGGCGAAAATCTTTTTTTTTTTTTTTTACATTATTATCTCCTATTTTCCTTTTTCGGACGTGGATGGAAGTGGATGGATGGATACCAGGGACTGAGCACTGCAGCTGTACAGCTTATTGTACTATACTCTGGCTCCATTTTTGGGGGAGGGCTCACAACACGAAGTGAACTTGAGCCCCCGTTGTACCAGTGTTCTTCCATCGAAGAAACTAATTTTTGAAGGGGGTTGGGACCAGGTTCAGGGTCGCTGAGATCCGGTACCGCCCCTTCCATTGATGAGTGCCGTGTCAATTTCTTTTAATTGCGGCCACCGGTCCCCTTAGGGGGCAGAAAAAATTCCAGAGGCGACGGAGGGGATCGAACCCACGACCGCGGGGTCTACTAGGCGAGAGTCTGACGCTTTAACCACTCGGCTACCGCGGCCCCCCCTTTTTTTTTCTCTCTGGTCTTCCTTCATAACGAATAAATCTTTCGCATTTTTTGGACGTACATCTTTCTTTAATTTTCACTATTAAATAAAAGGAAAAGATGTATTGGTAACCTTGTTTTTATGTGGACCGGGCTAAAATACAAGGCTTACTTCCGAACAGTGTAATTAGAAAGAAAATTCATTTTCATAATGTCTATTAGGAGGTTGACGCGTCGGCTGAAACGGCGGCCGACCTTTGGTGGAACGTTGAGGAAAGAAACAAACATTATCTGTCAACAAAGAATGACAGATTTTGTAGTACCATTTTTTAAAATTTCTTGTCCAACCAATCAAACCATTTGAGGTCAATTAGTATAACATGCCAAAAGTTTTCGACAAAATTGTACAAAAATTGTTTTGAAGATTTGATATGTAGACTAATGTAACGTAGATTTTATAAAAACGTCAGGGCATTCTCAACACGCAAGACATTGAGGCGCGTTCTCGAAAACAAACATCAAAATTTCATTTCAACCAATACCTTACATAAAGATTAATTAATTGAAAAAATTCAACTAATCCGAAACAAATTATTCAGAAATAGTGAGATGCGGTCTGGTACGATCTAGGTTTCAGAAAAACATTTTCTTTGTCGTGCCAACGTTTCGATCTTTGTTGAGATCATCTTCACGCCGGGGATTTACAAACATGTTTTGCATATTAAAAATACGTGTTGAATTATAAATATTAATTTATATAATGCTAGAGATTTTAGATTAAAAAATCATTTTTTAGTCTAGAATTTTCTAGCATTGTATACATTATTTTAATCCAAAATTTACTAGTATTGAATATATTCATTATTTCCATATCCTGCAAGTGTTTGTTGCAATAGTTAAATAACGTTTAAAAATTCCAGGCGCTGAAGATGATCTTAATAAAGATCGAAACGTTGGCACGACAAAGGTTTTTCTTATACTTACATCACACCAGACCGCATCTCACGATTTCTAACTAATCAAAGGCTAACGGTCATGAAACACCACACATTTTACTATGTGTAGACACATGTTGAAGCTAACATAGCCAAACCTCCTCTGTGTGTGTGTGTGTGGTGTGTGTGTGTGAGAGAGAGAGAGAAAGAGAGGGAGATAGAAAGAAAATGAGAGAGATAGAGAGAAAGAGAGTGATAAAAGAGGGAGAGAGAAAGAGAGAGAGTGAGCGAAAAAGAGAGAGAACAAAAGAGAGAGAAAAAAAGAAGGAGGGAGAAAGTGAGAGGAAAAAGAGGGAGTGAGAAAGAGAAACAAAACAGTGAGAGAGAGGGAGAGAGAGAGAGTGTGTGTGAGAGAGAGTAGAGCAAATCCTACGCAATCGCCTTGTAATAGCTACGTAAAAACGATGGTACCTAGGAAGGATAACCCTGTGATATAGTTCTAGTACGATGCTCCTTATTGAAAAACAAAAAAAAAAACTCGAGAAATATTTTTTTTGCATTGTATAAATTCACTTTTTCCCACATCCTACGTGTATTTATTAAATTTCAACAGCGTTTGTAAATCCCAGGCCTTGAAGATTATCTCAATAAAGATCGAAACGTTGGCACGATAAAAAAAATTTTTTTCTCAAACCTACATCACACCAGTCCGCATCTCACGATTTCCGAACAATTATCGATTAACGGTAACTAAACGCTATACAAAAGAAGCAAATGTTGTACAGGTAATCAAAACGAACGGGACACTTTTTGACGTTAACACTGCGTGTACATTTGATGTGCAGTTAGAGGGAAGATAAAAAGTAGCAAGGCTCCAGGGGGAAAACTGAACAGAAAAGTGGTTGTGAGGTAACATCCTTATCCGTTTGGTAGGTTGGGGATTTAGCGTAAACCATGCATTTTTCATATTTTAATGTACTGTTGAGCTGAATTTTTAAACAACTATAATCTGCATTACTTAAGTTCTTATTGTATCTCCAAATTATATTAAACTGAGGAAATAACTATTAGCATTTCAGAATGCAATAAACAAGTTTTTAATTGTAATAGAAGCCATTCGGAAAGTTATATATTACACTATAGAAAATAGATAAACATAGATAGTTTTACACCACTTTTGTACCATTAACCGCAAAGAAAGCTGGTTCTTTTTTTCTGCTATATGATCAAACGGACAGCGAATTTAAGCGTGAAAATCAGCCCGAGGGCTTATTAAACGGTTAATGAAAATTTAAATATTAAACTGCTGTGTAGAAGAACAAGGAATATCGTAAACCAACAATAGGCTAACGCATGGTGGCGGGGCGGGGACTCCACTCAATTTGCATTTTAATGTGAGCTTTAGAAGGCGCTAAATGAAGTTTGCACTAGCTGACTTCAATTCTCCTCTTTCCCTTGAATGGTAAAGCACATTTCATGGTAGGCTTAAAGCGACAACTCATAAACGCGCTATTAGTTCCCAAATCAGGACAATACCCTCACTATTAAATCTTTATTTAAAACCAAATATCTCCCGATTTAATATTTTACTTGTTATTTTCGATGTATTCATATAAATTATAATACAAATATGATTTTGGTTCTTCACCTATAACGAGACAAGCCACACCTACTCCCGCTTTATACCCATCCTTGCAGTCGAGACAAAAATCAGCTTACGTTAGCCTAATTTCGAAAGGTATTTCTCAAATCAAGTACCGTTCCCAGTGTCAGTTATCCCACCGGGTGGATTCAGAGGTGAAGTAACTTTTCGATGTTCGAGATAGAGACCGCCTCACTGCTCTTATAATAGAGCTAATCAGTTCCTGATTTCATGTCGCTTGATCTGGTCCCTTTATCTTCCAAATTTAATGCGTTTAATGCGTTCCTTTCTCACGTCCGGATATCAAGTAAAAAAATTGTTGAGGTACTTCATCAAACTTTTGTTTGCTTTGCCTTCTTGTACTCAAACTTTGTCTGTATTGCTCTATCCTGCGACGGACTTCGGTTACCTAAACTTACCTTAAGTCCGAGAAATGGCTTCCAGTTCCAAAGCCCACGTACAGCGAAATTAGCAGAGTGCGCTGTGATGAAAGCGTGAGGGAATTAAAATAAAGAAAAGTAAAATGAAACAAAACTTTTTTGACCAAAAATAAATTTATTAACTTATGTGTAGAGATTAGTGACCGTTAATAGATAATTATTCAGATATCGTGAGATGCGGCCTGGTGTGATGTAGGTTTCAGAAAAACATTTTCTTTATCGTCCCAACGTTTCGATCTTTTATTGAGATTATCTTCAGGGCCTGGGATTTACAAACATAGTTTATATTTAGAAAATACATATAGGATGTGGACAAGTGAATTTATACAATGAAAAATATATTTTATATTCCATCAAAGTATTTCTACTCACTGAAAATGTTTGTTTGAGAGTTTAATTTTTTAGTTGAATCTGACTGGCACTCTCAACACGACAAGCAAGAATGGCACAATTACATAGAATACAAACACTTTGAGTGAGTAGAAATACTTTGATGGAATATGAAATTTATTTTGCATTGTATAAATTCATTTTTCCATGGTTTTCATCAGTTAGAGAAGCTAGGTTCAGTCCGCTGCAGAGATCAGGAGCCGAGTCTTCTATTAGTCCGAAATTTTCTTCAACTACCTTCTTTGAAGTAAGGGGCATTTGTCCCACTTACACATGTCCGTATGCGACCTCTAACGACTCGTGACAACTTAGAAACCCGTGTTCATGCCTTAGTTACACACATCAAAGCTTCATTTTAAATATATCTACAAAACCCTAAAACTCCCCGGCCAGTGCTAGACCAAAATTACAGGTGAGGAAATATTAATAGAAATTAATTACGGTTTTTAGTTGAGATGAAAAAAAGTTAATGGCACGA
>CM077106.1:16411291-16455664 GCA_039619505.1 Cimex hemipterus | reverse complement strand
CTCTACCACCTGAGCTATCGTGACCTCGATCCTCTCGGACATCAACTTTTTTTCATCTCAACTAAAAACCGTAATTAATTGTGTTATATTAATTGGTCGAACGGACCACGAAACCAGTGAGTTAATAGAAATATTTTCAGGAATGAGCACTGGAGTTCCTTGTCAGTTATCATCCTTCTTTCCGATTCGCTGGAGACATTTCGGAATGGATGTCACAATTCCAGTGCATTCTTTCCAATATAAGGTCTTGTGATAACAAGTTTTCAGAGCGAACGCTGACAACGAGAGATTCCTTTTGTACAAGAGGCCTGCCGATGTGTTTCGCTTGACGAATGAGAAACAAGGAAGAACACTAAGCTGAGGGCTCTCTGCTGGCACTTCAAACTCCGAGGAGAACTTTTCCTTAACTCTATCCCCCTTGATAGGCTACCAGAGTGATACAGAAAAAAAGCTCTCTCTGCTCAATTCAAGGGAAAAGGAAACCATCGTGCACCGTTTTGCCCGAGATGGGTGCTTCTCATTTGGGTGGTGCTGTGCTCTCGGAAGAAGTTCTAGCCAAACTTTTAAATGAGCCAAGCCTGCAGATGATAAAATTCGATCGTCAAATCTGGTTTTACTACTGGGATCTGGTGCAAGAGTTTAATTTTTGATTTTTTTTTTCTCGGGCTTCTGACATCTAGGTCATTTCAGCTCCAGGCTAAGTCAATACTCTATTTACACTTTCTAACGCTACATTCCTACAAATAAATATATTCATACAAATAAAAACAATCATATACATAAATATGCATACAATACACTCATTCCGTTTGATTACCAAGTACTTGATATCCCTCCACCGACCTATACTCAAACTAATCTAGATTAGGGTCGATGGAGTAATTTTATATTCCGCCATTGACCCCGACAGCATAGACACTTGTACGCGCTCAACGTTCGAGGGGCGATGATGATGTTATATTTCACCCTCACCCCTCGCCAGTCACGCTAATATATGCACACAACCAGACAAAACATAGACACACAACACGTGAGACACTACATACAATAGAAAAAAACCCTAATTTCTCCTAAAAAGCGGAACAGGAGACCCTGAAACTCGCAGCAGTGCTCGAGTACCATCTTCATATTGGATGGCATGCCTACATGCTCAACGTAGCATAAGGGGCACCTGCGCGGACTTTCTTCCATTTTTGATTTATTATAAGACATTTTTACTTAATTATTGGCATATAAATCTATCTTATTCTACAGGATGTAAAAACAGTCGCGCCTCTGATAATTTTTGTAGGTTCTTTTTATACGTGCTCCATTTGAGCCATATTATTTTTTCGTCAATTACGACATGAAATGATGTTATGTAGGTACTACGTTGCCGGTTCCTTAAAGCAGAATTCAGCGGGCTGTGAACTCGCCTAAATCTGTGAGGTTGTACTCACCCGTGCGACATAGAAAATGTGAATCCAGCATCCACAGCTTTTCACTTCATCCCACCAAACTATGTTATATTTTGACAAGAGTTTTGAAAGCAGAGGTGACCGCCAATATTTTTTTTACCTATAAGGAACATGATCACTGTGTAAATTTTGTGTGTGAGCGCGCGCGCGTTTGTTCGTGTTCTAAAAACTGTGCCATTGAAATAAATACGAAAATATGGAGTATTTGGTAGGAAAAAAAAGTATTAAAACATAATCTGTCAGATAAAAAACGAGCAGATAGTTGGATAGATATTTTTTACGCATTAAAAGCTATGAATTAAACTAATTTAATCCAAATTAATTAATTAAAAGTTGTTTTCAACGCAATAGTGATAATCCTAGTTCCAACTATGTACGACTGTGAGTATTTTCGCTAAATGGCAAAATAAATAATAAAGAGACTTAGTAAAGATCATAGTTAGGCGTACCACAAGTCACAGTTGTTAAGTGGGTGCGTGACTGTGTGTGTGTGTGTGTGTGTGAGAGAGAGAGAGAGAGAGAGAGAGAGAGAGAGAGAAGGAGAGAGAGAGAGAGAGATAATACAATAGGAAAGAACGAATTCGACAGGAATAAATATGTGTACAATAAAGGAGGAGTATAGAGGACGCAAATCCACAGATCGGCACAGATGAGGTTCCCGATATATGCAAAGTTGAATAATATTGCGCCAGAGTATCCATAAGAGAGTTGAAATTTTAGCCTGATATTTCCCGTAAAATAATGCAATTGTTCGAAGACTTCTTTGAAAAAAATGGAGGCTAGCCAAGGCGAAACGCGATCCGTGATGTGAACACACTGCTTTTCCCTATTTCATCTTTTTGTTTTACATCTGCATCTATGTGACCGTTTCTGGCCAAATGGCAAAAATCTTTGTATTTGAAGCATTTCATGCCGTCCTTATGCGGATGATCCACGGACTTGTCCCTTTCTCCGCAGTTATAGCACCGAAGACCGTCATTTGCGTATTCAAAACAAGTCGGTTTTGTCCAGCTCGGTGCGATGAAACTTCTCCCAGTGTCTTGCATTATCACATTTTTAGACAATTTCTCTAAATTCGTCATAGTATTTTTTAACATTTGTTCGTAAGTAAACAATTTTTCTTTAAAATCCTTCACCGTCTCAGCGCAATGTAGGATGGATGTATTTCGGAGTTCTTGGTTCTCTTTATAACGTGGGAAATAATGCTTGGTCGTCCATGTTTCCGCGATTCGCGATTTCGCGAAGCCTGTAAAAATACTGTCGGAGCATTGCATCATGCAAGAGATGGATTCCACTGATTGGTTTAGAGAATTCTCGTTCCCAGGCGTCAATACATCCCACGAAAAAAGGCCTCTTTCTGACTTTACAAACATGGCCGCCGAACCTGAGAGTTTCTTTTTCGAAAAAGAAAAAATTTCAGGGTGTCGTCCCATTCACATAGTGAAGCAATTTCGAAGTTGAATATTCATATTTGTAAATTTTTTTCCTCGTCTACCGAAAAAGCGGGAATAGCCCAAAGCACAGCCCGCTGACCGACCTTTTCACCTTTCTTCTTCCTACTGCGCCCCAGGAGTCGCCATTGGGTGGCAATTCGTGTTCATCTTTCCCATTTCTATCTCAATTCGACAAAACACTCAACGGCACGGCACAACGAACAGGTGTTTTCAAAAATATCAATAATTGAACTTGTCCCTACCGTAAAACTGCCCCAAAGTTTATGATGAGGGAGGAGTATAGAGTATTCGAAAATATTTGGAACGCAAAATAAGATGTTTTATTATTTAAAAAACATAACGAGGACTGCACGGTTTTAAACCGACACGAGACACGACATTTTGTATTCAATACTTAAAAATTCCTTCTCGCTGTCAGCTGTTCCTTTTGTTATCTTGTCCCGCTGTGGGCTAAATCAATGGATGGATTCGTACATATTTTATTTCATTCAATTTATTTAATATTTTTGTTTTAACTTTGAACCGTGATTGACAATTGCTTGGTTACTAACTAACGAACTTCGAGAGTTGCCAACTATAAAGTTCGTTAGTAGAAACAGTAAAAGGGACAATTTAATTGCTAAGTTTACATTAAGTTGTACGTATCCCAATTTCAACCAATTGCCAAGCTGCCGAATGGAAAATACATGTCATAATCTTGATTTGGTTTATTAGAGCGATTAATTAGTGACGATAACAATTAAAACCGCAAAGAATTATATATTAATACGAATTGAGATAATAAAAAGGAAAGTAAATAATTTGTGTTTAGATTTACTAAATTATGCTATCATAATGTGGGAAAATTTATCCTTCGAATGATAAAGATGAAAAAATGAGGTATTTAGTTACAAAAGCCAATTATTTGTAAGACACGCTATAATTGTTTATCCATTTTCCATTGAAATGATAATTTTAACATCGTGAAATGCGGTCTGTGTGACGTAGGTTTTAGAAAATCATTTTCTTTATCGTGCCAACGTTTCGATCTTTATCGAGATCATCTTCAGGGCCTGAGTTTAACGAGCGTTGTGTAAATTATGAAAATTGCATGTAGGATGTAAAATAAGCGAATTTATACAATGCTTTAAATTTTATATTTACTGGTTTATATTTTTATTTATACTGGTTCAAAGTTTGTGTTTTTTGGGTAGATGTGCCATTCTTGTTTGTCTTGTTGATAGTGCCGCAAGTAAAAAGTTCAAAAGAAATCGATTCGATTCAGCCACACTTCCATTTCTTATAGGAAATTGAACGCTGAGTAAAAAGGCCCTAAGCCACAACTTGGATTAGCCGGTCGGACTTTTCCTACATTTTTTCATTCAGTAGGGGGTTTCCATCAGAAAACAGTTGTGAATTTTAGGTAAAAAGTCAGAAATGGTGAATTTTCTGCACCCCTTCACGCCCTCCTAACTTCGAAAAATCGCTAAAAAAATGAGCTTTTCGGCCGATCAGGCTGGTTTTAAACTTATCGACGCAGAAATTAATCCTCTACATATGTTATTTCGAACTGTTTTACGGTCAAGCTAACGGTTTACTAACAATTTCAAGAATAAGCTCAAAAATCGTGATTTTTTTATGGTTTTTGCCTGTAGGTCGGAACTGAAGGGGTTGCGGAGACAGGCTCATAACACCTCTTATGATTCAGCGTTCAATTTTCTATAAGATCGGGAAGCATGGTTCAATCGATTGGGGCCACGATATATATATGATGTATTAAAAGAACTGATAAAACGGAATTATTTAGTAAAATTGAATTTATTTTAAACCATTTGTTATGAGTGAACAAACGACATAAAAATGAGCTAAATAAACATTAGAAAAATTATAATAATGACAACTTTGAAACAAAAAGATATCCCTTATATTAATAACAAATGATATTTAGATTAAAAAAAATGAAATTAACCATTTTTAAACAAATATTGTTTTTACAAAGTAACAGTTATAAACAGCCTAGGTTAAAGAAAGGGACTTACCCACGGGAACGTTTTTGTTTTACTTTTTTCTAATTACCGTTTTACAAGCAACAAGGATGGTAGCAGTGGACTTCTTCACCACCGAGCAGATCAGATCGACCTCTCATTTTCTTAGGGCTTTATCACCCCGCATGTACATCACTAATCCAAACTGCTGCGGGGAAATTTAAAAATGTGATGGCCCGTAAGATGGATACTCAATGAACCAATGAACGTCTCTTAAAAAATAAATTTATTTAACTATTACAGAGAGACGTGATGAACCACATAAATGTATGAAGTCATCTTATGTATCTTATGTATATGTGTGTAATAGATATCTATTATACTCTTATGTTACTGATGTTACTGGGTGGGGAGAAAGTGGGACATAATAACTTACTCACGTTCTACGAATAATTGTTAACTGGTACGTATACAGAGATAAATTAGATGTAACATACACGTGTACTGAAATTATGCCTGTTAAATATAAATTTACCTGAACTTTATAACTGGTAATGTATTACGCTCGTTTATCATTAGTTATGGCGTTTAACATTTACTTTTCGCAAGATTAGAAATTAAGGAAACTGCCAGTGAGACGTTTCTCATATATCGGCCAATAAATAAAGGATTTCACTTCCTGTGAATGGACGAGATCCTTCCGTCAATATTGCATCACGGAGCTTTTCCCGATATTACGGTTCGGTTTGCCCTTCCAACAAGGGGGACTATGAAAAAAAATATATGTATTTATCTTTTACGACAGTTGTAAGATGATGCAGGGGGGGGGGGAATCAAACGTTGTTTTTTTTCGTTCAATTTGTTTTTTTATGTACATAAATGATATAAGCACTGTTAAAAATTGCTCAAAAAATCACTGCTTGAAAAGAACAATTAATTTTTCTACAGAAATTCTTATACAATATTATAAAATCAGAGCGAATTCAATTAAGGTCTTGTCGTCATGTAACTATTTTTCCTCAATTTATGAGCGACTGTCTGAACTGGAACCCACTTATATTTTAAAATATTGAACCAAATAAGAAAAGGAGTTTTAAAGTGAAATTGAAAATCAGTTTAAAAGAAAGTTTTTTTTATTGAAGTTTAGTTTTTAAAGAAAATGTAAATTGCGGATTAAACAAACTTCTCAAGCATTTCCAAGTTTTATTTTTTACTTAATGCATTTCGAGACTTTCTGTCTCTTCCACAGTATATTTTTTTCCCAAAATTTATATAAATCCAAAATAATAAAACAGATTGGTGGCGTCGGTGACCGCGACGGTTTAGTCGTTAATACAGCGCTCATTGCGGTAAGGTAAAGGTCCCGGGTTCGAATCCAAAGGTCCTGCATTCTAACCCCACAAATTTACAAATAGACTTTAATTTAAACACACCTGCACCCCGACGGTTATAACCTCTGCTATTGCGAACCCTCATAAAAAAACACTAAAATTTAAAAAAAATGAAATAAATTTTTAAATATTATAAATATAATATGATAAATATCAGTTCTTACGTTTTGAATGTCAACAAACCATTGAATTATATTTACGAAATTTTTACAAACTTTTTAAACATTGTTCATAAAACCGGTAGTTAAACTCTGATTCTGGTTGCATGTTTTTTTTTTCTTGTTTAGTTTAAATTGTTGTTAACTTTATTAATGTACGTTATGCCTAACCAATCTAAGTTATTATTACTTCTTTCTTGATCTACAAATTTGTGATTACTAAAGTTCAATTTAGGATTTGAGGCGATTAATTTTGTTGGATAGACCTCTATTCCTGATTTATTTACAACATCGGTTTCATGTTGTTTATTTCATTTTTTTTAGCAATTGTATACTTTTACCTACATAATATGTTTCATTATTTTTGCGTGGTGATTAGTAACCTTTAATTGTTAATTATTCACAAATCGTGAGATGCGGTCTGGTGTGATGTAGGATCAGAAATACATTTTGTTAATCGTGCCAACGATTCGATTTTTATTGTGATTATCTTCAGGGCTCAAAGTGTTTGTTTTCAATTGTGCCATCCTAGCGTGTCGTGTTGAGAGTGCCTAGAACGGCAGAATTGCACAGAAGACACTTTGAATCCTGAAGGTGTTCTCAATAAAGACCGAAACGTTGGTACGATAAACAAAATGTTTTTCTGAAACCTAAATCACACCAGAGCGCATCTCACGATTTCTGAATAAATTTCATTTCATTATTGTTGATTTATATCAATTTTCAAAACATGTGCTGAGGAGGAGACGGAAAGAGCCTTAAAATGCGTCTACCAAAACAATAAAACTTTTAAAACGCGTTAGACTTTTTATAATCCAGATTAAAATTATTCAGCACAAAGAGAAGCAAAAAATTGGAGTTATTTGTTGCATGGGATTATTTATTTTCTTTAAAATGAATGTGATAATCGTATTAATGTGTAGATTAATGTGATAATTTACATGTATTGAGATAAATTAGAAAAATAAAACTATTCTGTCTGAAACTATTCTTGGTGATATTCAATAATTTGGCATTATAATAATTGTTATTTCGATATAATTTTGCGCTTTGCCGTTTGACAAGCAAGATTTAATCTATCCGCCGTATGGTCGACCTGCTTTATGTATAAATTTAAGTGAAAATTGGCTTTGACAGCCGAATATCAGATTCGCTTGACGCCGTATATCAATTGGCGGTTAACGAGCCAGAGTCAGAATGGGAGGCGACGAGTTATTAATTGAACTGATAAACGACCTGAGAATCCCGCCAAATCCTTTAAACCGTCTTAAATATTTATTCTATCCTAGCGAAAGCTTCAACCTATTCCATACATTTCTCGTATGTTATTAATGACACTGGAAAGTTGATCACAAGTATTGAACGGTAGGTCGTATTCTAGGGCAAATCGTGTCCAATTAATCTTCATAATATGAAAGGTTGAATGAACTCAGCCCGACGTGTGATCATTACTGATTGGCTCTGACTGCTCTTGCTGTCTGTTCCGAGTAACGAACATTTTGACATCCCGTCTTCATTAGCTGAAATTAGCGCATTGCCCTTGTTTACTCCCTTGATAACTTATTTACATCACCTAGTCAATCAAAATGTTTACAAAAATAATAAATAAATTTTACACTGCAGGTACATGCTTCTCGCAAAAACTATTATATACATCAAACAAAAACCTGTATAACTAAAGATCTATGTTTGTTTCCAAATCATGCACTTTGAAAAAAACTAAACAAAAATATAATATTATCACAAAATAAATTTTTACTCAAAGAAAAAAATTTCAATTAATTCAGGTTTTTAGTTGAGATAAAAAAGTCAGTTTCTCAAGCGGGATTCGAACCCACGATCTTCGGCTTGATACACCTCGGCTCTACCACTTTAGTTATCGTGACCTCGACCCACTCGGATATTAACTTCCCATCTCAACGCCACCTTTTGAATTTTCCCTCCTTTTTGCCATTTTTACTCCCCCCCCCCACAAAAAAGAAAGAAATTTAGATACAACATTGTTACACAGTTATAACAAAGGAATGGAATTAGATTGTTTTGAGAAATTTGAAATTAAAAAATGTAAAATAGAACATGGTTATAATTGCATTAATATTATAATAAATTTTGATTTACGTCCTATTTAATATGTACCTAAATAATAATTATCATACACAGGAGTTAATTTAATTTTTACTAAATTAACTAGTTTTCGTGGTCTACTTGATGAATTAATATCTTTCAATTAATTAAAGTTTTTAGTTGAGATAAAAAGTCAGTGTCACAAGCGGGATTCGAACCCACGAACCTCGGCCAGAAATCACGATGGCTAAAGTGGTAGAGCCTTTTGAATTTTTCCTCCTTTTTAACATTTTTTTAAATGTCGTGTAGTCTATTTGATTCTCGGCTGCGAATGAAAAATGGCTTCCTAGATCTTTAGTGAAGCTATAATTCATTTCAACATATTAAATTCACTAGTTTTCGTGGGAATCGTAATTATTTTTTAATTATTTAAGATTTTTAGTTGAGGTAAAAATGGCAAAAAGGGGTGAAAATTCAAAACGTGAGGTTGAGATAAGAAGAAAGTGTCCGAGAGAGGTCGAGGTCAGGATAGCTCATGTGGTAGTGCAGCGGCGAATCTAGCCGATGATCGTGGCTTCGAATCCCGCTTGTGACACTGACTTTTTTATCTTAACCAATACCTTAAATACAGATTAATTAATTTTTACTAATTTTGAAGTAATAAGTGATAAATTAATCACAGATAACAAGTTTTTATATTTTGTGAAACGAGTTGTTATTGGTTTAGTCAACTTCTGTTATTCATTTTTTTAAACTATTTTTCATATTAATTGGTATGATCAGTTGAAAAAAATCTTGTACGGGACAATGGTGACCAATTTGACCACGCCATTGAATTATTCTCTTTCAGGAGAAGGGAGCACCAAGGAATTTCCGAATCCTACTTCAAGTACAAGAAGAAAAAATTAAGGTTTTTAGTTAAGAGAAAAAAAAGTCAATGACACGAGCAGAATTCGAACCCACGATCTTCGGGGTTGAAAGGGGAAGTTAGAGTCCGAGTAGATCGAGGTCACGGTAGCTTCGGTAAGTGGTGACTGACTTTTTTAACTCAACTAAAAACCGAAATTATTTGAAAGATAATAATTGATCAAGCGGACCACGAAAACTAGTGTTATTAAATAAACATAATGAATTCAGAGCGGGTTTTTACATCTTAAACATAGCCATATGGCCAGTGCCCAAACAAATTAAAATTTTACCATATTTTAACTCATTGTTCTTCTATTTATATTCCAATTTTTCCAAAAAAGTTTAACTTCTACAAAGCTCTGCAATTGAAATTGTACATTTAAAATGTTTTATGAAATATTGTAGTATGGTATAATAGATGAAGGATATAAGGGATAAATATATAAATGGCATTCCTCACTCCATTTGTATGGACCCACGAGATGCTTTTGAATTAAGTGCGACTGCGTCTGACGCTCTCTGCATTCCGGACGTGAGTGAATAGATAGAGAAATAAACAATAGATTAGGATGAATATCGGTTATACAAAGAGTTTTTCGAGAAAAAAAAAAGAAAAGAAAAGTATTAAACACAGAGTTGGGCAAAATCTAACTAATTTAATCATGATTAAGAATTTTGATTGAAGTTTAATCATGAATGAATTAGTCATGATTAAATGAATCATTATATGATTCAATCACGAGGTATGACTAAATCATACAGCTACAATGACCATTTACCAAAATCCAATAGACTCAGGATAAAAATTCCGAGATGAGAGTCGTGCTTATGGCCAACCTTCAAAAAATGTTATCAAAAACGAAAACCACCGACACGTCTATTTTATTACAATCAAGACCCAAAGATAGTGTATTTTCCAAATAATGTAAAAATCTCACTATTCGAGTAGAATAAATTTTAATTCAAAGAATTTTTTTTCGTTAGTCGATTATGTAAGCAGATTTACTTTTTAAAGCGTAGCTTGTTTTAAAACTATTTATTTTATTTTATTGTTATTATTTTTTGGCTTTTCATAATGAGTTTTACTTATAATTGGAAGATAGATTTTTGTTAAATAAGGTGTTGAAAAAGTTATCGTTTTCGTGAAATAAATTTCTGTTAGAATTTTTTTAAAAGTGATGAAATTGTGTATTTTTCATCTTTTGTGCACCCATTCGAATATGATTTATCGAAATTTAGTCATGACTAACTATATTATGACTAAATTAGTCATGCCTCGTATTTAATTACTAGTCATGACTAACGTTCTGAGTGATCAATCATTAATCATTAGACATGACTAATTTTTGCCCAACACTGATTAAACACCGTAGACGACCTTCGATTCCAATTTGTCTTCAAACAGTTAATCATCTTTTGATTCCAGAAATCGTAAACTTAAAGGATTATTATATCATTACTGTTTGAATGAGTTAATACTATTTTCGTCGTGGTGAGAAACGATTTCACATGGACATCGCACTTTGCCTTAAAATTTTGCATTCATCAAAACAAAAAATTACTTTCTAGTCCAAGCCATATTCGGATTGTAAAACCTGTTTCTACAAAGCCGTAATGTTATTAAGGTGCGAGTAATCAATATGCAACTTTTCGGACCGAGTTGTTGATTAGTCCAATAAAATTACCTTCATCAAAGATAAGTGGCAATGTGAAAAATGTACTAAATAAATCAATTTAAAAGATTTTAATTAATAATTTTTATTCTAAGTTTATTTCTTTAGTTTTTATTTATTTACTTTTTTTAGAAAGAACTGATATTTCCTCAAAGTTTTGTCGAGATTTACTATCGGAATAAAAGTTTTACATTTAGCTAAACAGTTTTGATAATTTGTATAGAAATAGAAAATATTATTTTATGATTATTCGGAGATCGTGAGATGCGGTCTGGCGTGACGGACGTTTTAGAAAAATATTTTCTTTATCGTGCGAACGTTTCGATTATAACGATCTTTGGTGAATCCCTTTCACTCGATGCATATAAATTTCCTGAATTGTGTAAAAATGAAAAATAAGAAACAAATATTTATAATTCCAAAAAAAATGAAAAGGAATTTTTGTGCCACAAAAAAAAACTAAGGTCTTGAAAAATAATATATTCAAATACTTTGTTGATAAATAAAAATAGGTGACAAGTAAAAAAACATACGCTGTCAACTCCTTACCCTTCAAATTGAAAAATACCGCAGGTTGTTCGATTAAAAAAAAAAGATGAGAGACAGTCCTTCCTCGTCCTCTGAAATCTCAACTCACACTGTCCGATCCTGCTATAGGGGATTAGCTTATCATTTGAGATAAGCTTCTTTTTTTGAAATATTGTTATACGATCATTATTGAAATCTTCTTCAGGGTCTTCCAAAACATTGGTTGAATTTTACAAGTACATGTGGGGAAGGAAGTTGCGATAGGAAGAGATTTTTATATGAGGAGTCGGCCTTTTTGAGGCGGAACGAGCCGGCAATGGGAAAAAACGTGGTAATGCTTTCAGGATTATATAGACAGGGATAATTAGAGTGCGATATGATTATATCATCAATGAAATTCAATATCGATAACATACATCATCAGCACACAAAAGATAATATAACATATATAAAGCAATCATAACATTCCACACTTCGAACATTTCTATGTGGTCTAATTCTATAACAAATTGGCTCTGCTTTGTCAAATTTTCCCGTCTATATAATCCTGAAAAGATAAGGCCGAACCATTAACTATTGTTTTCCATTTGTCGGCTCCTTTCTTTTCAAAGAAGCCGACTGCTCATATAAAAAATGTCTTTCTATTTCGACTTCCTTCCCTATGTATACATGTATATATAAAACAGCAATATCTTACTGATTACTGGCACTCTCAACTCACAAGAATGACACATCTATACGGAAAACAAACTTCGGTTGAATCTAAAATTTTGTAGCATTGTACAAATTCATAAGCTTTGACCACATCCTACATGTATTTGTAAAATTCCAACAATGTTTATGTCCCAGGCCCTAAAGATGATCTCAATAAAGAACGAAACGTTGGCTCGATAAAGGAAATGTTTTCCTAAAACCTACATCACACCAGACCGCATCTCACGATCTTGGCATAATCTTTCGCTAACGGTCTCTTACCACCACCACACTTATTATTTTTTGTACATTTCTAACTCAACAAATGCCTTAGTGATGAAAATCATTCACACGCTATAAAGCATAAAGTTTTATTCGAACAAAATATCCTGCATAATTGAGTGTTTGCTTTTAAGAAATTTCCCATGACTAAATCTTTACCAACGTCCATACTTTGTACTCCTACATACCATGGATGTTGAAACAGCTTTTTAAATTTATAAAATTTAACTTTACTATTAGATATACAATTAGGACCGGTTGCTTTTGTTAATTTCGCAGAGGGTGCGTTTTGGGTCAAGTGGGTGGAAGAGGAACGAGTGGGAGTTAAGGTAACCCCAAGATATTTATGAGAATTTATTGCCTCAATATATATTTTTCCTTTAGAAGATTTTTGCCTGCTCATCTCTAAAAACAGTCATTTTCGATATTTTCCAATTAAATTTACCAATTCACGAGAAGCAGTAATAATTATAAATGTTGTGTTTGATGTTGTTAGAAAACACAGTTTGATCATAAATTTTCCAGTACGAATGATTACCTAGAGGAGAAGATAGATCATAAAAGAAAGGAGCAGATAAAATGAGTCTTAATCAATAGTCGCGTTTTACACGTAATACACTGAAAAATGTATAGATTCACAGATACCTCCTCGACTACTTAAACCCCAAAAAAAGCTTTAAGTATATTGTAAACAATTACAAAAATTTATTCTGCCTCTTTATACGAAGAAATTCATAAACAAATAAATATTTTCTACTCCTCAAATTACTCTATACAGAAGACAAACACTTTGAACTCTGAAGATGATCTCAGTGAAGATCGAAACGTTGGCACGATAAAGAAAATATTTTTCTTAAACCTTCATCACACCAGACCGCCTTTCACGAGATCTGAATAATTATTTTCTATTCCATCAAACTCGAAGGAACTGGTAAAAAATTTTACTTTCTCGTAATTAACGTTATTACTGAAATAAAATGTTTATCATACCTTACTTGTGTAATGATAATTTGCAATATTTCTCTAGAGATAATTATTTATGATGCGTGTTGTCATAAACCTAAAATTTAATATGGTTAAGTATTCTTAAAGTTAATTCAACTGTAATTAATCTTATAGTAGATGATGGGGTTTGGTCTGCGAGTTGGCGAACCCATGTTGAACTGGCATACGGACACTTACTGGGTCTGTCTTCACTCTCGGGTTTATGACGGAAAATCAAATTACGCCATACACTTAATACACCCCAACCACGAACCAAACACAATAGAAACATGCATAACGTTAATACAAAACGTACAAAAAGGATGAAAACTAAACATATTAAAGAACCTCGAGATACACAAACTACACTTAAAAACGGAAAAATTGTAAACGCACAAACATACAATCACACACCATTAAAAACACTTCATAACAAAAAAACGAAAACGTTCAGAAGAACAAGACATTGCAACTAACACCAGAAAAAACAAAAAAACTAACGACGCACAAATAATGACTGACAACGGAAATCACCCCCACCAACACCGACTAACGGACACGGAGACCACGTACACTAACGCAACGCCCCCAGCGACATGCGACGGACACAACACTGTATAAACCCCAAGCAGACTAAATGACGGACAGTTTATCACTGAAGATGTCGTAATGCCGAAACGTCTTGCTTTATTTATGATAACTGGTTCATGATTATGGAATTCCTTTTAATATGCATATATGGAAAATTGGAAACTACTCCAGCCTGAGGTAGGACACCATCCCCTTATTTCTCACGAGGTATTAAAATATTTTGTCCTTCTTCATCCTCTGAGGGATATTCTCTTTCTTTTCATTACACAAAACTTAATATTTTTCTGTGTGTTTTTTTTTAAATAAATTGAAAAGGCATTATGAACCACAAAATTGTCCTAAAACGGATTAAAACTGACTAAGATGGAAGAAATATTTATTATAACATTTACGTTATTAATGAGAAGATTATGGTAAGTAATAAACAGGGCGTATCAACTTCTCTATTTCACCCATTTAATTTTAGCAAAAAATAGTCTAATTTACCCCAAATTAATTTTCGATAGTGGTAACAGATTAACAGAAAATTTCTCAAACAGCTTGGAAACGTCACCAACTTCGTTGACGTTTTTTTTAAATGAGAATCCCGCGTTTTTATTGTACAATTCGACTAAGGAGCTTATTTTATGCCACTTTTACGGAAAGAGAAATTTGATATGATCTACTATTTCTGAGTTATGCCCGATTCTTTTTGGTTTGCAAGCAAAAAAAATGTTTTCACTCAATTGTAATATGTTCTCACGTGTTTTGACTAAGTTATGGTTGGATGGACCTATCATTTTGATTTAGCTTTGTTATCTAATTGTAAATATGTATTGAAAAATATCAATGTTTCGATGTTCTGTTACGTCAATTTGAATTTCAAATGGCCATCTCCTATCTTATTGTAATTTTTTTTCTCGAAGTTAATCCTGTTGAAATCATTTGGATTTTATCACACAATAATGTAGGCCTGAGGATTCATTTCATGTTTCATGCAACAAAAATTTATATAAATGCCGAGGAAAGAGAGATACTTGTTGCTTTTTTTTCTCCTGGGCAGAGAGGAAGGTTTGCGTCTATCCCTTTAGATTAATGGTTACCATATCCTTTAAATATATTTAATTATCTTTTTGTTACACTTTTTTCAGAGAGAGGTTTCTGAATGGGAGCCACCATGGTGTTCATATTTTCCTGCTTTTATACCAGAATTTGGGTGACATGGGTCATTCATTGGAACCTAAAACGTCCGGCAGAAACGCCCGAAAAAGTAATAGCAGTGTTGCTATCCGTTGAGGAAAATCCTCACCACTTAGCTAGAGATCTCATCGATTCTCTGTACGCCGGCTTAGTCAGTCTGGCGAATATTGAAAGTAAATAATTTTCGTATCTCATCTCTCACAAGGCGTTCCCGAGGGAGATCCAACGAGGTGTTTGGATTTCATTTCAGGAATCCTCGTTGTAATGGACATGGGGTCGAACCTGCTGAGCCGAATTTTCTGGATCGACGAATACACATTCTCAAATAACGGGATTTTGAATAATCACAACCGTGTTTTGTGGGCAACTGTAAATCCCCGTTTGAATATTCAAACGCGTTATCGAACAATCCATTCGATTAATGTTTTGTGTTGATCGATCGGCAATCAGAGTATTGGACCACATTTTTTAAGCGGAACATTCAACATAATTTTTTCATAGAGAATACCCTCACTATATTCACGAACAATATTCCGCTATATTCCGGCCGAACGATGTGATCGAACAAAACGGTTTCCCCGCTCATACCAGTCCTGTCGTTCCAAATTATTTAAACATGAGCCGTACAGGGAGATGGATTAGCACACAACGTCCTATTTCATGGCCTCCGAGGTCGCCAGATTTACCACGGTTTCGGGAGGGCATTGAAAAATCGAGTTTATGTCAAACCATCTATGCAGAGAAATTCCCCAGAAAAGTAGAAAAAGCCACAAATGAAGAATTCCTCAAACGAGCAAAGCATTTTAATAAATATTCAAATCTGCTGAGATGCGACCTACCCTCCAACAAACGAGCAACTCTAAAACATAATAGTGACCACGTAAAGAATTATTTAGATATCTGAGAACAGTGAACTCCCACCAATTAATTTGATCCATCCCTTAGTAGCACTTTGGATTTCGTATGTATGTATTTATTGGCGAGGATGTTGCAGTGGATGTCGGGAGTAAGAATGGGCCTCTCGACGAAATATTCAGTACTCGGAATTTTGGTGGGGAGTGAATGATGTAAGTTTTATCTGTTGTTTATAACTGGGCATAGCAAATGTGCGTAGTGGATGAGCGTATTTAATTGATGGAATGTATGTTTATATGTTTAAACAGTGTAGGTGTCTAATGAGGACGGAGGGTTGTCGGTATGCGCAGTACCATGACGGTCCGCCAAACGATAGTTTAGTTACAAAGTATGTTATTATGAGTGAGGACAGGTTACTGACGGAATATCGAGTACCTCGGAAACCTATCAACATGTGTTAAATATTTTTTTTTTTAATTGAGAGAAATTAACAATTTATAATGGGGCGGGTGACGAGTAACGAACAGAGTGGGGTACCATATACCCTAATCGAAAACGGGAGAATTGTTAATATGCGAGGTGCTGGTAATGGCCATAGATGCCGACTGGTGGAAAAGAATAACAATTGAGAATCATTTTAAAAATAAAATTGTCTCGATCATCAAAAATCCGTTATTGTTAAATAAGTTGTTTTACAATTAATACAAGCTAAGCATAAAAACTAGCACATCATCCATATTCTGAGTCGATACCTATCCTAAATTAACTTGCTAATGCTATTCCCTTTTGAAACAATCGGGAAGGGCCATCTTGTTGCTACAAAAAGCACTCTCTTCACGTGTCGCCCATCGGGCAAAACTCAGAAATCGTCAATCCTATCAAAATTTTCTTCTCAGTAAACGTGGCATAAAATAAGCCCTAGAATCAGATTTTACAATAAAAACATGATATCCTTATTTAAAATTACATTATTAGTGTCACTTCTCTGCTAGATGAGAAATTATTCGGAAATCGTGAGATGCGGTCTGGTGTGATGTAGGTTTCAGAAAAACATTTTCTTTATCGTACCAACGTTTCGAGCTATATTGAAATCTTCTTCAGGGCCCTCGAGGGGGGAGGGCAAAAATAACGTTCGCACTATAAAGAAAATATTTTCTTAGCCTACGTCACACCAGACTGCATCTCACGATTTCCGAATAACCATCGACTAACGGTCACTAATCACCACTCATTCTAGATGAGAAAGTTATGCTATAATACCACCATACATTTATAAAATACTATTTTTCGTCAAAATTAGTCGTTTTTCCGAATTAAATAGGTGAATTATAGAAATTGATTTTTTTTTCAAACATTACATAATATATAATTTAAAGTAACATTACGTCATGGAGGGTCCGTCTGCCGGAGGTCCATTTTCATTTGACTTATATTTTTGGTCGACACAGAGAAAAAAAGCATGAAAGAAAAATTGATCCTTAAATAAATATTACAGTTGATAATTTAATTTTTAATAAATACATTAATTACTAATATACATTATAAAGAATAATTTTTATTCTTCGTTTAATTTTCAATAATTATAGATATATAAATTATATGGGACAGCAATTTAGAATGACAAGGCTATACAATATGCAACAATTAAATTCTAATATTAACTCTTGCCGATAGTGCCAGGCGTGGCGCGCATATTTGATTAAAATCAATTTGAAATTAATAAGCAGTTAGTCAATAACCTGTGTCACATTCAATTTAGCAAAATTTAGATCCAGAAGCCGAATCTCCGATAGGTTAGTTCATTTTGCAATAAATAATATAAAAATTTAAATATAAAATAATAATAATAACGCCTTTATAAATTGTTTGCCACATGTTTTTGTGATTTTTATAACATTTCGGTTAAAATAAGTCAGTGTAATCCGAAGGCTGATCATTAATTTTATTTTGTTTAAACCCGTGGCCTCCGTCCTTATTAAAATATCCGCTCGACCAAATCTGAAACTTTAAAGATTTTAAACTCAACCTTTCACCAAACTCCGTCAGACGGCTTCCGCCCAAATTAGTTTTCCCCTTGTAAAAATGCCACAATTCACGAGCGTTAAATTGCAGATAGTGTCACTTTTAACGAGGTGTTTGTTTTCTTTTTAATTCGTGCCGGTCGAGAGGTCTAATTACTGTAATTTATTGCACGCCGTCCTCCCCCTTCGCTGTACCCCCCCCCCCTATTTAATTTCCGTCTTTGAACTGCAAGAACAAACATGAATTTCAAGATAAAACGCAATACGATTTCAATGAAAAGTCTTCATACAATTTCCAACTGAAACTTTTGCTTTTTAAAGCTGTTCAGAAAGCCATGATATCGTTCGTACAACATATTTTGAAAAAAAAAAAAAGTGTTAATTATATTAGCATGTAATACTATTTCTATTCTGAAATGCAAAAACCGGACATTCGTATTTTGTAGATTATTTGAAACTATATGTATTTTTATTGTTTTATCAAACACAACTTATTTATTTTAATGTAAACCAAATTAAACTATATCAGAAATTTATGATTAAAACTTCTTTAATTATGATCATTTACTGATAGAATAAATATGTAAATTTTATCTATCACTAATTGAATTTCCGGAGTTTTAGTGAATTTTCTTTCAAACTATCATAATTTTTTTTTAGATTTATACTCATGAATGTCTGATTCCATTTAATTTGGTTTACAATAAAATAAAGTTATAATTAATATAACGATAAAAAAGATGGGGTTGTCTGGAAAATAATGCAGGTTTTCTTTCATTATACCCTATATATAACAATTAATTAAGGTTTTTAGTTGAGATAAAGTCAATGGCACGAGCGGGATTCGAACCTACGTTCTTCTGCTTGATACACCGCTGCTCTACCGCTTGAGCTATCGTGGAGAAGATGGGATGTTAGTGGATCGATTTCACGGTAGAACATCGGCGTATCAAGCCGAAGATCGTGGGTTCGAATCCCGCTCGTGCCATTGACTTTATCTCAACAAAAACCTTAATTAATTGAAAGATATTAATTCCTCAAGCAGACCACGAAAACTACTTTTGACTATTTTATCTCAACTAAAAACGTTAATTAATTGTAATATATTGGTCAAGTGAACCACGAAATTAGTGAAATCCTCTATATAACAAACTTTTTACGTTTGATGGATTATTTTTTGTACGAATATCATCACTTTTTAATCCTCTTCCAAATGTTTGTTTACCGCAGTAGCATTTCGTTACACGGGAATAATTCAGGATTTACTAAGATGTCAACTTTCATTTCACGTCGGTCGGAACCATGCCCAAATAGACAGAAACGTTAACGAAATCTAGGACAATGGCAGTGTGAGAAAAAAACCGTTCAAAGATGTTTCAAAAAATTTCAAGAGGGAAACGTAAGCATTGAAGTCAAAGAAAGTCTAGGAAGGATTTCTTCTCGAGACGACGAAGTTGTGCGAGCTTTGGCGAAGAGAATACCAGAACAACTTTCAGAGAATCTGTCATTAGCAAATCGACCTTTGCCGCACTCCTTAAAGCAATGGGAAGAAAGTTCGAAATTTTGATTTCCCATGCACCAAACGACCGCCAAAAATCAATTTATGAAGTTGACGCAAAAATTCTTTGCGGTGTGAATTCTCTGCGATAACAACCGACGTTCTGAACAATGGGTCGACAAAAGTGAACCACCACATTTTCCAATGCACCCAGCCCTAAAAAAGATTGGTTGCAAATTGAAGCATTGCGGCAAATATCGGCAGTATTGAAGCCATGTTTCGTCAATCGGAATAGGCCAGCCAACTGTGTACACGACCACGATCGGTCCCATGTCTCACATTTGACAACATGAAAACTGTGGGATCGTGGTTATGGGGTTCTACATTTTTTTACTACATTCTTGAATTTGATATTATTTTCAGTTTGACGAACCAAACAAAATTCGCCAAGTAATAATCATTAATGATCCAAATATTTTTCACCTGTATAAGAAACAAAGTTTTTATTCTTGTTTCGTAAAGTTCGCTATATCAGAGAAAAATAAATAATATTCTGTCTCTTATTTCCATAATTTCTAACTGCCTACTGTCATTGGACAATGTATAAATATAAAGACCATTATTCTTTGGGAAGTCATCTATCTTTCCAGTTCCTTGAACAGAATTATTGCTATTTTCAACCATCTTCTAATTATTTTTCCTTAACGGCATTTTTTTACGTTCGAAACAATGTTTAAATCCAATCTTGTTCATTTATTAATAATCATTTATAGTTCTATAAATGCACAAACATTTAATTTATGATGGTCAACATTTTCCCCCTTAATAAAACAACTCAGATAATTTACGGCCATCTTTTAAAAAATTAATTAATTATTGTAACTTATTATTGTAGATAAATTTGTATACTCAGACTTGTAAATTCTATTTAATTACGTTGTAATTATTTATTAGCATTTATGAAGTAAATCTAACACCATTTCCTAATGCAAATATTTTAAAGCCGCTTATTTAACCGGTTCGCAGTTTTGTATTTCAGAGTTTAGAGTCAACTGTCTCTTATGCATTTTATAAGAAGCTTAACAATATAATTTTAATCAGTCCGAATTTTTCAAATAACGAAATATGAAATAAATAATACGATTTCTTTTTACCTTTTGAATAATCTGTTGGGAAAAAAAAAGTCTCGTGGTACAATAAACCAAATAGCAACAGGTTTTATATATTTCAGAAAATCGGGTCTCATTTTAAATATAAACGTTATGCTAACATATTGATTAATTATGGTGTCTAACTTTAAAAACATGACGATTGTGAGAGTTTAATTATGACATAATAGGAAAAACAGGGCAGATTATATGAAAACTCGCAAATCATTGAATAAGTTATTCGGTGAATTTAGTTCCCTCGTGTTTAATTGGCCGAAAGGTTATATTTATCAACGATTATTCAGAAATCGAGAGATGCTGTCTGGTGTGATGTTGGTTTCAAAACAAAATTACTTTATCTCGCCAATATTGAGATCATCTTCAGGACCTGAGATTTACAAACATTGTTTGAATTTTACTTGCAGGATGTGGAAAGAAAATTATGAATTTATACAACGCTAGAAAAGTTTAGATTAAAATAATGAATGTATACAATTTAAAAAAAATGAATTTATACAATGCTAGGCAATTTTAGAAATATTTATTAAACTAAATACATCTGTGTTTTACGAGTCGGCTATGGAAATAATCAAAATTACATAAGCATTTAAGTACATTATTAGCAGAATACAAAATATCTATAGTAGATTTTTCTTCTGTGTAGAAATTTAAGGCCCCGGTTTAGTATTCTGTTTGTTGTCTAACATTGTCTAATCTTTTCACTCAAGAGATTTTTCAATCAGTGAAATTTTCCAGAACGCGAAACAGCGAAAATAAGCTGACCGAGATCAATAATCGGAAGGTTACATACCGTTTAGAAAATACAACCCGCACGATCGAACGGTGTTGCGGGTATGGTATACCTTGAACGCCTTAACAAAATCCAAATTTTTACAGTAAAATTAAATAATTTAAAATTTTTATATTAATCGAAGAAGATCGAAGTTTTTCAGGTGATCTCTTTAATCTTTTGTAGGAAATAATATTTTCGGTTAGCTTTAAAAGAATTCGAATAACTTTCAGCTCTAAAATTATTTTATTCGCATTTTCTACACAATTATTACTGTGTGTAGTGATTAGTGATCGTTAGTCGAAAATTATTCAGATATAGTGATGTGCTGTCTGGTGTGATGTAGGTTTCGGAAAAAGGTTTTCTTTGTCGTGCCAACGTTTCGATCATTATTGAGATCTTCTCCAGGGCCTGGGATTTACAAACATTGTTTACATTTAAGAAGTACATGTAGGATGTGGAAGTTTTTCTACTTACTCAAAGTGTTTGTTTTCTGTGTAACTGTGCCATTGTTGCATGAGAGCAGGTGAACTATCGCTGTTTTATACTATTGTACGTTGGATTTTGAAGAGGACGTAGGTGTAGATAGACATTTTGCGTAAACACCACACATATTTATCAACGTTGTGTGTTCAAGTTTGATGGTTTATTTTTAGAAAATTATTTACTTATTTTAGATCTTCATGATACGTCAAAATTTTAACGGTTGGATTCCAGGTTTTGTTCAGAAATTTTTATTGAATGTAAACTTTTCGAGTAATCAAATTTTGCAAATAGCCCTGCTCTTTTTATCCGATTTTAACGAGGCGGTAGTATAATAATTTTGAACAATGAGTTTTAATTAATCAATTACTTCTTTGATCTCTCGTTAGCCTGTAATGGCCAAGGAAAGGATACATTATATCTACAACTAGATAAAAGGGCACAAGTGATCAAAAAAGAAAAATAATGCGTTGTTGAGGCTGAAAGCGTACCTTCTTTAAATGAAACTCATAAGTATGCAAACTTGCAAACACGGACTTCTGATGCATCCGTTGCATGATGAAGCCGAGGGAGTTTCCGCTGGATATTAAAAAGGGGCACCTTCTGACTTATTAGCTTACCAAATTTTTTCAGTCGTCACACTGGTCCGTAAAACAGGACCAAGATGCAAATATCCTTTTTTTAATTCGAATTTAAACTGGTGAAAAAGAGGAAAACGTGGAATCGGGACTGAGGTTGATCAATATGGAAGGGAACAGGGGGCGTGCCACTCTACGATGCCGAAGAAGTGGGTGGAATATATGAATATCTAGGTCACATTGGTATGTCTATTTCACATTGGCCGTCGTCACTTAGGTGACTGGAAACCAGCGACAACCTATGCATCCAATTTTATCTCGTTTTACCTCTCACAAATCGACCGGGCCAGTCTCGTATTTTAACCAGACGCACAGGTTTAACAGTTTAACGAACCCTTATTTCTTTTCATTCTTCATTGATAAACTGGGAAAACTATTCGTCTATTAAATTCAAAATCTGACGTAAATTTACTAGGCGTTGTGTCCTCTTGATGATAAACTGAGAAAGCAATGGATTCATAACTTGTTTAAACATCCAAGACATACTTTTATTTCGCATTTGATTTTTATAATGGAGATTAGGCAGATCCAGTATTACCGTATATCCTAATACTGCCAAACTTCCAGCATAACATTTTATATATTTATTACACGTTTGCTTGGCATCAGAATAAAAAAATTGCCTCCAAATTGTTTAACCGTTTCAAAATTAATAAGAATATTTTAATAAACAAGTCCTGCACTTTCGGCTGTTAAAACAAAATCCTGACATGTTAAAAAAAAGCGCGAAAACCTCAAAAAAATGTCATATGATTAATTAAACTGTAAGTCCAAATGTTTAATAAAAGTATAAAAAACGCAGGTAATATACAAAAAATGGCATTCTTGCATAAACCTACATTAAGATTACCAAATTTTACATCAGAAATGTATCGGCTGTCTTAGAGTAGAACCTTGGTGAACATCAATGAATATAAAAACCTTTTTACGGTTGTAATCATATTTGTTAGATTTTAGGGTATAAGCTGTTTTAGATGTGTTTTTTATTTGTCCCATAAAATTGTCAGATTTGTAAAAGTCGGTTTCGTGTTTAACTACAAGAATCGAAAAATTTATTCAAGTCTCATTCCATCTGCGCAACTTTTAAACGCTTTTAATATTTTCTAATTTAAGTTTTTCACAAGTGCGCAATAACATAAAGTTCAATGTGTAGAGATTAGTGACCGTTAATCGATAATTATTCAGATATCGTGAGATGCGGTCTGGTGTGATGAAGGGTTTCAAAAAACATTTTCTTTATCGTGCCAACGTTTTGAACTTTATTGAGATCATCTTCAGAGCCTTGTGTTGTTTGCATCTCAGCAAAAAAGTTCTCTGATTGATGGCCGAGGGCCACTAATCTCTACACATTTCTACACGAGAAGAACGAAGAATATGTGATTCTATGAACAAATTTCAACTAGATACGGACACGCAGCTAAACGTATCCTGAAGGACATCGCCAACAATGAGAAGAAACTCGCACCGGCCATCAATCATAAAACTTTTTTGCCGAAATGCAGACAACACAAGGCCCTGATGATGATCTTAACAAAGCTCGAAACGTTGGCGTGATAAAGAAAATGTTCTTTTGAAACTTACATCACACCAGACCACATCTCACGATATCTGAATAATCAGGTACAATTATTAACCTCTCACCATCTTAATGGTTTTTTTTATTCATCCCTTATTTTTTCAGTATTGGCCACAGGTATTGTTCTTATTCTTTTCTCAATATAAAAACAAATCATTGTCAACAAAAAAAATTGAATGGAAAATTGGCAAGCCTTATTCCCTGCGATATTGATCAGCCTCAAATATCATAAATAATTTGTTAATAGTGTTAAGATTGAGACCATTTAATATTTCTGAAAGTAGTTGTTTCAACCGTACCAATTATTCAATTAGATTTACGAAAAATTGAAAAATAGTTGTTTGTATAAGAAAAATTCAAATACATTTTTGATCTTTTCTAAACAAACTCAAGTCAGATATACCGATGGACAAAGGCGTGGTTTGAATCCCCGCATTTGACGGGCGAAAGTTATCTTCTCCAGGACCTTTGTCAATTGTTTCAGCATCCCATTGACTTACATTTCCCCGAATGAATCTTTGAAGATTTATAAATAAGCCATTCAATGTATTTGTGTATAGTAGTACGTCTTCAGCCATATTTAGAAATCAAAACTTCATAAATTTATATTTATTATTAAAATTTGAAAAATTGCATAAAGTGAGAAAATTCGAAAGGTTATAGGTTGAGATGGGGATTTCGTGTCCGTGTGGATCGAAGTCTCAATAGCTCAAGTAGTTAGAGGCGTATTGAACCGAAGGTCGTGGGTTCGAATCCAGCACGTGACACTAAATTTTTCATCTCAACCAGGACCATACATAAAAAGAAAATTATAAATTTAAGTTAATTAACAAATCTCACAATTTCCAAATAATCATTAATTAATAAACGTAAATCATCCACCTTAAATTTATTTGTTTGTAAATGAGATTAATAAGAATTGGGAAGAAATTTTTCAATAAAGTTGGGATTTTTACTGTCTCTCGCTTTTAATGTAGCAAATTTGAAAGGATTGAGTGTTTACTTTACGAAGTGTAATCTGTTTAAAAGTATGAATATCCAAAAAGCGTTCAAACAATTCGAAGATAAAAAGGTCTTTTATTGTTTGCTTAAGATTAATGGAATTTAATTCCATTAATCGCTTAAAGCGATATTTTAATAATTTTGACGGTATTTTATTATTAAGTAAGTTTTTAAGTTGATTTCTAATCGAATATAAGACGTTTCATTAATTAGGATCGTTAAAAAAATATTGCATTAATTAGCAGTGTAAACGTTATTTTCAAAGTAAACACAGAAAAAGTTAATTTGTGGCTCAATAAATTTTTCATTCATTTAAACAAGTTGTAAATTAAAAAAAAAATACCGACCCTATATTTAAATTGGGCGTTTTAAAAAGCTAAATAAATCTGCAAAATAGAAACAAAAAATGTTGTTGAAACATAGTAAAACAAAATTAATTCCTGTTACTGAATGGGGCTTAACTACTAGTCTTGGACGACAGTCATAACATCGTACAATACCTTTTGTCATACTAATCTCAGTTAAAAATAATTTAACTATTCCAGGTTTCGAACCCAGAACATTAGCTGGCAAATACGCCCTAACCACTCGTCCCTTATCGGTCAATAATTATACTGTACATTGTCAATGAGATTACAAACATATCTTAATTCACGTATGTCGGTTATTTTTTGTTTTGTGTGCTTTTGTAATGAATTTAGCGACAAGCTTATTAACAGTATGCCTAATATTTTCACAAAGATTTCAGCTAAAAAAGGCCATCATACTTTCAATTAATTATTTCAAAACTTTATTTTGCCTAACAAACAAATTTACGGAATTAAAGCGTATTATTTTTCAAAAACCGTTAATTAAATTTCAGTAAAACTAGAATTTGGAATAAATTTAATGAAATTTATAAAAAATAAATTAAATAAAAATGTTAGGAACAATAAAATTGGCAATATCCCTATTCATTTTTGAACATTTCATTAGCAAAATGACATCTTTGTTGTTTTTAAAATTTAAAATGAATTTCAACTTCGAGATGGCCTCTCCTCACTTACATATTAAGTTCAGCCGATTTGGCACGTAAGCCTGAAAGAGTAAAGCTGTAAAGCGGGCTAGCTGGGCATAATTCTCTTCCTAATAGCCATAATTTCTCAAATTTAATTGAAAATGATTAAAAATTAAATTAAAAATTAAAATGAGAAAATATATATATATATATATATTTTTTTAATTTATAAGGTTTATTTTTTATCTAATAATCTCAAAGAAAGCTCAATTCTCAATTTTCAACGGTACTAAGAAGAATAAATTAAGATTTTACGATCAATTAAGGTTTTAAGTTGAGATAAAAAGTCAGTGTCACGAGCGGGATTCGAACCCACGATCTTCGCCTTGAGACACCGCTACTCTGCCACTTGAGCTATCGTGACCTCGATCCACTCTGACATTACTTCCCATCTCACAACCCCACTTTTCAATTTTCCCTCTTTTTTCCATTTTTCCAATCTTTATCTGAACAAAAAACCTTAATTAATTGGTGAAGCGAACCACGCTTCACAATAATTTAGTTCACAATTAGTGAACTAAATTATTTAAAAATGAAGTATACTTCACTAAAGCTCTCCGTGGCGATTTCATTTGTCGCCGAAAATCAAAACCGATTACACGAAATTAGAAATATGGCAAAAGGAGGGAAAATTCGAAAGGTCGGGTTGAGATGGGAAGTTAATGTCCGAATGGATCAAGGTCACGATAGCCCTAGTGGTAGAGCAGCGGCTCACCAAGGCGAAGATCGTGGGTTCGAATCCAGCTCGTGCGGACTTTTTTATCTCAATTAAAAACCTTAATTAATTGTAATATATTAATTGGTCAAATGGACCACGAAATTAGTGAATTATGTTTTTACTTTAAAAAACGGCAAAGATGTTTTTGCAATATCTGAGGTTTTTCTGACCCAATTTTCAAAGAGTTATCTCACTTTTCATACAGCCGAATGTATTCATTTCATAAATTTAATGAATATTCCAGTAAAAAGAAGTTACCATTTATTATTATAATGTTTAAAGGATAAACATGCTCAAAAAAGCTTAATTGTTTTCTGAGTTTGGTAGTTTTTAAGATAAGCAGGGAACACTTGTATGTTGTCACCCTGTATAGCGTATATGTTTGGGGAATTTATTAAACCAAATCAACCAGTACTTTTTTAAAACAAATAGCGTCTTAAATTGGAAACCTGGGAAAGTCTAAAAAAGTTTAAGCTACATCTTACTCGTTGCTTTCAAACGAATTTTCTGGCAAGATTTCATCCCAGTCTATGTGCTCGCTTCGTCGTTGGATTATTAAACAGAGGCTTATGGGTATAACAGAACGGTGATGTGGCGACAGTATGTTTCAACATGTTAAGCCGAATAGGTCAATGGGAACAAATGGCCAGCCGGAGACAGAGGGGAAATGAAAAGAATCTCGCGTCATGAAGAACGATCGTAGTTTGATTTACACAGTTGTAATAATTTGATGTTGAATACAATCCGACCTCCTGCTTCATGTTACTAAATTGGATTAACATATTTTCTTGTAAAACAGCATGTTATATTGAGCGAAACTCTTTTCAAAATAACAAGCGGAGATATTTCTGAAAATATAAAATTTTTTCCCAACTGTCACGTAGCTGAAATTAATGCCAGATCTTTCTGTTTTGTTTATATCGTTATTTTAAATGTCCCAATCTATGATGTTTAACCTTTCCACGTGTGACTAAAATGTCGTAAATGAGCATGTCGGGTGACCTCAATTGGTGGGTCTCAAGAGTTCTCGACATACTGCTGAGATCCAACCCGTAAAATTACGCTGACATTATGTACTGTCTAAACCTACGGTTGGTCAGGAATGGCGCTTCAACTTTCCATTCCTTCACGCTAATAAATACATTCGCACAATTGCGTAGTCACAAGTGTTTTTGATATTACCCCACTGACCCTCCATCATACTGCAAATATTTAAATTGTTAACGCCAATGTACACATTGTAATTTATTAATAGTTAATTAAGAAATCGTCATTTCCTATCTTAAATTTATCATCTTGAGGAATTGTGATAAGGGGAATTGTAAAGATCACGATGCTGGAGGGAGAAACAGGTCAATTATCAGCAAGACTGAGTAAAAAGAGTGAGTCATTGCCTGGTTTTCGACATGTACGTACGAATGTACAACAGTTGTCTTCAGCCAGTCACTCCCGAGGATTGAACCTGTACGCACGAACGTACAACAGTTGTCTTCAGCCAGTCACTCCCTGGGTTTCTACCTGAACGCACGGAATTACATGAGCTGTATTCAGTCAGTCACTCCCGAGGATTCAACCTGTACGCACGAATGTACAACTGCTGTCTTCAGCCAGTCACTCCCTGGGTATCAACCCGTACGTACGACCGTAAAACAGCGGTCTCCAGTCATTCGATCTCTGGCTTCCGACGGGTACGATCGAACGCACCCTCGACGACTCCAATCTCAAGCTCCAAGATAAGCGCCTACTTCCTGTTTGATCTCCCCGGTCGTGATTTGACAACAAGGCGTACGAACGTCCTTAGTCATTCTCATTTTATGTATCAGTTCTCTCTCTATACAGCCATATTTATTCTCGTTGACTTTGTTTGTTTTCTGGCCAGATTCTAGTTTCCATATTTATAATATAAATTGTGAATTAGTAAATTTAATTATAAAATGAATTGTTATTAATTTTTTCTTTAACTTAAGTCTTTTGCTCAACAACTGGCAACTAGCCCTGGTAGCGCCGGATGTCGAGGGTAAATATCCAATACTTACTTCCGCCGGCGCACGAAACATGTATTCAGAGTAATTCACAACTATGTGCAAAACACTCATGGAAATAATTGTTTATCTTATTTGCAATAGAACATATTCTAGAGATGGTAAATGGTGGAGTGAGTGTGTTGGTTCAATCTTATTCAAAAGACATTTCCTACTCAAAGCTATTTTTTTTTAAGATCCGGGTTTGAAGCTTATACCTCATCATCAGGTTGAAGAAGGAATTAAAAACACCAAAGAGAAGCTGGTTTATAATCACTCAATTTGCGAAAAGCGGAAATTTAACATAATTGTATACAAATAAATACTGTAAGAAAATAATTGAAAATGTGTGGTTAATATGTTTTATTTATTAATTAATAAAAAAAGGAAAATGATACAGTAATAAGTATGTCATCATTTTTCTCAATCTAAAAGGATTTAACAGAGTCTTCATTCATCTTCAATTATCAAAACCACTGCCAACTTGTACTTGAAATAATTTATAAATTTAAAGAGATGAAGAGGTTTTGTAAATTACCCTAATTGGAAAATTCGTAATTGGCGTTGAAAAGTTTTCAACAGACCTCTACTTACCAGAAACCTTTCAGATAATAGCAATGGCGATTGCAAATCCGATAAATGCCTTACGAAAAGGGAGTCATTAAATGTTTGCCGGATCTTCGCAAGTCATTAGTGAAAGCTCGTATTCCGAGTCTTTTTTTTTTTTTTAATTTGTCCCTTTGTCGGTCCTCCGGTTTGTTGAGTTTATTGATTTTTTTTTCCTATTTTTAATAAAGGATATTCAAAGGTGAACAATTCGACAAAGCGGCCCTTCCGGCTGCGAACGTTGTTAAAATTCGATGCGTTCTTATAAGAGAAGAAACATTTGTAGGCAGGGAGATCTCGGGAACATTATTAAATCCAGTTGGGTTTACTATACCTCCTCTATACGCTAAACGTACGCAATATCTAGTAAACTTGTAAACATTTATTTTAACTTACATTTTTTTGAACAGTTTGGACACATTAACGTACTGAAAAACGGATGCGTTTAGAAATTAATGATTAAAAAAAAATAAAATAAAAAGCTATTACAAATAAAAGCAGTTAGTATCTTATTTGGCTTTTACCTGATAAACATGGCGAAGATTTTCTTAACCAACTTCAGTATCATTAAATGTTGCATATTAATTTGTAATATGAATTAATTTTTGTTCTCAGAAAGGTTAGTAGGTTTAATGCAGCTCAAATTTCGTTCTAAAAATAAGAGTGATGTTTTTTTACAATTACTTCCTGGAAAATGTAGTATACTGATGAATATACCAAACATGAAACTCACTGAAGTGCGTGTAAATTGAAAATGTTTTTGTTAGTATGGATTTTTTCTGTATAAATAAATAAAGTTTTAACAATTGATTATAGGATGAGCATATTAAGTTAAGAATATTGGCTGTTTGCTAAGTTCTATATCGAAATAACAACAGTATGCCGAAAATACCAACTCATTTTGAAATAAGAAAATTCAGGGGCGTCGCTGGCCCCAACGTTTTAGGCGTTGACACGGCACTCATCGCTGTAAGGTAAAGGTCCCGGGTTCGAATCCAGCGGTCTTGCATTCTAATTCGACATTAAAAAAATCCACAACAGTAAAAAAAATTGGCTGGCTAAAAAGTTTTATTAACAATATGTAAATATAGATTAGGTTTAAATAGGAAAAATGTAGTATATTTACATTCATTTTATTTAGATTTTTTAAGCGAGAAACATTTCACCGATACTTTCTTCTTCATGCTCGTCATTCCTTCCGTCCTGCCTTCAGTTCCTAGCAAATCAAGCATTTGCAGAAAATCTCGTTTTTCCTCAGCAAATTTAGAAATGGAAGTTTACCCTAAAAAGTCAAAATTTATGAGAAGGACAATTGGCGTTCTTATTTAATCCGTTTTTATCCAAACAGGATTCTCAACATCTCTAAATACCAATGAGGTTCGAACATTATATTTTTTAATTTATTGAAGTCGTGAGGAGTGGTCAAGAATGAGTCAATTTATAGAAACACCTTTTTTATATGCTTGGCGACGTTTCGACCTTTATTCGGGTCATCTTTATAGCCTGGGTAAAATACAAAATATATCTTGATTGGAAAAAATTCTTTTTAAAATGTAAATATAAATTTACGCCAAGTATTTCATACTTATGTAAAGTGTGGTATATTCTTGTAGTGTCATTGATTTTGTATGAAAGTGTTATGTAACGTGAATTCGTATTCTGCTGTTTTTGTATGATTATGGTTAGCGATTGATGGTAAGGTACGCCGTAAATTTCGGAAAATTTCTTTGGTCATAAACGGTTTTATTTAAGAAAGTCGAGAATGGAGATTTATGGACTGGATTTGTAATTCGGCATTCAATATTGGAAAGGAAGATACTTATTAAGGACATTCTAGACTTCCTTTGAGTTACATAAAACCACTTATGATCAAAAAAAATTTCCCAGATTTACAGCGTTACATTAGTTATATATTAAATTGTATTTTTTCCAATACAAATTTGTGTTTTAATTTATCCAGGCACTGAAGATGACAGGAATAAAGGTCGAAACGTCGGCGAAAATATAAAAAAGGTGTATTTTCTAACTCCCTCATTCTTGACCGCTCTTCACGACTTCAACAAATTTTAAAACAACCGTGCCTCAAGAAACACTCAATGAAAATGTTTGTACGAAATGTCTAGTGATGACTGTAAAATCAGTAAAGAATCTTCGATCATATCTTTCACTCAACTTTTATTTGAGCGGTGCGTACTACCTCCTGTAAGTCGTCCGGAATCAATGCCATGTCCGTTTTTCTTCTTATTTTCTCTTTCTACAAAATCGCAATCCTTCAAATTGAAACTTTGTCTGCTGAAAAGTTTCTCACTTCGATGCAATCATTTGTGAACTGTATCATTACAGTCTGATCTTTCTCATCGCTGATGAAGTTTCAATAAAAATTGCGCAATATCATTAATAATGTATTGTGAAATTTTTGCGAGTACACTGCGGGATGATGAACCTGGGATTTGGTCGCTACAGATCATTTTAATCTATGTTAGTCTGTCAGGATATTTAAGCATTTCTCCAATTCGCAAATACTGACTGAGTCGGCTGGGCTTTTAGGGTGGAATAGGAACCTGATAGGGTCGGCCTTCGAAGCCCCCGGGTACAGCCGTTGCTCAACGAACCGTATTAAAAAGGCGGGTGGACTTCCGGGGAGGAGTGGGTGCAGTCCGTTAGGGCTGGCCTGTGTATCCCCGTGGAAACTCATTACCTGGTCCAACCTGAAAAGGTGATCCTTGGTCCTCCCTTTCTCAATCCAGGTCCTTCGGCATATTTCATTGAGACCTCACTCAATCCTTAGATGCAGGGGGGGGTATCCAGGCAGAACATAATGGTGACGCGTTGAGAGCGTGGCAACCTCTCTAAAGCACAAGCTGGATTCGTGTCGGCATCTGGGTCGGCAGCAAACGGCGGGTTCTTTATCAGAGGCCCATAAAGGTTTGGTACCAGATACTGTCTATATAAACGGGAACCCTCTTAACCATTGCTGCTACCACAGGGTAGCAGTAAATATCCAACCTTACTACATGGTAATTGACTCGTGGCTTATTGGCGATGCTCCTGGCGAAAACTTAGTGTGAACTGTTCGTGGTTTCCTTCTGAGGGTGGTTAGAAATTCCACTTGACATAAAACAGAAACAGGTCCAGAACATTTTACACTGGAGGAGCCCGATTCTCTGGAAGATAGAGTCGCCTTCTCTATCTAAGAAGCCGGCGTACAACACAGCCTGATAGATTTCAACCACTTGAGGTTACCCTTTGCCCTGCTGCACATGGTCTGATGCTTAATAGGCAAGTGGAGAATGAGATCCATGAAGTAAAAAAACAAAGTAATCTTATCATACTAGAGTACGGCGATAATCACTTGTTGATAATGTGAAAGTCCATAATTGTCGAACATTCTTACTGATATGCTTATGCTTTAGGTTGTTATTTTACGGTAAATTGAGAAAGTAATTTTTTAGGATACTTGACTAATAAATATAACCAGGTAAACAACGCAATTGACTATTACAATGAACAAATGAACTATTATTATTCTAATTTAAAAGCAAATTTTATAGAGATCATACACGTGGAAAGATTTTTATAGTAAATTACTTCCAGTGAAGTAAGCAGTCAACTGCCAAACGCAGCAATGAAAATAAAAAGAATTGCTTCTAAGTCGAAATTTCACCTCCACGACAACACAGTCTCATTTTTCGTCTGTGACATGGCACCTATCGGTGATATATTATTGTTTTTTCACGTCTCAAAAAAAAAGCATGTGTCGGGTTTTTGATAGTAAAGTAGGCCACTCGGCACGTATTGATTTTCTGTATTATTCATGCCCCTGTTCCTGTTGACTGTCAATCAATACAAGAAACGTTTGGGTACTGGTACTTCTAAAGCCGTTGAAATATACATAAGAGGTATTCTCAGCGCGAAAGTGAAACCCGAAAGTGGCACCGGAATTTCAAACGTGTGGAATAGGTCTTATCGATAGGTTTCATAAACGAACCGATAATAAATCACTTGGTACAATACATTTATTTTATGTAGATTGAAAAGGATTTTACTGGTTCCGGTCATAAAAATGGTTTTCCATATTGTCTTCTGGCCAATTCGTTTTCTTATCAATCACCCAAAATTGTCTTGTGCCCTCATGCTGTCGGACTAAATGATTAGCCAGGTCACGAAGGTTTTAGATACATTCGGCGGCTAATTTGATTGTAAAATCCATAAATTTTTGACTGGTTGTCCGTCTGATATTATGAGACTTTTTCAATTAATAAATTTTTATGTAAGTTATTGGTCGAAATGAAAAAGTTAGTGTCACGAGCGGGATTTGATCCCGCGACCTTCGGCTAAATAAGACGGTGCTTTACTTGAGCTATTGTGACTTCGATCCACTCGGACACCAACTCTCCGTCACAACCCAAACTTTCGAATTTTCCCTCGTTTTTGCAATTTTTCAAATGTCGTGTAATCAGGATTCGATTTTCGCCGACAAATTAAATGGCCACGGAGAGCTTTAGCGAAGATACACTTCGTTTTACCTAATAAATCTATTATATTTCGTCGTCCGATTGCCAAATAACTTATTTTTATTCATTAATTCTTCATCTAAGGTATTGGCCGAAATGAAATACCACCAATATACTACCAATTCGACCAATACCTAAAGATTAATTAATTGAAAGAAGTTATTTGGTCAATCTGACCACGAAATATAATGGATCATAAATTTTTAATCAGTGTAAACTTCTTTTAAAATTTTCTTTGCCACAATTCCTATCTCAACTGCAAAAACGGAAGAGTTTTTCCTGAATGAGTTTAGTTGTTTCGAACCGCTTGACTAGTTTTCCTGAACTTTTCTAATTTATTCCCTGTTGTGGTACAAGTTGGGCAGATTATCATACATTTGGTTTATAAAAAATGTATTGGATCTATTTAACAGCTATTTCAATGAAATAATGATTATATTTCTGTAAATATTTACATCAAATATGGCCTAAATTCGGGAAAACGAGTACGCTCGTCTGAGGAATATCAGTTAGAATCGAGTAAACGGGAGAGAACGAGTGTTTTGGACAGTTTGGAAGTGACGGTCGTTTATGTATCATTTTTTACATAACAGAGAGTGCAACCTGACTTTTTTTTATGTTAGATGTGCGAAAGACATTGACCATCTGCAACCTTAACAACAGAATCATTTTTTATTTTGTTTTTCTTGCTTCTGCAAGCACTGATTTAAAAAGTACACCTCCATTGAGCTTTCAGAAATAGGTGCGATACCCAATTAAATGATTGAGATATGTCCGGGAAAACATCAGCTCGAGACCAGTGGCATGGAGTCTAAAATGTGATGAACTTGATGGCTAGTCGAGTGGCAACTCCGAAGCCGAATTGGTGATTTAAGCCGGGTACACACCCGATTCAACGCTATGTGACGTTACCCTATGCTACCCGACGCCGTGTCACGTTTTGGTATAGTGTGCACATATTTCATGAATGTGTAAAAAATTGTAAATTAAATTTTATGAGGACAACCATGTAATAAGGTGTTAGTTAAATTTAATTGTTTTAAATAAACTAATTAATTAAAAAAAGGTATTCCGTCAATCGGATCACGAACTCTAACGGTTTCAAAAATGTTTTCTGTCTAACTATCATAATTAAATAATTTTTATAAAACCTCATGAATTTTTGATGTCAGTTAATTTTGTTTATATTAAAATGAGAATATTGTAACCAACGGGACGACAAAATTGCATACACATAGTTTGAAATAAAGTACAAAATATATGGGTGTCCTGTTCTGACGCTACTCGACGAAAATGGTGGAATTGTATGAGCAAAACATGAAATAAATTGTTAGTTAAATTTAATTGTTTAAAAAAAATTAATTAATTGAAAAAATGTATTCGGTCCAGGAACCCTAACGGTTTTAAAAAAGCTTTCTGTTTAACTATCATAATTAAATAATTTTTATAAAACCTCATGAATTTTAGATGTCGGTTAATTTTGTTTGTATTAAACTAACACAACGACAAAATTGCATATAAATAGTTTAAAACAAACTACAAAATATATGGGTGTCCTGTTCTGACGCTACTCGACGAAAATGGTGGAATTGTATGAGCAAAACATGAAATAAATTGTTAGTTAAATTCAATATATCAAAAAATGGTATTGCGGTGTTTTGATAAATTTTCTACTAAACCATTAAAATTAATTTTATTTTAAAATAAAACTATAGAATTCCTGATGTCGGTTAATTTGGTTAATATTAAAATAAGTAAATTGTAATTAGCATTATGATAATAATAAATGTAGTTTGAATAAAAATATGAGTGGCCTGTTCTATTGTCTTCGACTGTACTCCATGCTACTCGACGAAAATCTGGACAGTGGGGATCGCAGAGCGTAAAGTAGGGTAGTGTTGCGTAGCATCGGGCAGATCTACACGGGGATAATACAGTCTTACGGACAAATGTACTTTGGATTTCCATCGGGTAAGTATGTTCCTAGCTTGAGAGTAGTATGTGTGGAATTTCTTATAAAATCGGAGCAACAGTAGTTTTTCAGGAACCTCCCGATTATTCGCAAAAGATTATATTGGTCTGTAAGGTCTAGGAAGGTGAGCGGGTTTGTTAGGTTTAGGAATAACCTTTATTGGAGGGTATTCCCGTACGGTTGGAAATTGGGTCATGGGAATTCCAGCATTAAAGATATTCTTAATTATTCCTTAAGAAAATAATCGCTTTTGAAGCGAGTTTAAACATGGTTCGAGTAATTAGATCTCTAACAAGGACTTTGGTTTTTGGGAAGTTGTAGCGGCTCGTGAAGTTTGTTGAGAATATCTGGGTGTGGAGTGAATATGTTTGATAAATACTGTGCTTAGAGTTGGGCTTTATCCCTGCCGGATTTAGCTCATGATCATCTATTCGCTTTAGAGGGTGAGACGTGTTTTTGCTTTTTAGTATTTTCTTAGTGGCTATCCAAAATGAGTTTTCGTCAGCGGTCAATGAGCTTTATATGCAAACTATTGGTTGTTGATATAATTGTGTAATTCATAGTACAGTTTTCTAGTTAGTCGGTTGAATTATTTTTAGTCGAATGCGTTGTTATAGTTAGTTACTTAGTTATTCTGCTCCGTCTTCCAGTTGCTCTGATGTCTTTAAATTACATTTAACTTCACTTTGTCTTCAAGAGTACTTCGTTACTTGAGTAAATACTTTCCAGTTAACTGGTCCGTTTATTAAACTAGATCGAAGTGGGTTTATTTTGGGGTGGATATCAAGAGATAGAAAATACATTTTATTTTAAAAAAAAAGGCTTGAATAAAATTTTTTCCCGCAATTTAAACATTAGACAGCATTCTGCAATTATGTAAACATATTTCAGACTATATTGAATAGCGATATGAAAGGAAAAAGTATTTTCACGGGGCAAATCAGGCGCTGGAGGACTCGACGCGTGCCCTTGAGGGTTCGTGTTCGATATCTGCGCTGTCGGAAATCCGTTTCTTCGACCGAATTACGCTGTATAGACGTTCCAGCGCTTATTTTTGACAAGATTTTTTTTAAATTTAAAAACGTATCTTTTACTTATGGTAACGAGTGTATACAAGTCTCTATATCTTGTCAGAAAATAATGGACGCCGTGAAAAGGGAGTTGGTTAAGCCGATCCGAGATATTTCCGCCCTTCCGATCCCCAATAGGGAGAACTTCATTATAAACTTGACTGGATTTCTACCGCCGGACCAACCTGGAAGGAACCACTTAGTATCTTTGATTGGCTAACGATCTGTTGATCCTTGGCTATTCCAGACTAGTCAACCACAAACGATATTCCTTTATGGAGAAACTAACGTCTCTTTCATCCAGCCATATTCTTTATAATAAATCCCAAAAAATACAAATCTTGAAAAATAATACATACAGTGACTCACAAATTTGTTCACATCAGCAAACAATTTTCTATTATCTCTAGTTTGCAAATCCCATGTTTTTTAATCCAGACAACAGCGAAGGATTAAGTTCGTCGAACTGTTGATAAATAAACATTCACCCTACTAATCTTTATTTATGTTTGTACCTTTCAATTTAGCCAGTTTATTACGAGTCTTCCTGTGAACAATTTTGTAATGCGGGTTACTTCATTGCAAATTTCGCAAAAATCATTCAATAATTGGTCTCAAATTTGTTATCATATTTCGATTTAATTATTTTTCTTACATATTGGAAATATTTTCTTTCCTCAATGGTTATCTATTCTGTTTAATTACAGTATGAAGCCATTTTCAAAGATCAAATAATAAAATCTCTACAAGTAGGACTTCGTTATCGTGAAATTTTTAAAAAATATAATTTATTACTATTTGGGTAATAACAAAACCTGAAAGATCTTCCGGAATTTAGGATAGTTGTTTTAAAAAGGAGAGGAGTAATCATAAAACAAAATTTTCCGAGGCCGAAAGGCGTTATACGTATGCTCGTTACGATCAGAACAGGTTGACAATCTGTTCAATTTCAGCGTAGCCCGTGTGGTAATGATAATATGGACGTCAGTGCTGAAACAAGAGATGTTTACGTTTATGTGAGGCCGGATTGAGAGCGACGGGAAAAGAGAAGAAACCATTGCTGACCAAACAGAGGCTTGCTGATCGTGGTTTTAATGTCATGGAACAACCCCCCACAATCACCTAACCTTAATCCAATTGAGCGTTTGTGGGAAAACTGAAATATCTTCAGCCGATGCTGCAGAGATGCTTCTAACTTCAAACAGCTTTTGGAAAAAAACACAAGTTGATCCAGAACAGCACAGAAATTTCGTGATAAGTATGTCCAGAAGGACTGATGCAGTTTTGAAAGCCATTGAAGGACGTATTAATCACTGTAATTATATTTTCAATTACTCAATTCAATTCAGCTTAGATCACATCCCCTATCATTTAAAAATGAGCGTCCATGGTGGCAATAATTATTATGTGCATGTATATAATAAATGAAATAATGAAATTACAAATTAATTTCCTAGTTTTCGTTATCTGTTTGACCAATTAGCATCTTTCAATTAATTAATTGAATTAATTTTAGTTGAGATAAAAAAGTCAGTTTCAAGAGAGGGATTCGAACACACGAACTTCGGCTTGATACGGCACTGCTCTACCTCTTGAGCTACGGTGACCACGATCCACTCGGTCACTAACGTCCCACGGCAAAAAGGAGGGAAATTACAAAAGATGGGAAGTTTACTCTCCGAGAGGATTCAGGTCACGATAGCTCAAGTGGTAGATTGGCGAGGTACCTAGCCGAAGGTCGTGGGTTCGAAACTAGCTCCTGTCACTGACTTTTTTATCTCAATTAAAAACCTAAATTAATTGAAAGTTACAAATTAATTTGTATTAAAATGTGTCATTATATGATTACCTCCTCTCAAAAATTAAATAATTAAATCCACTTTTTAGCAATCTAAATCAAATGAGATACCTAACTGTGATTAAATTGTGTTAAACTGTGGTGGCAAGACATAAAAATAAAACCTCAGAAATGGACTTCTGGAAAAGGACTGCCCGAATCTCTGGAATCCAAAAATTAGGGAATGAAAGAAGTAATGAACAACCGCGCAAAGAATCGAAGAGAGGATTGTAAAAAATAAGTTGCCTTTAATTTTGGCTTCAGTAGTTTAGAGATTTACAAAAATTACAGGCTTTCAATACACTTTGATGACGCTGAATTCCTGACATTTTTGGTGGTAACAACATATAAAAAAATAAAATCATATATCAAAACGAATCATTTAAAAATCACGCTGATAGATGAAATAGAAAAGTGTGGAGTCGGTATAAAAATATAAAGCGGGAATGAGGAGAAACGCAGTCAAAAGATTGAATTCCGTTCTCTCGGATAAATCTATCGGAAAGAGATAAAAACCCTAATCTATAACACTATGGTTTAACATAGTCTGACGTACGCCTGCGAAAATTTAGCAAACAGTGGCGGAACTAAAAGGGGTTTTATTCAAACACAGATTCTCTACTGTAGAGATCCACAGCTTGGACACTACTTTCAACAAAATAGAGATGGAAAGAGGTAAACGCCTCAGAAATGGAATTCTAGAAAAGCACTGAATCTCTGGACTCTAAAAAGTACGAAATGAAAGAAATAACGAGCGTCGCACAAATAATCATGCAAAAAATCGAAGAGCGGATTTTAAATTGGTACGGTCACATTATACGTAGAGTCTTGGGCTCTTCCATGCCGTCCGAAAAGAGACACGCCCCGCACCACATGGATTATCGTGGTAACCAGGATTATCGAAGATAGGCTTTTTTTCGCAGTGGATGTTGAGGACCGAGATTTACTCATGAATTAGTCACCGATACTGGAAACGCTGAATAAAAGTTTAGGATAATTTTCTCTTTGTAATCTCCTTTGCTTTCTAATTCTTTGCCTATTAATGTATAATAAGTCCTTTGCTCCTATATAAATCCTTTCTCCTTTGCATGTTGACTATAAAGTTAAAAATAAACAGAACATAATAGAAATACTTTTAAAAAAATATATGAACAAATTTCTTACTCAAAAACCTCCATTACCTAGGAAAATTTCTAATAATTATCATACTATTCATATTTTAATTAATTTGGAACACAAAAAAAAATACAATACAAAAAGGCAATTTTTTGCTAGGTATAGATCGAATTTCCATCTTGCGCAAAAACTGGATCCGTTATATCTCTTACAAGATTAATGACAGGATGAAAAGTTGATCATGGGTAATAGTACAATCATTCACCACCTCCATTACCACAAATGCGAAACTTTAGCCTAAAACCATTCAATGCACTTGGTGTGAATTATGGGGGAACGATATTAATGCTATCGCATGCATCATATAAATGGTATTATTAAAGAAAAAAAAGAAATTCGTTCCATTGAGGAGGATTTTCAAAAAACTTTTTCACTAGTGCGAACCAATATAATCATTCTTTAGAGCTCAGTTGCCAACTCCGAAAAGGAAAACTTAGTTGCTAACAAGTATGAAACTATATATCACATAGTCAGTGAATGCATCCAAAATCTCCAAAACCTGGGAAAACGCAACAAGGTAACGGTATCCTGGGTGCCAGGGCACAGGGGAATTTTGGGTAATGAAGAAGCAGACAGACTGGCCAGAGGAGGATCCGCAAAACCATACATAGGCCCCGAGCCTATCCTTGGGATATCCAAAACAAACGTAGAATCCTCCATCGCAGAATGGATCCAAATAAAACAAAGAGAAAAATGGATAAACTCTAGCAGTGCTAGACACAGTAAACTCATGATAAAACAACCCTCATCAAAACTGGCAAAAACACTGCTACAATTGGAGAGGGCAAATCTCAGAGGAGTGGTAGGGCTACTAACCGGCCACTGGCACCTGAGAAAACATCTACAAAACATGGGCATATATAATAGTGATCCAATTTGCAGACTATGTAATGAGGAGGAGGAAACAGCCACTCATATCATCTTCGAATGCGGAGCAACGGCTCAATGGAGATTCAATCTGACGCACAGAAATGACTCAGAGAACCACATTGAAGCAATTACAGTCAATGACTTGATAATCCTGAGTAAAAGGATCGAGTCTATTGACTAAACTAAAGAACTAGGAAGGTACAATAAGCCAGAAGGCTGCAGTGCCTGGGGCACACAAACCTCACCTCCTAGTACTTTTGCCACCTAACCTAACCTAACCTATATCACATATATAGAAACTACTCCAAAAGTCGCATTTCCTCTGACATAATTCTACGATTCAAACTTATTTTGGTAATCCTGCTAAGGTTTTGGTTCCTTTTTCTCAGGACGTTTCAATTGAGTGTGATCCATACTATGTATACTGAATGTTTGAGAACCGACACTTTTCCCAGACAATTGAATATTTCAAAAACCATTCTGATTACCAAACCTTGCTTCAAAATATCGTCTTCTTACTTATTACCAACTACTGGAAGGGTATTAGAAAAATTATTTATTAGAAGAATTATGCACGATTTCAGAAAAAGAAGGTACTGTCAGAAAAACGTTTTTGACTTTATACCTCAGAAAGATTCGGTAAATAGAAATCAAACAGTACATCGAAATAAAACTTCGGTTGAAGGAATAAATCATTGCGCGTTTCATTGGAGATTAAAGGAGCTTTCAACGAGGCCTAGTGGCCAGCAATATTTAAGCAGTTAGCAAAAAAATGAAGTGTACATCCCTAAAGCTCTCCGTGGCCATTTCATTTGTCGCCGAGAATCCAACCCGATTGCACGACATTTGAAAATTCAAAAGTAGGGGTTGAGATGGGAAGTTAGCGCCGGAATAAAGATAATTCAAGTGGTAGAGTAGCGTCGTAACATGCCAAAGGCCGTGGGATCGAATCTCTCCCGTGACACTGACTTTTTATCTCAACTAAAAACTTTAATTAATAGAATTTAATCAAATGTTATTTTGCAGAAAAATTCCAATATACAATTTATATTACACTATAATACAATACTAAATACACATTAAAAACAACTACCAAGAAGACGAATGAAATTATACAATTCTAGAAAATTGTAGTTAAAAAAAAGTGGCAGACAAGAATGTCAAAACTAAACGGAAAGCAAACACCGATGAGTACAAATAGTTTGATTTCATCTAAAAACTTCTAGCATTGTATAAATTCGTTTTTTTCAAGTCCGCCATATATTTGTTAAAATTGAAACAATTTTTATAAACCCCAAGCCCTGAAAAGATCTCAGTAAAGATTGAAACGCTGGCACGATAAAGAAAATGTTTTTCTAAAACCTTCGTTACTCCAGACCGCATCTCACGATCTCCGAACAATCATTTTATTATTCAGTTATCGTGAGATGCGGTCTGGTGTGATGTAGGCTTCAGAAAAACATTTTCTTTATCGTGCCAACGTTTCGATCTTTTATTGACATCATCTTCAGGGCTCAAAGTAATTGTCTTCTGTGTACTTGTGCCATTCTTGCGTGAACGTGTTGAGAGCCAGAACGATTAACGATCACTATTCTCTACACATTTTTTTAACTAAAATTTTCTAGCATAGTGTAAATTTAAAAAAAATTAATAGCGAAAACGAAATTGATATAAAATCTAATGCCAATTGTTATGCTTATGGAAAACGCAAATTAACTATTTTATTCTGGGTAAAATAATAATTGATTGTGCTGCTTTTATACACAGAAACCATGTTTGGTGAATCTATATTACTGTTGTTATATCTAATCTAGATCTTACAATATTTACCCTAGTAGATCAAGGGTGAATGATTGAACCTCTCACCAGTTAATCTGGCTAAATTACTTAGCTCAGACGACCGTTTTGATTAAATGCAATTGATCGATTCCCGTACAGCAATTACGAGCCACAGCTATAGGTAAATAAGCCCACAAGGATAATTGTCACAGTCGCTTAGCAGATCATTCGATTCCGGTATCCGTTGGGTTAACAGTTTAACGACCGTGGAATAACTAATAAAAGTGGAAGAAGGAAATCCTTCCAAAGTTCCTGTGGGTGAGCGCCGTTAAGTGGCCGTTAAACTTAAGAGGCTGCCAGACAAACCAGTGGTATTTGCACAAAGGTTACCCGGTGGAGTCTGGCATTTCGTCCTTTGAGCAAAGGTGAAACCGCTTAAACAACTGATATCACTTTTATACAAATTCTTTCAATTTTACTTCCCAGTATGACTGTTTCAATGCAAAACAGAAAACCAAATTATATGAAAATACATTATTGATCTGTTTTTTTTAATTTTTTTATATGTCCTTTAACATCATCTACATCATTTTAAATTCTGGTTCAAAATATGTTGTTTTTTACTTCAAAAAGATCTCTCTGTTGATCTCAATAATTCCCGCTTCCATACAAGTAAACTTTAGTTTCTATCACGAATAACATAACTAGTTCGCAATTCGCTATCGGTCCTGATAATAAAACTAAATTGACGACCAGGACTTCAATACTGATCTGTAGCAAACAAGTTATGGACTAAACTTACTTTTTATAAACCCATTTATATGGATCAAGTCTGATGTACTGATAGAAACAAAACGTTTTAGTCAAAAATACACGTGTATCATCTTCACCTCTTCGTTTTATATAATCCAACACTCCTGAATATTCATTTTATATAACGATCCGTCCAAACCCTTTTTGAAAAGTTAAACTTCCAGAATAAGCTCACTGAACACTCCCATCCTACGGTTGTTGAACACTCTCAGCACGTCATAGAACAGTGACAAATCTGCAATGAATACAAACACTTTGAGCCCTGAAGATGATCTCAATAAAGATCGAATCGTCGGTGCGGTGAAGAAAATGTTTTTCTGAATCCGGCATCACACCAGACCACATATCACGATTTTTGGACAATTAATTTTGGCTCTATTCATAAAAAGTTTGAAACGTAATGTTTTTATAAAGACTTCTTTTTTTGTTCTCTCTTTTTCTCGTTTCTCGTTCTCGCGTCTTAGTTTTATTACTTTCTGTCCCTCGGTCTCTCTTTCCCTTACCTTTGTTCTCACTCTCTCACCCCCTCTCTCTCTCAACCCCTCTCTCACCCCCTCTCTCTCTACCCCTCTCTCAATCTCATCCCCTCTCTCTCACTCACT
>CM077106.1:16381036-16406291 GCA_039619505.1 Cimex hemipterus | reverse complement strand
TTGTATTAAAAAATCGGACAATGACTAATTTGTTGCTTGTGTCGTAATATATATATATATATATATTTTACGACACAAGCAACAAATTAGTCATTGTCCGATTTTTTAATACAATTTCAATTCGAGGAAGATATGGATTTTTTTTGTTGTCACAAGAAAGTTAACGGCTTTACTTTTCAAAGTTGCCCAGTTCTTTAGCATTACCTTGACTCCAATCGCAAACTTTGGCCCTCGTTGCCCTTAACACTTTGCTCACTCTGTTTATTTCTCTGGAAGTTTAAATTAGTATGTTACCTTTGGTGTATTTGCAGAGAAGGAAAAATGTAAAACTTTCGAGGAAATTTTTTTGTAATCTCTTCAAATTATCATTTCTATACAAAGTAAAGGACTTTTTTCTTTAAGCAAATTATATATGATTTTTATGTTTTACACATGAAGTTTATTGAGCAAGTGTAAATAGAACGTAAGAGGCAGAAATAAGGCAATTTTTGAAAAGTGAAATTCCTTAATAGTGTATACGTGAAATAAGGGACGTGCTTTGCCGCTTAGAAAGCTGTTACCGAGCCTAAAGCCAGGAACAGACTTACCCGATGCTACACGCCATGCGGCACTACCCGACGCTCTGCGATCCCCCATTGTCCAGATATTCGTCGGGTAGCATCGAGTACAGTCGAAGGCAAAAGAACCGGACGCTCATATTTTTATTTAAAATAATTGTATCATTGTCGTTATATTAATTAGAATATACTTATTTTAATATAAACCAAATTAACTGTGAGTAAAAATTAATTCGTTTAAATTTAAAAATAAAATTAATTTTAATGGTTTGGTAGAAAATTTATGAAACACCGGAATACCATTTTTTTGATATAATGAATTTAACTAACAATTTATTACACGGTTTTGCTCATCAAATTTAACTAACAATTTATTTCATGTTTTGCTCAAACAATTCCACCATTTTCGTCGAGTAGCGTCAGAACAGAACACCCATATATTTTGTAGTTTATTTTAAACTATGTGTATGCAATTTTGTCGTTGTGTTAGTTTAGTACAAACAAAATTAACCGACATCAAAAATTCATGAGGTTTTACAAAAATTATTTAATTATGATGGTTAAACAGAAAACCTTTTTAAAACCGTTAGGGTTCCTGGACCGAATACATGTTTCCAATTAATTAATTTTTTTAAACAATTAAATTTAACTAACAATTTATTACATGGTTGTCCTTATAAAATTTAACTAACAATTTATTTCATGTTTTGCTCAAACAATTCCACCATTTTCGTCGAGTAGCGTCAGAACAGGACACCCATATATTTTGTAGTTTATTTTAAACTATGTGTATGCAATTTTGTCGTCCCATTGGTTACAATATTCTCATTTTAATATAAACAAAATTAACTGTGAGTAAAAATGAATTCGTTTAAATTTAAAAATAAAATTAATTTTAATGGTTTGGTAGAAAATTTATCGAAACACCGGAATACCATTTTTTTGATATAATGAATTTAACTAACAATTTATTATAAGGTTTTGCTCATAAAATTTACTCATATTTTTTGTAGTTGTAGTACATGTAATTTTGTCGTTATATTAATTAACACATGTTATTTTAATGTAAATCAAGCTAAACGTGATCAAAAATGCATAAGTTTTTATAAACTTTGTTTAATTATGATGGTTAGGAGTAACTTTATTTGAAACAATTAAGTTTAACAAACATTTATTAGAGGGTTGTGCTCATAAAATTTAACTAACAATTTATGACAGCTTTTGCTCAAAATTATGCATTCAGGACAAAAGGTGCGTTGCTATTGTGATCGTGATTGTTGTGATAAATACTGTGGACTGTACGCGACGTGTGCTTGCGTCGAATAGATCTGCAAAGCCCCCCCCAAAACGTGGCAAGGCATCGGGTAGCGTCGCATGGTGTATTGCATCGGGTAAGTGTGTTCCTGGCTTAATAGACTTGGAATATTTCACTGAGCTCTTGGAAGATCAATTATACAAAAATCGAGTTTGTTTTTCAGTAGTTAATCGATCATCAAAACTTCGACCCTTTCAAAGGAAGAGAAAAATCGTTAGTAAAGTGAGATTGAACGTGTAAATTAATTTCTCCCCAGGCACACTGAACACGTTTCCTGAATTCCGGCAGGAGTAACTAACGGCCAATTTCGGATCGTAAGTTTGAAAGTACCCGTTATTTCGGAGGGTATAAATAGAGTTAAATTGCCCTTATCTTGTTGGAACAGAGCGAAGTTTGCATCACGTACCCTTCCGTTTTTACACGGAAACAACGAATTTAAAACTAGTCCAGTCTAATTTATTCTTAACAGGCATCTATTTGATGTACAGAAAACCCCGATTCTAGTTAAAAATAATACAATAAAAACATTACAAATAACTTGTTTGATTTAAACATTTTACAACACTATAGATGTAGCAGAAAAGCTGAGATTGTCAATTCAATAAAAAAAAATAATTTAATTTAATTTTTTATTTCATACAATTTTTTCGAACGATTTACTAATAATTAATTTTATGATTGTACTACATAAAATGTAATAATTACTGGTGTGTTAGTTCACGATCATACTAATTTCACCCATGAATTTTTTCAATTATATCTAGTATTTTATTTAATTTTATATTTCATTTTAATCAATTTTCTATCTTGTGTTTTTGACATTGCTTCCTGCGGTCCTGAACATGCCAGTATTAATTGTATAAATTCTTGAACAACATAATATATCATCTTCATCATATCAAGATACTTCATCTACACTCTTCACCATCTGAGAATACTTGGATTCTGGCCATCGTAATCAAATCATCATCGTACTCAGCGTTTCAACGAGGTGATAATCCGAAGTTAAAAATCAATGAACTCGACTTGGGAAACATTGTGTCATTTTATTATAATAATTTATATGTATCGTTAAATTTTAGGATGCCACGCTGTTACACTCGGGATTTCATTTACAGAGAAGTCATAAAATATTGAACTCGCGTGTGAGGTGTATGCCGAGCACAGCAATGTTGGATTATGTTTGAGATCTGACGACCTCTCACTCGGTAAAACTAAAATAGTAATTCATTTTTTTCTTTATTTGACCCTCGCCACGATTTCTTCCAACAGACATTTTTTTTAGTGAAATAAAATTCTTAATTCTGTTTAATGTTTATATATGTTGGATTTTGAATGGGTGGGGAAGGAAGTCGGTACAAAAAAGACAGTTTTGTATAAGCCTTTGGCACGATAAAGAAAATATTTTTCTGAAACCTACATCACACCAAACCGCATCTCACGATATCTGAATAATTATCGATTAACGGCCACTAATCTCTACACAAATCTACTCAATGTGTGGAGTTTAGTGACATTTTTAGATAGTGAAATGCGGTCTGGTGCGACGTAGGCTTTAGAAAAAACATTCTCTTAATCGTGCTACGTTTCGACCTTTATTGAGATCATCTTCAGTGCTCGAATTGTTGTTGCGGAACTGTCATTACTGTGAGAGTGCTAATGAGATATTTCATGCATTACATTCTACTTGCAACAAAATATATGATTTTCATTTCAAAATTATGAGTGTAATAATTATGAAACAAATTGAAAAAAAATGACGAGAATTAAGCCGGATAGATTTTAATTATCCCTTTACCGCGCTGTTTAAAATAAATGATATTCACTTATAAATAACACAAATTGTGATTAAACAATTAAATATTAAAGTGTCTGATTGCTCATCTTAGTTTGACATTTCTAAAAATTTATATAAACTTTCCGTGAATTTCTAGTGAAATTTAATCTTATGTATACCAAAGTTACACGATAAATAGCTATGGGGGAAAGGGCAACCCCTATATGTTCAGTTCCTCCTCATATTAACGCCGTCACTTGACATTTTAATAACCACCCCTTTAGAACCGAGTCCCGTTCTCGGCCCCTTTTTAATTTCAAATTGTTGAATACGGAGTCTTCTAAAATAAACAAAACGTGCGACACAAAAGCTGATAGAGATGTGGCCGTCGCTGAAGGGAAAATAAGGGTCGAACATAAATTAGACATGCCCTAGTTGCGCTCCTTTTGAGCACCAGGTGCCGTTTCAGTGAGCTGCTCGCAATCAGCAACCATAATCCTTTCTTTTTTTTCTTCCAGCAATACATTTATACTAATCATGTTCGTCGAAGCAGTTAACGACTTGGTTTTCCTTTTGTGATAAATGACTTGCTATTTCTTATTACCAGAAGCGGTCGTTTTTATTCTCGAAAAAAATGTGTTGTTCATCCCTTAAATTGATAAAAATTGAGAAAGGAAAAAAGCTTTGTTCACCTTCAAGACTTGGCTCAATTTTGGTTCAATAATTTGTCATTTCTATATTTATCTAAACTGGTATGGTCCGTTGAATCTACACCCATTAATTGAACTTTAAATTAATACCGTTATATTTCATGGTCCGATTGACCAAATAACTTCTTTCAATTAATTAATCTTTATGTAAAGTATTGGTCGATATAGAAAATAAGCGTCACGAGCTGGATTCGAACTCATGACCTTAGGCTAAAATACGCTGCTGCACCTCTACTTGAACTATCGTGAACTTTTCATCTCGATCTACACTTCGAATTTTCCTTCATTTTTCATTTTTAAAATGTCTTGTAATCAGGAGTACGATTTTGAGATTTTGATTCAAGATAGTTGCATAATTGTAATGTTTGGTTGCCTTGTTCTACCTCTTTTTGCTGATGCTTCTAATGATAAATTAACAAAGTTTTGAAATATATTCCACCTCAACAAAACCTCACATATATTCTTTCTTATTGATCAATGCTTCTTTGTCTCAATAACTTCTCTCTTTTAAATATTTTTTATTTTAAAAAAATAATTACCCAATGTAATGAACAAGATTTTGCACAATGACCCCAGTTGAGTTCAATAATGCTTCGTAGGGACAGGGAAAAAGTTGTAATTTTCATAACCAGTACTTCATCACTCCCAAATTCACGTGTTTAATATATGATCATTCATTTATATTTGTATGATGTGGTAAAAAAGTCATTCTAAAATCAAACATTTTTATCATATTTGATTGTAACATTTTTTATTCTAGAGATTTTTACGGATAAGCAACTTATAATTGTATTTAACAATGAAAGTAGATTTTATCTCTTTTCTGGGAAAATCCATTATAATAAACAATAGCATATATTATAAACTTTGCATTCGGTAAAACGTTAAATTCCACAATGCAAACCTTTTGTTCCACGCAGTTACTCTATTTATCTGGAATAACGTGAATTTAATTGAATCCGTTGAAACCAGAAAAGAGGATTTGGTTAATACATTGTGCCTTTAATTCAAAGCTACATAGTTATGTGGTACACTCTCCTGTACGTTTACAATATGTACATGTTATGACTTTTAATGAATTTTAGGTTTCTTTTCTTTACATGTTTCTTTTCATCAGTGTAGTTACTTTATTGAAGAACTCGTATTTTTTCTCTTTTATACAAATGAATATACATATATCGCTCAAATTTCAATAATCATTCATCTACCAACATATTAATATTTTACATTGTTATTCAGATATCGTGAGATGCGGTCTGGTGTGATGTAGGTATCAGAAAACATTTTATTTATCGTGCCAACGTTTCGATCTTTTATTTAGATCATCGTCAGGGCTCAAAGTGTTCGCCTTCTGTGAACTTGTGCCACACCAGACTGCATCTCACGATATCTGAATAATTATCGATTAACGGTCACTAATCTACACACTTTACATTATGTACATTTATATAACAATTAAAATCCAAATTTTTACAACAAAACAAGATCAACTTGCTCACCTGAAAAAGTGTCGGCTTACACTCAATTTTTCTTATCTTTTATTTTTCTACTTGTTTACATATGCGCAGTATACAGAACATTCTTGTCCAGCGTTGTCATATGTTAAAAAATTGTTTTGAATTATCTACTTAATCCATGATATTTCGTGGGCCGATTGATTATACAACTTCATTGAAACAATCAATATTTATGTAAGGCATCGGTTGAGGTACAAAAGTCAATGTCAATAGCGGGATTCGAACCCACGTCCATCGGCTAAATACGCTGCTGCTCTACCACTTCAGCTATCGTGACTTCCTTCCGCTTGGAATTTTTCCCATTTGGCATTGGCATCGCATGGAAATTTCCCATCTCAACCCCAACTTTTGAATTTTCCTTCGTTTTTGCCATGTGTGATTGGAGTACTAGCTTTTTCTTACTTTCTTGATTTATGGTGTAGGATGGAATGAAAATGTTAGTGTCACAAGGGGGATTCGAACCCACGACCTTCTGCTAAATATGCCGGTACTGTTATCACATATGGCAAAAAGTATTGTTCGAGCGGATGGAGTCACGATAGTTCAAGTGGCAGAGCAGCTGCATATTTAGCCGAAGGCGGTGAGTTCGAATCCTGCTCGTGACACTAACTTTTTCATTTCAACCAATACCTAACATAAAGATTAATTAATTGAAAGCAATTATTTGGTCATTCAGATCACGAAATATAATGGTATTAATTTAAAGCTAAATTTATGGGTGAAAACATAACTGACCATTTCAGTTTTGACCAATTTAACGATGTAATGTTAAATTTTATGAGCAAAACCGCGTAATAAATTGCTAGTTAAATTCATCATATCAAAAGATGGTAATCAGGTGTTTTGATCAATTTTCTACGGAACCATTGAAATTAATTTTTCGAAAATAAAAATTCATTTTTGATCTCGGTTAATTTGGTTTGTATTAAAATCAGTGTGTTTTAAGTATTACGATAATAATAAATGTAGTTGAAATAAACATATGAATGTCCGTTCTTTTGACTTCGACTGTACTTGATGCTACCCGACGAAAATCTGGACAGTGGGGATCGCAGAGCGGAGTAGGGCAGATATGCACGGGGGTAATACAATCTTATGGACAATTGGACTATATATTTGCGTCGTGTAGCGTTGCATCGGGTATTTTACCCGTTTAAAACGGTTCTGTAAATGTTGTTCTCGTCGGGTTGGCACGACAAAGGAAATGTTTTTCTAAAACCTACTTCACTCCAGGCCGTCACGTAGCCATCTCAAAATAATCATTTTTTTAATCTAAAATTTTAGCAGCATATATATGTAAAAAAGATTTAATCTAAAAGCGTTGTATAAATTCATTTTTCACATCTTACATATGTAATGTAGCGTGCTCGTTCTTCTTTTTGTTGGGCCCAGCCTTGAATTCGAAAATCGAAAACAAGGTCCCAGAGGGTGTTTTTACGATCGGACCTGACTACAATGATTTCTTCTATCGATCAGGCACCTTTTATATTTTATTGAAACCAAAATAAATACTTAATTATTATTTTAATTTAAACAATACTTTTATCATATATCAAGCTTATCTCAAATCTACAAATCTTAATCTTCAAATGGAATTTAATTCTGGTTTTATTATTTTATAAAGAAAAGTAAAGAAATGATTATTAAAAATTTTGTCAACGAAATGAAAAATAGAATTACACTTTGAACACAACCGTTAAAATAACATATTACCTCTTCTATTTTTCTTTATAAAAATATTTTTAATTAAATTACAATTATTATTTTTGTTTTGACGTCAAAGTAAAATTTAACTCATGTGACCAGTGTGAACACCAAATTTTTCTTTTTTTTTAACCAAAAATAGCTGTTTAGCCATACAAGCCAGAAAGGGAATTCCTCTAGAACTTGAAAAAATAGCACTTTCTTGGCCCCTACCCCTTGCACTATTTGAGTGTGTGGCGGTTCATTTAAATCTGAATGTGACACATATATTTGTAAAATTTAAACAATATTTATAAATCCATGGTACTGAAGATGATCTCAGTAAAGATCGAAACGTTTGGCACGATAAAGAAAATATTTTTTTAAAACCTACGTCACACCAGGCTGCATCTCACGATCTCCAAATAATCGATCAATATAATTATAATTATTTAACATATGCGCCTTTATAAATTTCACCACAAGTGTTTGGCCTGACTTTGAGCTAAGTATAATTGTGAGGGATGAAGGGTAATATCTTAAAAAACTTTAAACAGAGAGTTTGAACGGTTTGAGTAAAATGTTATAAAAGGAGAGTTAAAAACTTGGTTTTAAGTAGTGCACGAAGTATTGTTGTTCAAAGTCGATGCTAACGCAACAACTTATAAGGAGGGAGGGTCAGATTTGAATTTGTTATTGAAACGATTGTATAGGACTAAGTAATTTTACAAAAAATTATAATACGATATAATAACTATGGTCAAATATATTACATGGCTATAATTATTTTTTATTAATTTAATAAAAATAAGCTTCATATTTAAACGTTTCGTTTATAAAATTATCGATATAAAACCGAAATATCCGGCGTAAAATTTACATTTAGAAACATATTTTGAGCATAAAAAATGGAGTTGTTACACGTCTTTCTGTTCACAAAGGAAATTAAATTTCCTGGGAGTACAAACATCAACGTGTTCCGTCCTTTGTGGAACGGCGGGGGAGGGCGATCGGGACTATCAGGATTTTGCGATGAAGCCCATGGAAATATTGTGATGATTAATGATCCTAGACTTGACACGTTAGGGTTCGCTTCTCTGGGAGAGAAAAAAAGTCGACAAAAGGCTCTAATGAACACTCGTTTCAGGGGTCGGGCGTAAAAAATTCGCCGTTTGTGCAACTCAATTCCATGACGGATGTCAACCTATGCAAATTTTCCTCCACGTGTATTTCCCTTTTCCCTTAATAGAAAGAAAAGAATGTTGTCCGTTGTACACAACCCTTGATTGAAGGGATCTGATATGACATATTCACCAGCAAAAATATTTCAACGGTTAGAAATAAGATGTGAAAAAGTTTGCAACATAGATTTTATTTACATAATAAATGCTAAGTTTCAGTACGTCATGGATGGAATTTCAATGTAAAACCAAATTACAAGTATGTAATTCCATCTAATAAATTTCTAGTTAAAGTTTATGAGCGCAACCATGTAATAAATTGTTAGTTAAATTTAATTTTTTTTTTAAAGTTATTCCGGGGTTTGATAAATTTTCTGCTTAACCATCATAATTAAATACTTTTTATAAAAATAAAATGTTGTAATTAATATAACGACAAAATTACATACACATAGTTTGAGATAAACTACAAAAAATATGAGTGTCCTGTTCTGACGCTACTCGACGGAAGTGGTGTAATTGTATGAATTAAATTGATAGTTAGATTTTGTGAGAAAAGCCGTGTAATAAATTGTTAGTCTAATTCATTATATCAAAAAATGGTATTCCGGTGTGTTGATCAATTTTCTACCAAACCATTAAAATGAATTTTATTTTAAAATAAAAACTAATTCTTTTGATCTAGGTTAATTTGGTTCAGATTGAAATAAGTTTGTTGTAATTAATATAATTTCAATAATTCATGTAGTTTGAATAAAAATTTAAATGTCCGGTTCTTTTGTCTTCGGCTGTACTCGATGCTACCCGACGAAAATCTGAACAGCGGGAACGCAGAGCGTAGAATAGGGTAGTAACGGGCAGTTGTGTACGGGGGTTATGCAACCTTATGGAAAATTAGAATCAGGATTTTCGTCGGGTAGCATCGCAAGGTGTTGCAACGGATGTTCCTGGCTTTAATAAACACATTTAAAAAAACAGGTGCCCTTTTCGTGTTTCATCCACCGAAAGTAACATAGAAATGATCATTAATCTTGATCAAGCAAGACTTTATGTTCTTAAATGACGGAAAGCAACAGTAGATATGACCTTCAACATGAATTATATTCTTACTAAAAGTAACTTTTGTTCAAAATCTAAACCTGTATCATGACACTGTATTGGAGTCAATACAATGTCATTTGCCGAAATGTAAGTATAAATTAATTATAAATAATATGCAATCAAAATTAAATAGTGTTTTATTTTTTAAATATATTTTGTGCATTGATAACGTGCGTAGCAAAATGTCCTGTTTTGCTTGTTTAAACATTTTATGCTAGAATAATAACAAATGGGGCGTCGGTGGCCGCGAGGTTTCGTCTTTGGCACGGCGCTCATTACTGTAAGGTCAAGCTCGCGGGTTCGAATCCAGCGGCCCTGCATTCGAACCCGACATAAACTCCTGCTCAAAATTAACGCACCACCTTAATTTTTAAACAGAAATTCTTTTTAGAGAAATCCAGCTAAATCTCTTCATGTTTATTCTCTTTTTTATGCTTCACAATCCCACAAAAGTAAACAAGAATTGTTTACAATCGTGTTAATCCGCTTTGAAATGGATTTGGTAAGATACACAAGAGTTTCCTCCTGGTTTATTCCTCAGTTTCACTGCATCTGCTTAACAGACACCATTTCTTTTGGAAGTTTAAACTTTAATTTAGAACTTATGGCGCCCATAAGACATTTGAGTGAGCGTGAAGCCGTCAGAGCGATGACTCTTCTTGAGGAGGGCTACAGCCAGCGACAAGTTGCAAGAATAATTGGATGTCACCATACCACCATCGGAAGAACTCTCCAACGGTTCAATGAAACTGGCAGCAACACACGGAGGCCTGGACAAGGACGTCCAAGAGCAACGACCGAGAGGGATGACCGATTTTTGCGCTTACATGCCCTCAGAACGAGGCAGGTGACAAGTTCGGAAATGAGTAGCCTCCTTCAAAGCACCAGGAATGTCTCAATTTCGGCTCCCACTGTTCGAAGAAGGCTGAATGAGTTTGGCTTGAGCAGTAGACGGGTTGCTTCAGGGCCACTACTGACCAGAGACCACCGAGTAGCCAGGCTGCGATTTGCCCGGGATCACCTCAACTGGAGTTTTGATGCCTGGAAGAGAGTTTTATTTTCTGACGAAGTTAGAATCGCTCTTAATTCTCCAGATGGTCGTGCTCGGACATGGAGACGAAGTGGAGAAAGATTTGCTCAGTGCAATATTATTCCTCGCGTCGCCTTTGGTGGAGGCTCCATCATGTTCTGGGGAGGTATCAGCATGGAGGCCCGCACAGAGTTAGTCGTTGTTCCAGGACGGTCTCTAAATGCACCAAGGTATGTGGAAGAGATCCTCCAACCTCATGTAGTGCCTTTCGCTAGGAATATTGGACAAGGCTTTTTATTCATGCAAGATAACGCTAGACCTCACCGTGCGAGATCGGTGGAAGAATTTTTAAATGAACAGAATATTGAGCGGATTGAATGGCCAGCTCGTAGTCCTGACCTCAACCCTATTGAGCATATCTGGGATCAGCTAAAAAAAAGGATTAGGAGCCGAATACAACCTCCTAGCAACCTTTCGCAACTGCGCCAAGCGGCATTGGAAGAATGGGAGAATATTCCACAAGAAAGGGTAAAAAACCTCATCAACAGCATGAGAAGACGCCTGGATGCAGTAATCAAAGCCAGGGGAGGCAACACCAGATACTGAGTAATTAAATTTGTGTTTGAACTTAAATGAAAATTTTTGACCTTTTCAGTCTTTTTTATGGAATATTTTTTAATAAAGTTTACCGTCCTTTTCTGCTTTTCATTTTCATTTGTAATGTTTTATTATTAATAACCTACAATACTAAAAATAAAAATAACGTTCAAAAAACACCTGAGAAAAACATATGGTGAAATATTGAAGTGGTGCGTTAATTTTGAGCAGGAGTTTACTTACCAATGGGCTTTTTTTTTTAACACCGGCACCCTGAGGGTTTATATGACCTCTGGTGTTGCGAACCCTCGTAAAAATACAAAGTAAATAAATAAATAAATTCAAATCAATTTAAATTGTTAGACCCACTTCAAGTTTGAAACACTGCTCAGAAAATTATTTATTAAAAATATTATACTCTTAGTTCAGAATTATTAAAAGCCTGAAGGAGTTTTGGGAAAATGCGCATCTAACAGAAGTAATAAATGTTGGAGAGAGTGTGGCGTTTAATATTTTTTAAAAAGATAGTTCCTACTCACAGTAAGATTCTGAAACATAAACTGTCCATAATAAACAACCTAATAGAAATAGACGTATATAAAAAACCCACAACTACAGACACTATGGTACCAGCGGATTCTTCCCACCCATCCCAAAAGGCTGGTGGTTTCATTTGGCTCATAGATGGGATGTTTACTATAAAAAATAATTAAAAACCATAAATGCATTAATAATATAACAGATTTTGATCTACCTCCCATTTTAAATATCCACATAAATAGTATCAAACATCTAAATAATTAAACTAAATATTTTAATTGCTATTATTTTATAGTAATTTAATTTATTTGTATTATAATTTCCGCGATTTGCGCGTTCAAATGGAGGGTCTTTAAAAATCAGCTGTTGATTGGAACGTCGTGTTGGCGTAGGTATAAGAGTTTTCATTTTGGCAATTCACGTGGGTGTAGATGCCCTTCAACCTGATGATGTGGTAAAAGGCTCGAAATCCGGATCGTTGCAAAACAATTTACTGTGAGTAGGACCTATCTTTTGAAAAAGGATTGCGCATATAACTATTCCCGACTGCCATGTTGTAGTGTTTTGAAAACAAAGTTGAAGTTTCAATGGAATGAAGAAAGCGTCTCTTTTTAAGCTGATCGTATATGTTTACTACAAAAGAGGTCCTCCAACACTGAGGCAAAAAGCATTAGCTATTTCGATAAACTTCGCTCGAGTAAATCTTGCAGATTACCGGTGTTGTGCCATCTCATTTCAAACTATATATATATATATATATTTTTTTTTCATATACACCCTCAGAGTGCGTGGATACTGTCATTAATAACTTTGTGGGAGCGTATTTATGACGTTGGGGAATTAATATGCTTGTAAGAAAAATAGGTTAATAGCTACTTAACATAAAAAAGTTCTTATATTACAAACAAATAATGGAATCAATGAAATGCTATCAAAGGTTAATTATTATAAAAAATTATGGAAGAATGAAAATATTTTCTCATCACTAAAATTTACTTTGTGTAATTACGTATAAAGTTATTTTTTTGTATCTTTTTCACTAGACAATATGTAAAGTATAGAGTAACGGACCGTGTTGTATGAGCACTAAAAGACAAGTATTTTTCGGAAGTATTTTTTTGTCTTTTATCACATAACACACTTTTATTTTTACTTTATTTTTTTAACGCTTAAAACGACTGAACAGCAATTCTATCTTAGCCTCCTGCTTAGCTCTCCGCCGTCCTGCACTTCCGCCTCCTCAATCTTTGGAACGTCCCTGCCTTATCGATAGTTCATGCCATTATGAAATAGCTTGTCATACATTGGTTCAGGAGAAATTCAACTAAAGGATACACTATAAAGTTCATAATGTCGTGTTACAGGTTAGTACCTGTGTATATGATGTACTTGTGTGAATTCCGCTAAACTATACCTATTGATTAATTAATTTCACCTCGAGATATTGATGACAGCACATGACGAAAAAAAAGTTCAAATTCAAAAGAAACCCGTTCACAATAACCCTGCCCGCGAGTCGGGCAACGGCCAAATTGTGCACAATGGTCAACCTGATGACAATGAGACCCCTAATGGAAAAGGCTAAACAATCAGACTTCCTTGTTTTCTAGTGCTTTTCAAATTGCACAAAAGGTTTTGATTCTATTGAAAATTTCAATATTTCTACAAATTGATATTACTAACACTGGAAATTGATTGATAGCTAAAAAAATTTAATATTTCTTAATCCTACAGAGGCTGAAATGGTTAAAAGCTGTGCTTAATAACACAATTCGATTAAATAACTTAAATGAGCAGCAGCTAATCGATTTATAAAAATGACTATCGAATTGACATATAATATAAAACTTGAAGTCAATTGAAATAATTATTAAACTCAATAGAGTTCTGATTGACCGAATAACGTTTTTCAATTGATTAATTTATGTAAGGTATTTGTTGAGATAAAAAAGTCCATTGCACGAGCGGGATTCGAACTCACGACCTTCGCCTAAATACGCCACTTCTCTACCACTTGAGCTATCGTGACTTCGATCCACTCGGACACTCGCTGCCCATCTCAACCTCAAATTTTCGCTCCTTTTTGCCATTTTTCATTATTCCGACAAATTTCTTAAATAAAAATTAATTAACATTATTAGGTCAATTGGACCAGGAACTCTAATGAGTTTAATAAGTAAAATGAAGTATATATTCACGAAAACTTTACGTGGACTTATAAAATTCGAAAGGTGCCGTTGGGATGGGAAGTTAGTATTCGAACGGATTGAAGTCAGGATAGCTCAAGTTGTAGAGAAGCGGCGTATCTAGCCGAAGGTCGTGGGTTCGAATCCTGCTCGTGACAATGATTTTTTATCTCGATAAATACCGTATACAAAGATCATTTAATTGAAATGATTTTTTATCTCGATAAATACCGTATACAAAGATCATTTAATTGAAATAATTATACAAAATTATACAACAATTGTGATAATTACATTAAATTGAAAGAGAAATCTTTACATATTCTCAATACGAAAGACCATCTTTGGGGAGAATTCTGTATTTGTGCTTATAGCTTCTAAGATCAACTAAACCATTCCGACAGCTTCATTATCAAAAGCATAATCATTTTATAAATTTATAACCATCATGAAAACAAAGCTGTTTACAAATCACAACATCAATTAAACAACATGAAAGTAAATGCAATACTCAATCAATTATTAGCATGTTAAGATTGAAAATTTAATACAGGGTAATTCCAACAGTATACCATGGTTTTGACTTATTTTAATTATTTATATACTTTTCTCAGAACCATTTAATCATATTAAAAAAATATGAACGTACATCATTATCTGTTATTTGTGATTTGTAAAGAATTTTTTTTAAACTTCTTGATCTAATTGTAATGAAGGTAATTATATTAGATTATTTAAATAAAGAGAGTGGAAGGGAGTGTGGAAGAGAAAAAAAGAAAAAAATTATTATGTCCTGGGTTTCCTTAAAGAGAACAAAACAAAAAATAAGTTCGCTTGCGCAGGAAAAGCCCCGGATGTGAAGTTTTGTTTCCGGTAGAAATTGAATCTCCCGCAGCACTATATCATAGGTTGTTTAGACCTAATTAATCGATGTAATCCTTCTACGTTATTTTTTAACTCTTTCGCTTTCCAGAACAAAATGGTTTCGTTCATTAATATTATCAAAGCTACTGGTTTGTCAATAGCGTGGTTGATGTTGCTGCATCTTTCGTTTGTTGAGGTGGCTTGCGGGGTTTACCTTAGGCCACCCTTTTTCTTTTCACTCTCTTGCATTTATTCCGAGTCGACCAACGTCTCTGTTTTTCATTTAGAAGTAATTAGGTGATATCGTAGTCAAAATAATTAGTAAATAATGGTTTGCTTACTTCCTTTGTTTACTATTGCACTGATATATCCCATTTTCACAAAAAGCAGCATTACGCTAGTCCATTCGGGGTCGCCTTAAGCTCAGTTTAAGTTAATCTTTTTTCTTTATTGATTACATTCGATATTATTCCCTAACCATCCTTAACCACCCCTAACCATCTCTAACCACTCCTAACCACTTCTAACCACTCTTAACCACTTCTAATCACCCCTAAACCAATGATTTAAAATATTATATTATTAATATTTTAAAAATATGTTTTCATTCCAATATGAAATCGTGTCACCAAAATATGGCCCGGAAAGGTTTCCAGTAATGTACATTGATAAAACTTTGTTCATATTTTGGATAAAGATAAATGTTTTTTTATGATGTTCAAGTCATAAAAAATAATTTAGACGTCCAATTATTCCAATGATGATGCAAGCCTATACCTACAAAATAAATAAAAAATTATGAGATAGATTAAAGATGAAGTAGTATTTACAAGTATTTAGGAGTTATAGCAGTCAAAATAATTAGGAAAAAATGGTTTGTTTACTTCCTTTGTTAACCTCTAACCATCTCTAACCACTCCTAACCGCCTCTAACCACCCCTATTCGCCTCTATCTACTCCTAACCACCTCTTGGCAGATACTTCTGTGGGAACCACTGGTCTGGTAAATGTATTTATCAGTCCCCTGTCGTTGTGCGTGTGATCCGTCTTAATTCATCTTTGACTTCCTCCTCAGGGCGTGTCAGTAAATCTCATGCAGTGATTTCGCCCTGGGATGAGTTATGTTTTCTATGGCGAGACGTTTTAACGTGGATTCTGCCGAGGTGTTTCGTTCCACGACCATGGCCTGCAGACCTTTATCTACGTTCAATATTACCGATGATAATTTATTCAGATTCTTTAAATTTCCCATTTGTTTATTGAAAACACGGCAGACCTGGATCAGGGAATCGAATTTAAAATCCCATCCTTCTTTTCTAAAATCCAGTATCTGGTGGAATTATTACTCTTTGTGAAGTTGCATTCGCTGTCGTGTTTGCTCTTTCTTTTTCTTTTTTGTACTCAGGTTCAAATGCAGTGACCTCACTATTTATATTTTTCTTTTCATTACCTAGCATTATGTGTCACATTGGGTGGCGCTGCTCTCTCCACCAACACCAACGTGGCCCTGACGTCACCGGCATGTGCGGCTTTTGATTTTGAATTTGAGGAATTTTGTGAATGATGGAGTGAGTGCGGTGTACAATACTTTTTTAAAACGGATTTGAAGAGCTTTGTAGGTCAGGTCGGAAGTCAGCTACCTTTCCGACCTTAACCGATTAGTGAGGGTGCCGCTAAAGGTGAAGCGGCACACCACCCCTCCCTAAGCCCTGGGACATCGTACATAGAAGAGGGAAAAGGTTATGGGGCGATATTGTTATCGGAATGAAAGGAAAGATATAAGCCCATTCATTAGTTTTCGTGGTCTGCTTGACCAATTAATATCTTTCAATTATCTCAACTAAAAACCTTAATTAATTGGAAGAGATAAGGATAGTAAGGGATATAGAGACATTAATTTTTTGCTAAGTTTCATATAGTTCAAAGACAGGACATTAAAAAAAGTGAGATAGAAGCTATAAAATCAAATGTAAAAATTCGTTGTGCCCCTATAAAATTATAAGCAACTGTCTGAAAAAAAATTTGGTAAATAAAAATTCTACACGAACGAAACAATTTTTAATCGTTCTGCCAAATCGACTTCCTCATTTCAGGTTAAAGCTTGAGGTACGGAATGACTGGCATGGAAGCCGTTGAAACTAGGTTAGACTTCCTGTCAAGGGTCAAACAAGTTTGAATTAAGTTCGAGGGAAGTTTCAGTTTAAAAATAAAACAAAAATTTGTTTTCGATTGGGAACAACGGCCGGTTTAGCACGAAGAGGCTTCCGTTTTACCACAAGCGGTCTGGCCAGCGTTGTAAGGGCAAACAACAACTGATATAAATCTAGAACGTGTAACTAACAGTCTAACAGGGGATCACTTTTGTACAAGTTTAACCTCATTCCGGGAGTGGATTATTTTAATTAAATTCCACCATTCAGTTCCACAACAGCGACTTATTAAACAATATAAAGAATACAATTTTGGTTGAAGTCGTGAGTAGAGGTCAAGATGAAGCAGTCTTAGATTAACATTTCATTTTTTCCCGACGTTTATTCGGTCCATCGTCAGAGCCTGGGTAAATTACAAAACGTACGTTGATTGGAAAAAAATTAAGATATAAATATCAATTTTGAACCAAGTATGTCATCACATGAAATTTGGTGGTATTCTTGCGGTGTCATATTGAATTTGTGTGAAACTGTTGTAAAACGTGAATTTGTGTTCTTCTAGATTTATATAGTGTGACAAGGAGGGGGTAAATCTGGGAAATTTGCTTTGATCATAAGCTGTCTTATTTATTTCAAAGGAAGGCGAGAATGGTGATTTCTGGATTGGATTTATGATTCGACAACAAATGTTAGAAAGGAAGTTAATTATAGCGTAATTATCTTTTCGGTAATTCATACAGATGTGGTGTTTAGTGACCGTTAGTCAATAGATTATTCGTAGATCGTGAGATGCGGTCTGGTGTGACGTAGGTTTTAGCGAAACATTTTCTTTATCGTGCCAACGTTTCGATCTTTATTGAAATCATCATCAGGGACTGGGATTTAAAAACATTGTTTAAATTTCAAAATACAAGTAGGAGTGTCGTTTTGAGACAGAATAGATGTTTTATGTCTATATACGTTGGATTTTCAAAGGGTGGGAAAGGAAGTCAGGATAGAAAAACATTTTTTAAAAGAGGAGTCGGCTTCTTTGAGGTGAAAGGAGCCGACAATGGGAAAAACGTGGGTGATCGTTAGGCAGATTATCCTTTCAGGATTATATAGACGGGGATAATTAGGAAAGGAAAGCCAAATTTTTAAAGAATTAGACTATTTAGAAATGTTTTATGTGTGGAATGTAATGATTGTTTTATATGTTGTATTATGTTTTGCGTGATGTGATCGATAATAATTAATGCTGGGTGTGTCTCTCTTATTGTAAACCGTTTATGGAAAGTTGCGTTTATATGTTGTTTCTCGGTTTAGTTTGTTATTTTGCTGGAATCAAAGTTGTATTGTTTTTCAAAGTGGTGTGTGTGTGTGTGTGTCTGTGTGCCCAATGCTGTGGGTTTAATTTTTACTGTTTTACGGTCATATATGTGTTTTTTCGTGTTTCTAAATATTGCAAATATAATTCATAATGTATAGAGATTAGTGACCGTTATTAGATAATTATTCAGATATCGTGAGATGCGGTCTGGTGTGATGTAGGTATTAGAAAAACATTGTCTTTATCGTGCCGACGTTTCGACCTTTTATTGAGATCATCTTCAGGGCTCTAACCGCATCTCACGATATCTGAATAATTAGTAATTCATAATAAGTAATGAATCGCATTAACGACTTCTTTCTCATTTGGACGATGGGATTGAACTTACGACAAAAATTAATAAATAATATTTTTGTAAGCTAAACTAAGCCAAACGTTCCCATTTTAACAAACAACAAACTCACTATAATCTTAATTTCTGGGAATAATAGATAATGGTCCCTTCTGTTACTATGCAAATCATACCGACTTAAAAATCTCATTCGTATCTGATTTTGCTTAATTCCGTTACAAAAATATTCGGACTAAATTACCCCCATCACTCAAACCACTTTATCCACGAATTTTCATCCTCGACATTATCCTTCAATCCTTGTCGGAGATTAATGCGACGTTGGCCGCGCGACAACTTAGTTGCCAAGTGGGCTGGAGAAGTAACGACTCCCATCACTGGTTGGACGCCTTCATGTCTTATATGCTCTTTGTACGTTCCATGCATTCGACCTTGTGTGCACCTTCACACAATATAATAACTATTTCAATATTTTTGCTTGTTGTTTATGTCAAGTGCAGTTGTAAATAAATAAACGATTTTTTTTTTTAATGTGTAGAGATTAGTGACCGTTAATAGATAATTATCCAGATATCGTGAGGTGCGGTCTGGTGTAATGTAGGTATCAGAAAAACATTTTCTTTATCGCGCCAACGATTCGATCTTTTATGGAGATAAAACGTAAAATGCGTACTTGACTGTACGCCGAGAATAAGTGGTTTTGATCAAAACCGAATCTGGTTAGTATGTATTTATGATTTAGACATTTGTCTGAATTTCGGAAGGTCAACCGTGTAACTTGTAACACGGTACATTTGCAAATTTAGATCGACTTGAATATTCATTAGGAACCCCTCGTCCTAAATAGCAGTCTATCAATAATGTTTTAATGTTTAACCGGGGAACATTATACCTGAGATAAAAATGAAATATTCACTGATTCAGCCTTTTTTCCTTAGCTTTTTTTACGGTTTTTCATTGCTTTTCTGGCGTATTTGTTTCTACACACTACTATTTTGTTTCTCTGTCTCCAGCTGATTTTCGATATTTTATGGTACAACGGTAACCAACTCTCTCTTTTGTTTGTACTATTAACGCCTTCTCTATCTAGGGAGGACGCGTGTGAGCTGGCCGATGTATTTCGGTCAGCTGGCCTTGTGTGCGGCATTCCATTCTGTTAAGCTGGGAGCGTGGCGGTAGCAGCTCTTCGGGGGTGTGAAACCTCTACATCGTCCCTTAGGCGACGGTGCGTCAGCTCTTACTTTGAGAATCGGACTGTCCGGTAATAGCTTTATAGCTTAGGTACGGACATTAAAGATCCTCATGTCAGCCCGACTATTAGTCCGGGAAAGAATATACTATTAATAGCATCTTTGTACCTCAGGTCCTCGCCGACTGTGGATAAAATAATACAAATAATAAACCCAAACGCACTGAAAAATAAAAAAATAAGATAGTCTGGTTGGCAGTCACACTACCCACGAGTACTCGATATGTCTCTTGGTAATTGAGGATAAACCCTACCATTTACATGCGCACATCAGACTACATTCACACTACCTCAGTGTACTTACTGATCCTCTGGGTACTTGGAATAAACTCTACCGTTCACGCTAATACACATACAACACAAATCACTACTCGAGAGTACTCAATATTGCAAATGCTCCATTCACGCAAATAAGTACATTCATTCCAACAAATAATATAAATGAAGGCACAAAAATCCTCTATAAAATTAAAAATACTTATACCTCTAAGATATTGGATCAGCGATCGCGGCTTGCTGCCATGCCTCAAGGCCATAGGTCATTCGGTATGTCGTATTTCTTTCTTTGCCGATTTAGTTCTTCGCTATCCGTTATTATATCATCTACGGTGATTAGCTCTTCACACAACTGAGACCTACGTGGCCCTCATTAGGTGTCCACGTGCAATGTTGGTATGACCTATGCACAATCTGGTAAATATGACCTAGACGGCATCTCCGCAAGACAGGGACCGATGTCGTTTTTTCATTTGAGTTATGTTTCTTTCGTTCCAGCGGATTTTCCATTCATTTTTTATATCATTGGGAATTGTCCTTTGTAAATGAGTGGGGTCATGTGGTCTCGTCATGTTTAACTCCGCTGCCTTATCTGTTTGTTCCCCGGTTATTCCAAGCTGTTGGTCATATTTTTCAATCTCCAGTTGAACAGTCTGAATTTTTCTAAAAAGACAATAGAATATTGAGAAAATGAGTTGTGCATCAGAACTTTAATCAATGTATTACTCAATCTGAAACCCTGATTCTAAAGCAGTCATGTAAAAATAATGGGAACAAATGTGGACTCAGCACACAGCCTTTATTCTTGAGTTCACATGAAACGCCACCAAAAAAAAAAAAAAAATGTGTACTGCAAACTGGGATCCTGAATACCGTTTAACATTTATGAACTTGGTTGAAACACCACGGGAAAAAATTATTAAACTAGCGCTTTTCTATCCACCGTGACAAACCCTGTTCAAAAGTCTACAAAGAAATAAAATATATTTTTCCCTCTTTCGAGAAAACGCAGTTTAATAACATTTATCAATTCAAAGAGACGGTCAACTGTATAACAGGCTCGACAAAAACGTTTGTGAACACATAATAATTGATTGTCCGATATGTAAGTTTCAAGAACCAAAAATACTAGACCAGAAAATATCTTAACGATTGTATCGTTGTTGTTTATTTGCCACAATTTAGCTATAAAAGTAAGAAAAATCCTGTTTTTTAGGAAGAATTTATCGAAATTTTTTACTTGTTAACACTGTAAATTGCCTCTGTCATTATTACCAGGGAATATAAAATTTTCAATGACCAGATTCTTTATAAGAAATGTCAATTTCTTCGAAAATCCACCGATCGTCGATAAATAAATCGCAAAATGTGCAGAGATTAGTGACCGTTAACGGAAATTATTCAGATATCGTGAGATGCGGTCTGGTGTGATGTAGGTATCAGAAAAACATTTTCTTTATCGTGCCAACGTTTCGATCTTTTATTGAGATCATCTTCAGGGCCTGGGATTTACAAACATAATTTACATTTAGAAAATACATATAGAATATGCAATTATAATTAAATATAATTTTTGCATTGTATAAATTGCATATTCTATATGTATTTTCTAAATGTAAATTATGTTTGTAAATCCCAGGCCCTGAAGATGATCTCAATAAAAGATCGAAACGTTGGCACGATAAAGAAAATGTTTTTCTGATACCTACATCACACCAGACCGCATCTCACGATATCTGAATAATTAAAATCGCAAAATTTTAGAAATAAATCATAAATTTAAAAAAATCCATAAGGAACGTATGGTTTTTGGGTCATATAAAAACGCACGCGCAAAAGTTAACCAACTTAATTGTGTTGGTCGCTGACGAAAAATATCCTTAGCCGCGCGGTAAAATTTCCGATTAATTTTCTAACAGAATGAAATTAAATATTACTTTTAACACCTAACACGTTTTTTTGTTTCTTTTGAGAAAACAAAGTCTTTTTTTTTTAACTAACATCGAGCGGGGTCAGACGACAAGCTGGATTAGCATAAATTGAGTAAAATCCGCCAAAGGCTAATGCAATTAACCGTGCCTAAACCTGTTCTTTTCATCTAAATTGTATATTTAATCGAAAGGGGTGGTTTTTTTTAACGAATTCTACTTTATTCGAAATAGGAATTCTTCTACAGAATCAATCGCATTTTTCTAAACATGTTTGAAGGCACAGAAACCATGAAATTCTACCAGTAAGAGATATTTTAATGACAATAAAAATGAAAACGTATATTGAAATATTTTTTACGAAATTTCTAAATTTATTTTGCTTTGTATGAAAAATAAAAAACCTGTAGGATGTGCAATGGCTTACCGGCACAACAATGAAAGGAAAACCTAACTAGAACAGCTCAATAAGCAGATAAAAACACGGGGATTGGTTTGTTGTTGACACGGGTTTAGCTTGCACAATGCCTTCAATGGGATGACATGTGATATTTATCCGACCACTTAACATATCTGCAATGACTTATGCAGTTTATGCATGGAATAGCCTAAGCAGTTATCTATCCGATCAGAAATACCTTAATTTATCATATTTACATAAGCAACGATAGTTTCCTGAAACGACGAAATATCGATTTATTTTTTTATGACCATAGCTGACCTCATAACCAGTTTGTCTGACCCCGAACTGCTGACACCAGGGTTGGCGATTCTCTCTGCTGGTAATTTATTGTAAATTACAAAAGCTGGAATTGCCGGTGTACTGTGAGAAGTGACAGACTGAACTCGGCACATATGTGTACTCATGTAAATGCATGTGCGGTTTTGAACTTATTTAAATCCAAATCTGTTTAGATTTTTATAGACCTTCGACATAACTAACGATAAAAGAGAAAAAGTCAAGAAACAATGTTCTTTCTTAGAACTTTAGATAAATATGTCCCCTTTTATCAAGACTTTTAAACTGTAATTACTGGTTTAAATGATTAACAAATATGATGATACATACTCTTCACTCTGTTACTATATGATTGCAATATCTACAATAATTTATGTGTAGGTTAAATCAACCGTATCAAAATTGTTAGCCCGGGTAAATCTTAACCTATTAAATTATCAATTATTGTGCAAAGTTTATTTCTTCTCATTCTTTTATTAGAATATAATTTATGGAACTTACATTTATATTTTTAATTAAAGAGGTAAAACAGCTAGAATTGCCCTATAATTTTAGTAAATTCCACTTCTGCTCGAAAGATTTTAATTTTTACAATAACATGGTTTTTTCTTTATAATTATCAAACTCTAAATCTTTACCGTATTTCAGTTTTTGTTTTTTTTTTTTATTTTAAAGAGTGTCCGAAACGTTGCCATTTTTGGCTCTTCATTTCATCTATTAACCATGTTTTCTTAATACACGCATTCGGACTTTTTCGTATAGAGAATCCTTAATTTTTATCGTAAACCTTTGATATTTAAAAACACAAATATTGTATTAAGTAAATATTTTCATATATCAATTAGTGGTATTTTGTAGAAATTAATTTTTTCAATCACTTAATCTTTTTGTATGAGGTTTTGGTTAAAACGAAAATGTTAGTGTCAAGAACGGGATTCTAACCCACGACCTTAGGCTAGGGGGTCCGTGGTAGCCGAGTGGTTAAGGCGTCAGACTCTCGAATAGTACCCCGCGGTCATGGGTTCGATCCCCACCGACGCCTCTGGAATTTTTCTGACGCCTAAGGAGTCCGGTGGCGGCAATTAAAAGGAATTGACACGGCACACATCAATGGAAGGGGCGGGACTGGATCTCAGCGACCCTGAATCATCTGGTCCCAACCCCCTTCAAAAATGAGTTTCTTCGATGGAAGAACACTGGTACAACGGGGGCTCAAGTTCACTTTGTGTTGTGAGTCCTCCCCCAAAAATGGAGCCAGGGTATAGTAAAATAAGTTGAACAGCTGCAGTGCTCAGGAGGGAAATCCTCCAGTCCCTGGTGACCATTGTATCCATCCATCCATCTATCCACAGGCTAAGTTCGCAGCTGCTCTACCACTTGAGCTATCGTGATCGATCGATCCACTCGGACACTAAGTCCCCATCTCAATATTTCACATATGCTGAATTTTTCGTTTGAGACACTTGTAGTGGCAACGATCTTTCACACTGACACCTCGTCAATCTTCATTCAATCAGAAGGTCTCGCGGCTTTTGATTCAATCGACTTCGAGCATTTTTGGTAGGATTAGACAAGACAACTTTCGTGTTAGATTTGTGAATGTTTAATAACTGATGAATCTTTATAGTAAGTTTTGATGAGATCATGTCCAAAAGTAGACCGTCTAATTTTGGACTGAATTGGTCGGAGATTTGGTAGTCTCACTCAGAACTGGAATACGCCTAGAGGAATTTGACTAGTTTCTTTTGAATTAAAATTTTGTTTCCAATGTCTAATGTTGATCCTGGGTCATTCTTTATAATTCACTAATTTAGTGGTCCTCTTGACCAATTAATGTATTAGAATTAATTAAATTTTTAGTTGAGATAAAAAAGTCAACGGCACGAGCGAGATTCGAATTCACGATCTTCGGCCTTGATACGCTGCTCTACCACTTGAGCTATAGTGACCTCGATCCACTCTCGGACACTAACTGCCCATCTCAACCGCACCTTTTGAATTTTCCCTCATTTTTGCAATCTTTCTTCTTTATAATGTAAAATTTATAACGTCGGTTTGTTTCTTTTCTTTTTCGGCGTATTGCGGAAAAGACAATTCGTTTCCTACCCATTATCTCTTTATGGAATTCCATACAATCAGAAAGAACGTATGACGATCTTTGGTGAATCCCTTTCACTCGATGCATATAAATCTC
>CM077106.1:16356813-16372760 GCA_039619505.1 Cimex hemipterus | reverse complement strand
CTTCAGGGTTCAAAGTGTTTGTTAGAAATGCAGACGCGTCATTTTCGCTTGGCACATCTACACGGAAAACAAAGCCTTTGAGCCCTGAAGATAATCTCAATAATGATCTAAAATCGGTATTTTTCGTGGTCCGCTTGACCAATTAATATCATACCATTAATTAAGGTCATAAGTTGAGATTAAAACGTCAGGGTCAAGAGCGGGATTCGAACCCACAACCTTCTGCTTGATACAATTCTACTACTTGAAAAAATACTAATAGAAAAAATAAAAAGCTGAAATATTCATTATGTTTATTAAATTAATGAGTTTGCCTTAACAAATTTTTGAAATTTATTAATCATACATAAGACATTTTTCACTACATTCACTGATTTTGTTGTCCTCTTGACCGATTACTATATTCCAATTCATTAAGGTTTTAAGTTGAGATACAAAAGTCAGTGTCACGTGCGGGATTCGAACCCACGATCTTTGGCTTGATACGCCACTACTCTACCACTCGGACACTAACTTCCCATCTCAACCGCACCTTTTGATTTGTCCCTCCTTTTTGCCATTTTTAGAAAGTGACTTTTTTTATCTCACCTTAAAACCTTAATTAATTGAATGTTCTAAACGTTGGTTTAGGTGCGATAAAAAAAATTTCTAAAACCTACGTCACGCCGGACCTAATCTCACGACGTCCAAATAATCATTTAAATTATACGTTACTTGGATAAATTTTATCAACATTTCTCGCGATTGCAGTCAATGTACGTTGAAAATAGCAGAGGGATTTGGTATTGAAATGGTCGATGTTAGATAAACAGAATCTCGCCGTTATCAATCTACAGTTTGGAGTCGCGCCAAAGGTTTTCTGATTGTTCGTTCCATTACCTTCCAAACTAAAACGTTACAGGCAGTACAACAGTTCCCAGTACTAAATTCATACAGGCAATCGTAAGCTATTTGTAAAAAAGTGAATACTGGGCTTTTAAAAACGCAAGTGGAAAAAATTAATCCCAGGTAATTTTTTTTAGAGAGTTAGCAGAGGAAAATTTAAATATCCTGTGAGCATATGAAGTAGTAATTCTACTTGGAAAGTCTACTGTCGACCCTACTAAGCAGTAAAAAACTTCTTTTTTTTCTTTTTTCACGCGACGCCCTATTTTAGCAGTAATAAAAAGGGCTGAAAATGAGACAATGCTCCATTCTCTTGGCTAGCAGGGATCGTATATTTACATCCTTTCCCCGTTGGAGCACATACACCAGCAATTGGATAGAAAATTTCCCTCGCCCGCATTCTCTAAATGACTTTCTGTATCATTTTCTCAGTTAAAAGAAATAAGCTGTAAAACACAACACATATTTTTTGATCTCTTTTTCCTCTTCAACCACAAATACTGTTAGGCTCGAATCACTATGCACCCGGGAAACAAAGTATCCCCTCAAGCGACAAAAAGCGTTGAAAAGATTAAAACCTTTTCATAAAATTAACTTTAACGCTTTTTTGGTTTTAGAAGAAACCTGATCATATACCAATCATGTTATATTAGCACCTATGAAAATGTACTCGACAAAATGGCATTCGACGGTTCAAAACTGAAATTCTCTTTTTTTCTTTAAATCATATTTGTATTTGCATCTATGCAGAAAGAGTGTAGCGATATCGTAGGGGAAGAACAATTAACAGATACCCATGAGTGGTAGAATTTCTGATTAAATTTCATTATCCTTATTATTCAGATATCGTGAGATGCGGTCTGGTGTGATGTAGGTATCAGAAAAACATTTTCTTTATTGTGCCAACGTTTCGATCTTTTATTGAGATCATCTTCAGGGCTCAAAGAGTTTGTCTTCTGTGTAATTGTGCCATGTCGTGTTGAGAGTGCACACAATGCACACCAAACCACATCTCACGATAATTGAATAAAAACAAATAAATAAAAATCTGATTGACCGGTCGTTTGGTCTTCGACTGTACTCGACGAAAATCTGGAGAGTGGCGATCATCACGTAGCGTCGATTAGGATAGCGTTGCGGGCATCGTGCAGAGTGCACGGCTGTAATACAATCTTATGGAAAATTAGACATTGGATTTGCATTGGGTGGCTTCGGGTAGCGTTGCATCGGGTCAGTGTGTTCCCCGCTTTAAGCGGAAGGCACCCTCATTTGGGTTTAAACGTTGTCAAGGGGGAAACATTTCTGTACGACTTTTTGAAGATGTGCGGGCATCCCTTCTTCCTTGGGTCTTCCCTATCAGGGCAAGCTCGAAGGAAGACGTTAAGCACAATAAGATCCCCTAAACATGCATCCCACTTGAAAGTTTAGTGGCTGTGGTTCGACGGTAAGGGGGCCTCCCTTAGGTACGGCGGGGAGGTGAATTGGGAAATAAAGGCGTACGGGCAATAAAGTTATCTTATTTGGCGCCTCTGATCAGCACGTCATCATATTAGTCTTCAAGGTTGTTAAGGGAGAATAAAAGTTAATATTTACATCTAGGAGTGGGAAACAATCTATTTTTCGCCCACATGGTGATGTTAATGTGGAAGGTTTTATTTCTGGAATAGTAAAACAACCAAGCAAATAGATGCAGTTTACCTTCGCATAATTTGTAATTGGGCCGTTCAAACACGGTCACGCTTGTTCGACCAAAATAAATGCCAGCTAATTGCCGATTCGTTAGCGGAGCCGGCGAGGATCGAAAATTCTAAGCGGCAAATTGACCAAACGGGCCCGATTCGGGGCGGAAATTAATTCAAGCGGACTGCCGATTAGTCAAATTCGAATGCAGGCAGATGGTAAGCTTTTGATCCATTGAAGGAGAATAAGAGGGGGCGGAGTTGGCGAGGCCCTAATTGCACTTTAGTGACGGTAATGGACAGCGGCATGGCCCTTAGGAAACCGTTAGCACTTTGACCTATTTCAAACCATGAGGGCGGATAACGCAATAACGCTCCCCCTAAGTCACGACGGGAAAAACCGTAAACAACAGTGGTCAATTTCACTTACAGGATTTATTGTCTATTACATCCGATTATCAGGGGGATGATGTGCGGTTCATGCTTAAATGATTTACCTATTTTACCTAGTCATACTGTAGATCTTAAATAATATATCCAATTAATTATATTATTCCGAGATAATTTTTTATATTAGTATTGCCTAAATTATGTATATTTTATACTGATTAATGAGTTATTTAACCGCAAATCAGTGCATTACATCAACCGTATGTACAGATTTGAGCCTATCACCTCTTGCAATCAACCGGCAATTCCCGCATTTGTAATGTTCAATAACATACCGGAAGTTATGGGGACTCAGTCATGCTGGATGTTGGTATTCAGGGCCCTCTGCCTTTTCCGACCAGACATCGAGGTTAAGCTCCAGGTGATATCAACATCAAGGTCATTTTAACCCCCGCAAACAGTTTCAAGATACATACTCATTGTTTCTCTTTAGTTTATAGTACTCTATATTTCTCTATCACACTTTATACCCGTTATGCAGGTGCTCTTTTTATATGACGCTAAAAAAAGTGTTTAATATGTTTTAGTCAAGTTTGTGCCAGAGAAATAAAGGCTGGAAATACATTCCATACATATACGGGAGATAGCCATTTTCTCGGACAGCCGAACAGCTCTCAGGGGCCTTAGCTTCATGCGAGGCGACGGCAAAGAGTGTTTCGAAATGCATGCCTTGACGGCAATAATCTGACCCTGGCATGAGTCCCTGGGCGTTCGGGAATTAGAGGCAACGGAATGGTTGACCTGCTTCAGTCTTTGCTTTGCTGCCTTTGTCAATCGGTTTGCTGTGGCGCTCACCCCCCACGATGACGAGCAGAGTAAAGTGTCATCCGCAAATAGAGCCAATTCAATGCTTGGAGTTCTGAGCAACGAAAATCAGGAACAGTCCCAAAATAGAACCTTGTGGGACTCTAGCAGCCATATAGTCTATCTTGATGCCACGCCTTTGAATGATACTAAAACTCTTCGCCGTGTGAGTTATGAGTCTTATCTTAACAACGCACTTAGAAAAACCCATTTGGATCAGTTTGAACAGTACAAAACTGTGGCAAACGCTTACTCAATGTCTAGGAACAAATCTCCAATAATGGATTGTTTAAACATATTTTCTATCTCATGATTGGTTTTCAAACTCTTTACTGTAATTCAAAAACATTTTTTCCTTTCCTCGTTTTAACTTGTTTTATTATTTTAACGTTGTCAGTTGTTTCATACCAGGAAAAGGCAAATTTATCTCAATCCTTTAAACCGGCAAATCGATGAAATTGTGATTGTTAATTATAACGACACACATCAAATGGTAAAAAATTAATTTCATTAATTTCAATTACCCACCAACAATAATCATATTTCATGACTGTCTCATGAAGAATGTGAGGTCAGGCTGACAATTCAAATGAAACTCATATAACAAATCGGTAAAATTAAATTCATAATGTTGTAATGAGTTGTTTATTTAATCGTGTGAAACCACGTTATATTATGTCCATGAGATGTATGAAATCATAATCGGATCAATGTACGTATGTTAAATATTGGTGCTTTAAAGAAATGGATTTTTTTTCTTTAATGAATAAGATTAACACGGCTCGTACATGGTACTTTTAATTACATTTTTAAAACATATATTTTCACTTGGTTTGAGGTTAAAAACATCTCGCATCGCTCAGGTCAATCCGCAATAAATCTAATTAGGTCACAATGGAAAAGCAGATTTAAAATAACAGCAGATAACGCATTAATAAAAACTGTACTCTCAACAATTTAGATATACAAAAACAATTTTTACCTTTCTAGTAATTGAGGTTAATTAATTAGTAAATTAGGTTAAATATTGTTGCAATAAAGATTTAGTGATATTTTTTTGGTTTCGTTAATGAATAAGTTTAACTCATCTCGTATTTGGTATAAAAGCGTTAAGTTCGAAAGTGAACAAAACTGAAGTTAAAACATACTATTTGGTAACATTGTGAACGTGAAGTGTAACATTTTTTTATATATGTAGGCAATGTAAAATTCATTTTTACTACATATTTAAATTATTGTTTGTTTTGCAAAAGAAAGGAAAATAGAACAATATGAATGTAACAGAAGATTCTTTAACTTAATTTTTCTTTCCGCTGGACGATTTCACCTAGTAACTAGGTAACTTCAGAATGGCTTTTAACTCCTCCAGACGCCGCATTATCTCGTCGGCTGTATAAATATAACGGCATATGGTCTGTATGGCCGAGGGTGCTATGTTTACGTTAAAAGCTTCCCCCAGGTGTATAAGTCGGTCTTTTCATTACGCATTCAGTCCGTCGGGCCTAAAGTGCACCGTTGTTTTAGTGGCGATTTTATAAGGTTGTTATATTTGTGATAATAAATTAAAAAAACTTTTCTCCGCCCTTGTAAAACTGTCGAGTTTACAGTTCAATAAATAACCAAATTTCATTGTTTCTTCCTAGACCAATCTATCAAAATGGATAACAAATAAATAAAATATGTAAAAATAATAAATATATAATGGATAATAAAATAAAATTTTATTATTAATGATAATGAATATGCTTTAGAATTGAGTGTATCTTTAAGAAATAGTCGCAATGTATTTGAGAATTAAAATTCAAGCAATGAAAAATAATTTTTTTAAACATTTTTAATTCTAAAAGATTCTCTAGGCACAATAATAATTAATTAATTTTTGAAGTTGTTCAGCATTTTTAGGTGATATAATAGAGATTAATTATTCAGATATCGTGAGATGCGGTCTGGTGTGATGGAGGTTTCAGAAAAACATTTTCTTTATCGTGCCAACGTTTCGATCTTTATTGAAATCATCCTCAGGGCTCAAAGTGTTTGTCTTCTGTGCAATTGTGCCATCCTTGCATGGGATGTTTAGAGTGCCCAGATACACAGAAGACAAACACTTCGAGCCCTGAGGAGGATTTCAATAAAGATCGAAACGTTGGCATGGTACAGAAAATGTTTTTCTGAAAAATACATCACAACAGACCGCATCTCACGATTTCTGATTTTTTTTAATTTATTTATTTTTTGTAAGTTTCCCTTTTCTATTGTCTTGGATCTTGTTTTTATTTTGGATTATCCTGGATAAATAGTTATTCCAGGTTATTCCCAACGTTTCTCTTATCCCAATTACATTGTCTTTTGTTATATTTATAATTTGTGGATTTTGTAAAAACATTTTCTACGTTCCTTTATAATTTTTTTACAATCGATTTTTTGAACGTTTCGAGAATTTACACCCATCATAAGTATGTGCCACGGGCACTCTCAACACGACAGGCAACAATGGCACGAGTACACTGAAGACAAACACTTTGAGCCCTGAAGATGATCTCAATAAAGATCGAAACGTTGGTACGATAAAGAAAATGTTTTTCTGAAACCTTCATCGCACCAGACCGCATCTCGATTAACGGTCAGTAATCTTTACACATAATAGAGATTGTTAAAAATAATATTCTATTTTCATATGCATAATATTTTTGTTCACAAATTAAATGCCAACCTACACAGGGTTTGTTAATTGACCTTATCGCTCAACACTGTAGTTTTACAATTAATTAATCTTTATGTAAGGTATTGGCTGAAATGAAAAAGTGATTGTCACAAGCGGGATTCGAACCCAAGACACTTGAGCTATAGTGACTTCCATCCGCTCGGACACCAATTTCTACCATCTCAACCCCACCCTAGAGCAGCGTCGCATTTATCCGAAAGTCGTGGGTTCGAACCCCGCTCGCGACACTGACTTTTTAATTTCAACCAATACCTTACATAAATTTTAATTAATTGAAAGAAGTTATTTGGTTAATTAGACCATGAAATATAATGTATTTTAAAATAATAGGCATTTACTGTTTTGTTAATTCCAAGGTCTTACAGATTTATTTTCATCAACAACCTACAATGAACGGTTTGTAATATGAAAATTAGAAGATATTAAATTCTAATGCCAATATGTAATATTTAATTCCACGGCTTTTGTAAATTAAATGCACAATTTATTCGTTCATATTTCGCATGTACAAGCATAAGCCATACTTATTAAAGAAAAGAGAAGAAAAAATAGACAAAATACATTTTGTAATATTAACATAATGAATATTTCGGGTTTTAACTTGTGTCCCGTGCAGAAGTCTCATGTTTCTCTAAACTGAAAATACACAGGAAATATGTGTATTTGACCGACTCATGCTGGTACTAGGATTTTGCCAACATTCCAGTTTGAGCTATCGCGAATTCTATCCACTCGGACACAAACTCCCCATCTCAGCCTACAACCGTTCGAAATTTCCCTGTATTTTGGCACTTTAAAATATACTAACTTGTCGTAGAATAATAATGCGCGATCAACCAAAGCATATCAGTTGAAACACCTGGTAATCTCATTTTATATCAAATAAAACGTTTGCGATGCATGTGTCAAAATCGTGACAATTAATATATGATTAACATTTTATTGAAGCGGATAGTTTTATTTGAATTTATTGATTTTACAAAACAATTGAATAACAAATATATAATAATACCATCAGACCGCATTTCACGATTTACGAATAATCATTGCCTAACGGTCACTAATCACCACACATACAATAAATACATTAAATTTATAAAGTAAATTTACTTATTGCATCAATCAACCATCACTTAATAAATCATTATTTTTTAGGGCCATCTGGAAGATTGATTTTTCTGTTGACACTTACAGTATATGCTGAAAGATTGTAAAAAAAAATCAAATAAATATTCAACGCAATGGTAACAAGAAAAACACTAGGCTAACTTATGTATATTGTCCTGGTGTGACCGCTAAATTTACATATGCAAAAAAGAAAAACCGAACTGAAAATTCATATCACGGGCCGGCGAACTTCGTGAAGTATGTTTTTCCGTCAAAATCTGTAATTTGTTCCGCGATGAATCTGAATTTCAAGATTACCTTTTTTTTATTATTATTAAAACATTCTGAGAATGTTTTTTTTTTCTTTTTTGCATCAAACCTCGGTTGATGTAGTTTTGGAAAATTTGGTCTAAACAGGCGTCCTGACGGGGATTTCGTTCAGGTCAAATACACGAGCCGTGATTTAAGGTATTAACCGGTATTAGATGAAGACGGTGTTAGTTATCGGCCGGGGGTGATAATGTCAAGAGGACTTGCCCACAGCTGTTATTTCCCTTCGGAGAAATAACTTGGAACTGTAAGCCAAATTACCCCGAAGTTTCACGTAAGCCTTTATTTCTCCATAAGGTTTTTACAACGTCAGATTTTCTTATCTCGAAAAGATGAAAAGGGATGAATCGCTAAAGAATAAACAGAAGAACAACTGACTTTTTTTATTAATACATTCACGACCACTCCGGAACAAGGTATGGTCGTGAAAAAGGAAAGCAAATTCAGTTGTTACTGCCAACCATTTGACCTATTTTAAGGTCATCGGCAGTTTTCGACCTATTTTATTATTCTTTACTACTCTTGGCTATAACAATGCTTCGGTTTTCATGGAAATTGGAGATCCCCTAGAATAAAAGACATTTAAGATTGTTTTGATCGGACGATTACATTAACATAGGTCAAATGTTTGGCAGTAACAACTGAATTTGCTTTCTTCTCCAAGACCGACCTTTGATCCAGAATGTTCGTGAGCAAAAAAGTATATTTCGAATATTGAAAACATAAATGAATCTAATAGAAAAATTCTCTAATAACTAAGATGGTTCAACAAACATTTATGTATTATAATTATTTAAATTCATGGAAGACAGAGAGCGTGAGATAGAATAGGGAGGAAAAGACAGAGCCTGAATAATTAAATTCGCTAATTTCGTGGTCCGTTTGATCAATGAATATATTTCAATTAATTAAGGTTTTTAAATGAGATAAAAAAAGTCAATGTCACGAGCGGGATTCGAACCCACGGCCTTCAGCTAAAAACGCGTTGGTCTACCACAAGAGTCCCTCATTTTTGCCATTTTTCGAAATTCATAAAGACAAAGAGATAGAAAGACAGTGAAACAGATGATGAGAAAGTGAAGAGCGAGGCAGTGGGAAAGAGATTGGTTGATTGATTGATACCGCTTTATTTACATAATCTCTCAAGATTTGGTCTCAAGGACAACTCTTACATCTAAAGGGGGAGAGAGAGACTGAGTGAATAAAAATAAGGGAATAGGAAGATAGTTTGAGAGGGAGTAAAAACAAAGAGAGAAAGAGAGTGAGAGAGAGAGGGAGAGGAGAGAGGCCGGAAGAGAGAATGAGAAAAGTGAGAGGGAGAGAGAAATAATTAATGAATTTAAATAGATACAGGGAAAATCGAAAATGAGAAAGGGAATAATGAGTGAGAAGGAGAAAAAAGAGGAAGAGAGAAAATGAATTGAAGTAGAGAGATAGAAATACGGAAAGATAGGGAGTGAGTTGAAAAGAAAAATAGATAGGGAGTGAGTGAAAAAAGAAAACATAGAGAAAGGAAAAGAGAGTAGAGACAGGGGTGAGAGATTCTGAGATAGAGAAATCTAACGGTAGATAAGGTGAGAGAATACAAACGTCAGAGAGAGAGAGAGAGAGAGAGAGAGAGAGGGAGGGAGAGAGAGAGATAGATAGAGAGAGAGAGAATGTGTAAGCGTATATCAGCTTATACAGCTTATATCAATGTATAAAAAATTTGTATAATGAAATCTATAAACATATTTTCATAAACATCAGTTAAACGTCAGATATATGTAAGTGTATATAATAACTTAGATTCTAAGATCAATTTTTGATCATTTATCCCCTCCAAGGCTTTTTTGATTTTGAGCTTTGTGTCACCATCCTGTTGGAAAAAGTTATTCTGCCTCATGAAATAAACATACTTAACTTAAACCAGAATAAAACGATAATCAGCTTACAGCATTTTACATTAAACACTGTATACTTTGTTTACCTAATGCAATTTTTCTTTATACCCACAATATGATATATTTACTTCATAACAAAGCTTTGTGTGATGAATTCATCCAGAAGTTCCAAGTATATAGGTCTTTGATAAAAAAAAAAAATACCCCTTTTTTCCTGATGAGTATAATTTTATGAAATCCACGGTTTCGTCTATATTGATTTGATGGAATTTGTAACCCTTTACACTACGCGTAGGAAGAGGATTAATTGTCAAGGGTATTGGCTTTATTGGATGAATCAGTCACCAGATGTTAATATAACTCGAGCCCTTCTATACCACATCAAACGGAAGGTGATGAAATTCGAGAAAACCGTTTTCAGCACGTTACGACGTAGATACCAGAGGATAGGGCACATTAAAGCCTATCCAGTTTAATAGGATTTGGGTGTCCTCAAAGTACAAAAAATAGTAAAATAATATTCTGATTATATTTCCTAATTAATCGTAATAATTATATATTTGGCAATTAATGTGTGCTGATGGTATTGGTATCGCATTATCACTCTCACTACAACTCACAATAATGACACATCTGAACAGAAACCAACACTTTGAGCCCTGAAGATGATTAAAAAAATGGATTTTTAATATTTTTTTAAATCTAAAATTTCTAGCATTGACAAATTCATTTTTTCACATCCTACATGTATTTGTGAAATTTAAACAATTTATAATCCCAGGCGCTGATGATGAGCTCAATAAAGATCTAAACGTAGGCACGACAAAGAAAACGGTTTTCTAAAGCCAACGTCACACAAGACCGCATCTCACGATTTGAAATTTTCTAGAATTGTATAAATTCATTTTGTTTATACTGTATGTCCTATATACATGTAGGATGTGAAAAAATGAATTTACACAATGCTAGAAATTTTAGATTAAAAGAATCATTTTTTTATGTAGATTTTTCTATCACTGTATATTTATTTAAATTTAAAATTTTCTAGAATTGTTTCACTTTGTTTCACATCCTACATGTATATGTAAAATTTAAACACTGTTTATAAACCTCAGGCTCTGAAGATGATCTCAATAAAGATCGAAACGTAGGCACGACAAAGAAAACGGTTTTCTGAAACTTACATCACACCAGACGGCATCTCACGATTTCTGAATAATTACCGATTACCGCCCACTCATCATCAGACAGTATCACAAAATATAATCATAAATCAATAATATTGTTATTGTTACTTTTACTTCACTAAGTTAGTTTTATAATTTATCTTTTATTTATTTTATACCATCGAGGAAGACAACCACATTTGCATTGTCAAAATTTAAAAAAAAAATTAAAATCGGCTGTTACTTATTTACCTTAAATCACAAAACAAATCTCAATTTAAATTTTACTCTAATTTTTATGCCATAAATATTATTTTCAATACCTTTTGTTACTCAAAATTGTGGATTGTTGTAATATCTAGTTAATTTTGAAAAAATTATGGTTTTACCGAAAAAATTAAATTTTTTTTGCCATATAATGAGCCATAGCGGGAAAATATTTTTAAAAAGGATAAAACGTAAATATATATACTAAAACAAAACAAAAATATTTTCGTGGTCGTAAAGCCGTCTTAAACTACTTAATCTGTAAATAATAAAGGATATTAAGTAAAGTTTAAGCGGTCTTTCTTGAGGGGGTTCCTTATAACGGTTAAAGAACCTTGAAAGGAAAATTTGATTTACATAGGAGAAAAAGTTACTCTTTCGTCTGTCACCCTCACTTAACCCTTAACGGGATGCTTTCTAAATGGGTTACTTGCGTAAAGGACAAAAAAGCGAATGGATAAAATGTCCATGGGTTTTACGTTCACGTTGACTATGAAAAACAGTTCTTAACCGAATACTTAAAACAATTATGTAATAATAAATCTTTTTTTATTATTATATAAATCGTAAAGTATGGTTAATAACGATGTAATTCAAAATGATTTAATTATATTTATTATTGAGTATTAAGATGGATATCCAATGAAAGGGCTATTGAAATATATTGAATAATTACAATCAATTAAGGCTTTTAGTTGAGATAAAAAAGTCAATGGCACGAGCGGGATTCGAACCCACGATCTTGTGCTTGATACGCCGCTACTCTACCACTTGAGCTATCGTGATCTCGATCCACTCGGACACAACCCATCTCAATCCCACGTTTTGAATTTTCCCTCCTTTTTGCCATGTGGGTCGAGGTCATTATAGCTCAAGTGGTAGAGCAGCGGCATATCTAGCCGAAGATCGTGGGTTCGAATCCCGCTCATGCCATTGACTTTTTATCTCAACTAAAAACCTTAATTAATTGTAATGTATTGGTAAAGCGCACCACGAAATTAGTGAATATATTGAATTATGATCAATATGTGTGTGTGTAATCTTGAATAGATTAATCATGGAGTGAGAGAGAGAGAGTGTGTGAGAGAGGGTGAGAGAGATCTAACAAATACAACGTTTAATGTCACTTGAATGTTGTCTGCATTGCAGAAATTGCTACCAATGTCATTTTTAAACCTGAAAAATTATTACTTTTAAAAAAAGTCTTTCAGTTAAGCTGTTAATCGATTTTGGAGGTAGAAATTAAATTAATCTTCAGTTCAAGAATTGACCCATTTTCTCGGTTTTACATAGAAATAAGTCTAACTTTTTAAATGAATAACGTTAAATCCTTCTATTTCTTGAATGGGATGCTTGAAATATGGAACGCTCTCTTTTGTGGAGTTTGTGAACTTGTTTCAACTTGAAGAGTCCCCTTGCCGGAGTTAAATCTTCTTAGGGGTCGACTGTTTTTTCTTTCCTCTTTACCACTAAAGTTTTCTCGCCTGTTGTTAACAGAAGAACAGTGATTTTGTAACGAAGTTTCAGGTCAGACTATCCTATAATTACCCAGGGCGGAATAACCTAAAGCTTTACTCCAGTTTCAGTTTGTAAGATAACCGATACGCGGCGGTTCCGTTGGGGCAAAGTTTGACGGAATCAACCTGCTCAGCGCACATTGGCTTCAACTTCTCCTTGTTACACTTAACAAAATTGAAAAGGCCACTCGTGTAAATGAGAGAAAGTTGAAACGGTGAAGGGGATGTAATATGTCGTCCACGTCCACCCCCTCGCTCGCCTTGGGCTAATTTCGAATTGGAATCACGACTCTACCGGATCCGAAGTCAAAATTACTAAGGCAAGAGCTAATCCCATTTTAACCGTGATCAATGACTCGCACTTCCTTCCGTTAGGAACTTCTGAAAATGAACAAAAACAAAAGAAGCAACTCTAAAATCCACTATGAGACGTTATAACATTAGGTAGATTTAAACAAAGAATAGATCAAAAGAACAAACTTTGTTACCAATTGCAAATTTTTTAAAGTAAAAAAAAAATTGTAACAAGTGCACTTTTTTAGCTACTTCTATGTAAATAATCTACAAATCAACTTATTAATTTTTGTTTTTATGTTCATCTCCAACATCAATGAAATTTGTAATAATAAAGAAAATATTCACTTCAGTATGGAGAATTTTCTCCCCATGCGTTATCATCGCTTGCATTCAAATCGAATTTATGAGGTTTTGAATTTACTGCTTTGATATATTATCATATTCGTCCAACAGCGCTATTCTTAATTCCTGCAAATTTTCTAGGATTATGGTGTTACTTTCATCCTCCTTGAAAACCCGTCCCAAAGGGGTTCGATAGGGTTTATGTCGGGACTACATGCCACCCTAAACATTGGATTGAAGCCCTTCCGATGCCCCAACCATAACACAACCACCTACATAGCTTCCGCTGAGCGAAAACGTTGCAGGAATGTGTAGCTCTTCTGTTCTACAAATTCTGCCGTCAGAACAAAGAAAACTGACTCATCCGAAAACAAAGTTTTTCTCCTATCATGCTCAGACCAATTGATGAGATTTGTTGCGAAACTTAACCAATTCTGTGTCGGGGCGGAAGTTCTTACAAATGGGCTTTTTTTTTAAAACACCGGCGCCCAGAGGGTTTATATGACGTGTGCTGTTCCGAACCCTCAAAAGAAAAAATAATAAAAGTTCTTATAAAAAAATTAATGTACATTTAGAAGTTAAATAAATAGGTAAATATTCTTGTGTGGATTTAATGACCGTTAATAATGATTATTCGGAGATCGTGAGATGGGTCTGGTGTGATGTAGGTTTAGAAAAACTTTTTCTCTATCGTGTCAACGTATCGATCTTTATTGAGATCATCTTCATTGCCTAGGATTTATAAACATTGTTTAAATTATACATACGTAGTAATTAAAATTGAATGTAAGAAGTACGTTCAAAAAGTTCAAAAGTTGTGGCCGGTAATCTGCATGTTTGAACCATAATTGTAATGAAAGTTAAAAAATCTACGTCACAATCTTCGGCTGTTCTTCGGAGTGAAACGTTTATAACGATAAAACAATAAATGATCTCAAATCTATTTTTTTATTGGTGTAAAAATTGTTAATATCGAAGAAACTCTAGAATTTCCATTGTCGTTGTAATATTAAAATCGAGAAGACACAATTGTATTATTTTAATTTTATTTCATTATTTTGTTAGGATATGAGAGAACAGCTGCTGCAATTGATGTAGCTCGTCATACAAATAAAAAAGTAAATAAATAGAAAATTTCATCTTTAACTACATTAACTAATTCTTTTTAATCTTTAATCATCCTGGGAAAGGAAGTTTCGTTGGGAGAAATACATACAAAGAATAACTATGAATATTTTTTTTTCTGTTTTTGTAATTATTGTTGCACCTATTTTGGAACAATGTAGCTTCCAACAATGCATATCATACAGAAACAGAACACTGGATTACCATTCACGTCGACCACATTAGATAAAGAGGAAATTCCGGACTGCAAGTGGATAAGAATATATATTCCGTTTCCATGGAGGACCGAGGCGCAAAAATTATTTCAATTCCGCCCGCACTCGATCTACACGGGGGGGGGGGGGAATGAATTATACATGACCAAATAAATTAACTGCCACCTCACCGCCCAGTGGTGTCACTTAAATATAAATGCCCGGACGCATTTTTAGTTCGATCGAATTTTATTTTTTTTGCTATAAAAGTAAAGCAGCAACATGTTCCATGGAAATATGATAGAGTGACAAAATAACCAGGAAACTCAGGGATGACGCAAGGCTAGGAGGTGCAAAAACGAGAACAATTTTACGCGAACCAATATGCATTTTACATGGGATGTTTGCCACTTTAATCACATTTAATCCTGACTGTTTTTCTCCGTTTAGATGTTAATTTAATTTAATTTTCATTAGAATGTATGCATAAAGCTCTATATTTGTAATTAGAATATATGCATATAGCAAAAGAAAGAAGGTGTGGGTGTTTGTGAGAAAAGAAAGATATGTAGATAGATAAGTAATTAGATACAAAGGTAAATACAGAGGAAGAAAGAATGGGGGAAAGAGAGAGAGAGAGAGGGAGAGAGAGGGAGAGATCGATAGCTAGATAGACACAGAAATGGAGAGAAAGAATCAAAGAGAACGAAAAGAGAAAAAAGGATACAGAGAAAGATATGGACATAGAAAGACAAGTAATTAGATACATAGATAAATACAGAGGGAGAGAGAATGGGGGAAAGAGAGAGAGAGAGAGAGAGAGAGAGAGACAGACAGACAGACAGACAGACAGAGACAGAAACAGATCGATAGCTAGATAGATACAGAAATGGAGAGAAAGAATCAAAGAAAACGAAAAAGAGAAAAAAGGATACAGAGAAAGATACGTACATAGAAAGATAAGTAATTAGATAGACAGGTAAATACAGAGAGAGAGAGAGAGAGAGAGAGATTAATCATTGAGAGAGAGTGAGGTTAATCATGTAGAAAGTTTTACATTCAGTTCACGAGGGATTTTTTTTTAATGGTGTATATAATAAATAATAATATGCCATAGGTCACATTAGAACACTCTTTCTCTCTCTCTCTCTCTCTCTCTCTCTCTCTCTCTCTCTCTCT
>CM077106.1:16344858-16356413 GCA_039619505.1 Cimex hemipterus | reverse complement strand
CTCTCTCTCTCTCTCTCTCTCTCTCTCTCTCTCTCTCTCTCTCTACTTTTCTCATCCTTTTTCACCTCTACAAAACGAAAATCAATCACTTATACCTCTCATAGATGGGGATGTAAATTTTATTAATATCTTTTTATGTCTATGAGTGAGAGATTATTGGGGTAAAAAGGTATAATTATGTCTAGTTATTTATCATTAAGTTACAAAGTACAATGTACACTTATACAAAAAACACATAAACAAACCACAGTTTCATTCTTTCTGAAAAATGCAAATCGACAATGATAATAACCATGGTTTCTTAAATTGATACTGTTTCAAATGTTAGTACTGTCAGATTTTGTAAGAGGTATAATGAAAAAACATTGCTTACCGCAGACCTACTCGGGCTCTTTTATGGAGTCACCGTTACACACATCAAAATGCTTTGATCCCCACCCCAATCCCGGTGAGATTATCTCCGAACTTTGCCGTCCTAGCGATGGTGAAAGTTATGCGAATATTATGCACGGGCTAATTCCGCCAGGGCGATTTCACCAAACGAAGGGCGATAAAAGCTGAAAGTAACTCGGCGCGAAGCACATGTAAAACCAAAACAAACAGCCGGCGGGGAAAATAACATTCATAATCCATACCTGGGATTTTCCTTAAGCCTAAAGAAACATCCCGCTTCCTACTTTCATATTATCGTTATATCTTCTTTCTTTTCTGTTTTATTTCTGAGGAGATAAATGCAGGTAGTGCGGGCCATTTTTGCGGTCCTAGATAGGACGTTAAACGTAAGATTTATGGTTTGGATTTATTAAATATTTATGTAGTTTAGTATTATACCACGTAGTTGATTTCATTAAGCTTTACTTCATCAATCACATGCTATTGCTTTTGCGAGGATTTGTAACAGCAGAGATTATTTCAACCCTCGGGGTGCCCACGTTTTTGAAAAAAAAGCCCATTTGTATGGCCGCTGGATTCGAACCCGGGAACTTTACCGCTAGTGATGAGCGCCGTGTCAACTCCTAAACCATGCCCCCAATCACATGCTATTATTATTCCACGTAATAAGTGCTGTTTTTACCAACATACAAAATAAAATAACCCTAAAAAATATTTCAAAAAAGCGTTTAGTGACTTTCCACTATTAATTTTTAATTCCCTAATTTCGTCGTCCTCTTGACCAATTAATATTTTACAATCAATTAAAAATGGCAAAAAGGAGGGAAAATTCAAAAGGTGGGGTTGAGATGGGAAGTTAGGGTCCGAGCGGATCAAGATCATAGCTCAAGTAGTGGAGCAACGGCGTACATAGCCGAAGGTTGAGGGTTCGAATCCCGCTTGAGACACTTACGTTTTTATCTCAAATGAATTCTCCTTAATTAATTGTAATTAATTTTTTTAATCTTAATGTTTAACTATTGGCCACAGTTCTCCTTAAGTACGAGTGCCAGGAAAGTACCTCGTGGGGTCGACCCGACAGAAACCGGAGCCGGCGGAAAATGGGACTGAACCTTTCTTATACAGATTTAATTTATACCGTGCTCTCTACGGAGATATAGATAAAAACCATTTAAATCGAATTACCTATGAAAAAGTCCATCTCGACCACCGAAGGGTGTCATCCTCCTCCCCCGCCTCCGGCAGCAACCGCACCGACACCCAACAACCCTAACCTAACACTCCCATCTATCTTCCTAAATTTACTTTCTTCACCAAGGCCGTTTACATTTTGTTTCATATAAGTAGATTGCATTGACGCACAAAATCACTAGGTACGTGTAAACCTTATCTATCTTTTGAAACAATCTATATCTATATCTATTGAATGGTTTATATACTTCTTCCACGGCACAAACTATCTAACATCAATCTCCTTTCCTTGTGATATTTGTTACAAAACTTAATGACGTTGCATGTTTCACATAATGAGTCACTCTGATGGTTGATCTTTGTAAAAGTACTCCATACATCCCGTGATTTGAACTTAACCTAAAAATATAAGAACAAACCCTTTTTGACCATTTGCGTTTGGGGAACTAGAGCTGACCTTTTATTTTGGCATTACTGGAAATGGAGAAAGCCGCCGCAGGAGTGTCAGTGTTATATGTAGGCAGATTTTCTGTCCATTGGGCTCTCATTAAATTTCTTACATCCTGTAGGGGTAAAGAAGTCAATATGCCTTCAGTGATGGCTCATTTCTCCAGACTGTCAACCACTGAATTACCCCTCTATACTTGATTGGCCCCCAACCCAAAGAAAGGTTTTCCGTTTCTTTAATTTCCAATACATTTTGTGCTACCCACATTACAAAATGATTGTAAGGCCTTCTTATCTTTGTAACACCCTTTTTGCATCTTGAAATGCCACGTGCTGAGGATGTTGCGCGTGTTGGCAATATTTGATGATGGCGGCTGTTGCCATCGGATTTCCCTACGAAACTGCGAGACGCCGTTAAACGTTTTAAATCAACTGGGTCCTACCATAGAAGACCCGGTTCTACACGCCCACGAGCAATAGAACTTCAGGATGACCGTTTTTTGACTTTGAGAATTTTGAGAAGCCGGAACTTTACTGTTGTTCTAGGGTTTAAGTTCGAAAAATCCAAATTTCTCAATGAACTGCTCGAAGGTGATTAAGTCAGCACGGGCCGATGGGTTTTCGCCCCTTAAGAGAACCAGATTTGACCACAACACACAGAGTTTCCCCAGCTCTGCTATACCTTTTACAGATGAGTGTCTATTTGCTCTACGATCTACAGATGGGTGTGAAATAGTAAGCAGAAGGCAAAATGAACGGTGCGAAACCTGTAAATTTTTCCCCGAGCCAGCCTTTTGAACATAGCTCAGTGAAGGGTCATAGACGGTCACTGGCTATATGGATGAAAATTTGGAACATGATGCGTTGCCCATCATGGATGAAATCAGCTACAACCGTCCACATATCGCTCGCATAGTACAAACGTTCTTTCAACATCATCACTTCAAGGTTTTATTCTGGCCAGCCCTTTCCGCAGGCTCGAACCCCATCAAACATTTATGGTATAACCTCAAAAGACGAATGAGAGCACGTCCATCACTTCTTGATTCATTCCCCATACAGACTGTAACAAACGATTTTTCATGCTAAAACGACTTCTCGACAGGGGATCAAAATGTTCACTAACAAAAAAATAAATTATTCACTGTTTTCGTGATCCGCTCGACCATATGACAATTAATACGTTAAACATTACGTTAAAGTTCAAGTCTGTATGTCCAAATGAGGGCCAGGAAGAGCAATGTAATTTTTTTTTTTTTTTTTTGACAATGAATTACGGGTTTTAGTTGAGATGAAAAAAAAGCAAAGAGGAAATATGGCAAAATGTGGGAAAACTCGTAAAGTGAGGTTGAGATGGGAAGGTGATGTCCGAGTGGATCGAAGTCACGATAGGTCAGGTATCTAGCCGAAGGTCGTAGGTTCGAATCCCTCTCGTGTGATTAACATTTTTTCATCTCAATTAAAACCCGTAATTAATTGTCTAAAAAAATAAAATTTTACATTGCTCTTCCTGGCCCTCATTTGGACATAAAGACTTGAACTTTACGGGATTGCTAAGCATTGCAACCTCAATCGAATCTAATCCCTTCAATCTAAACAACAACAGAGCAATAGTAGAACAATAGTACACGCCCATTTCTATGTTTCCAATCACACCCTTCCATACTGGCCTACACGTCACTCTTGTTACCGAGCTAACCCAATTCCGTTGCAAAACGTTCCGTTCCAAACTATTCCGTCACCCGAATTCTTTTGTCAAAAACCTGTCATCCACAACATTACATAACAATCCCAACAGAAGACTTAAGCGTCGTTGGCCCCGCGTCACCTTAACACTTGACATCTGTCTCCTATCCATGGAGTACATCTCGCTTATTGTATTGATTTAGGCTACCACACTGGATGGTAATTGTTCGTTAATATGTAAATATTATCAGTTTTATTTTCACTTTTATAAACAAAGACTTTATTATTTTACGTTTACGAAACTTTAATTAATATATACGAATACATATAAATCAAGTTATATTCCAAGTGGGTGAGATTTTTTTCAGGTCAGTGCATTATGGATTACGGCGTGAGGGAAACGGATATCAGACATTTTGTGCGATAGAATGCCCAAATCTACAGTATCATATGCCGGTGTAATACAACAAATAGCGCTATTAAGGATTTTGAATTCGAAAAGGCATCATATCAATCAGGTTTGGTTGAACAATCAGAACAGACAAACCCTTACGGAAAGCAAATTGAGATGTCTCTTCAACCGCCATTGTTATCGGTGTTTTATCAAACTTTTATAAGTTTTCAGGACGAACGATGTAAGTGCTTTGGGTCGATACGACGTCGGTTCACTAGCGTCTTGGTTTGGCTTAAAAGTCAACGTTACTTTGAATTTACTTCCCACGTTTTTAGAATGGGTAATTAACCCTTCTAGATTCTATTGTATAATGCAAGAAGTTTTTGCTTGTAATGTAAACATTGCTTAGCATTGGATAATAAACATGATCAACTCCAGTCGCTGAATTATTTTAATTATAAATAATTAATTTAATAATTTTTAATGCCTTTTGATGATCTGTTTAGGAGAATTCACGTGTCAATGTCGGGCGTAGTTGTTCATTTGTCAGTTTCCAACTTATAGTTGGGCCTTGGGGGCACAAATTTGGAACGAACTCCTCAGTCCAAGTAACTACTACAGTGTCATCTAGGGATCAATTTTTCGACCATTTTAACTACGACCAAACCACTGACAGTTTTAAATTTTTCTTTAAATAACCACAGTAAGAAGACCTTCTTGTCTCGTTTACAGCCCTATGCAATTTTGCATTCTGCTTTTTATAAACCATGTAGATCTGTGTTGAAGGCATTCCAATCTACGTTCAACCAAAACTTTATATCACCTTTCGCTTTATAAGGATTATGCCTATAAACTGGCTAATTCTGTGTGGAACGGGACATCAAATTGAATTGACCCGAAGGCGAAGGAGGATGTCACGCTAGCTCAAGTGGTAGAGCAACGGCGTATTTAGCCGAAGGGCGTGGGTTCGAATCCTGCTCCTGACATTGGCTTTTTTATCTCAACCAATACCTTACATAAAGATTAATTAATTGAAAGAGGTTATTCAGGACATTTTCATCCGTGGGTACAGATGGAATGGATACATTTTATAATATTGCTACAAGTAGAAGTACTCTCAGGTTTTTTTGGTCAAACACGGCCGTTTTTGCACCTAGGTTTCCCCCTAAGCAGTAATTTTTCAAACTTTGCATTTTTTAACCTTTATTAGGAACTTGATCAATAATGGTTTGGTCAATAGCACCACGAAATACAATGTATTTAGTTTTTTTTTCTTTCCCCAACAACAGTGAATTGGACATGGCACGAGGAGGATTCCACACTCACGATAGCTCAAGTAGAGCAGCGGCGTATCAAGCCGAAGATCGTGGGTTCGAATCCCGCTCGTTCCATTCACTTTTTCATCTCAGCTGAAAATCTTAATTAATTGTAATAAATTAATTAGCCTAGTGGACCACGAAACTAGTGAATTTATAGTTTAATTTACAGATTCACTTCTGATCCAACTTTTGCGGCCATAAAATGCAAAATATAGATACAACAAATAAAAGACAAACTATATAACTTATAAATTATCAAAGGAGAAAAATTGCAATATGTAAACGACAACGGAGTGTGGAAAACTTTCATGAATTTTTTTTTTTGTCTTGTTGAATCAGTAACCTTAGAGAAAAAAGGTAAATGATACAAAGAAAAACCAACTGGATAAAAATGAATATGAAGAACTGAGACCCAGGTCTGACAGTTTAGTTAAGAATAAAATATAACAAGGTAGAAACTATTTGTACGTGACTGGTACTAAACAATGGACAATCTGTATTTGATTATGAATGAAATGAATTCAAACACAGATTCTTTATTATGGAGTTCCATAGCTTGGACCGGTTTAGACAAAATACTTTATTAAACAAATAAAAAATTTCTTTATGCTTAATATGTCTTACCAAAGCTAAAAACCTGCACCTGTCGGTTAAACTTCTTTTAACGATCAATTTATTGGGGGGAAAAATGCATTTTTCGGAAAGTAAATGTCTAGGTTATTCCTATATATTATTTTCCTTCTCTAACGAAAGTAAATGTTCGTGCAAATCTAAAAGATATTTTTTTAATCTTTAAAAAACTTTATCTCCTATATTATTAAGTTGCTTGGAGTTTACTTGATTTTCTACCAATGTGGCACATACGCATAACATACAAGAATCCGGTGGTCTGGTCAGCGGTTGGATAGTGGTGAGGAACCGCATAATATGCCAACGTCAACATCGACCGAACAGTTTGGTGGATTTCGGCTTATTTAGCTTATTATTCTCCTTGATCCATCGGATACTTTAGAAACTGAAATTACTTACAAACCATGTTCAGTTGGTCAGAAGCACACCACGAACGCTTATTAAAAAGTCGATTAAAGTATCAGGACCTTAATATCCAACAAATTTCACATCCTGAATATTAAAAAAAAATTGATATTCTTCATTTTTACATTAAAATTTTAAATAATTCCTAATCTATAAGGCAACAATAATAAAGCTTCGTTACCTCTATAAACATATTTAATAGTTTCATACGTTTAACCCTTTAAAGACTTTTATTTTTTTAATTTTTCCTTCTTGTCTATTTGTTCTTATGCTTTTTAATTGCATATTATCGGCAGTTAAATAATTATCCAATTGAAACTGAATGACGTAAAGGGATGTAATTTTTTATTTCATATTGAATTTTGTATCCACTTTTACATAGTACTTTGTACAAAAGAGACCGTTAAGCATCAAAAATTCATATAGGATTTCTAAAAAAAAATCCTTTGTCCTTTTGTTTAAAAAGCCGAGACCGCGATAAAAATTAAAAAACATAAATGCCTGCCTTGTGAGAAGAGATGATTTATGCTAAATAACCCGCACGTTGATGAAGCATGACCGAAACATCTCGAATATTCTATGCCCAATTATTAATGCCGCAGATGAAAATAAAAATTACTACAATGAGCAGCAAAGAGTCTAATTAATATCAATTGTTGGATTGGGTGTTCCCGACGTTTTAATTACTAGGAGCTTAATAGATAATAGCTTTAATCCTTATGTTGTTTCAAATTATTACCAGCTCGCGAGGCTTAGCTCCATGTTGAAAGCCAGGGTTGTGATTTTAAATCCTTATTAATGGTTTCCTGAACCTTAAGCTTCCTCCAGGCGAAAATCTATAACATCCCTAATATGACATAGTATGATTCACCTTACAGAACCAAATTTTAAAAGACTGCCGGAGTATATGTTTTAAAAGAACTCAGGGGAAAATATTTTTTAATCTAATATCTTAATTGAGTGAAATGGCTAACTGAAAGTCACGATTGCTTTAAACTTCACGAGAGGCTTTTTCGCAAATATTTCATAGAAGTAAAATCATCAAAAGGTCGTTGAATATTTCATCTATGAAAGCGTATATCCCATTTCCGGAAAGAAGAAAGTCAAGTCCAAATGGCGGTTATTAATTCATGTTAAATAAGCTTTGAGTATTCAAAGCGTTGAAGTTGCTAAGTGTCTTAAACATGACGAGAATCCATTTCAAGTATGAAAATCCACTAACCTCTTCCTAAGCTCGTCGGTGGCTCTAATTTACGAGCGACGGTGTCAAAATGGTTAATAATTTTAGAGCCAACGGATTTCCTTTCGTCTTTCATAAAATCTACATTGATGGAAAAATCCCTTACTACCTTAACGGGGAAATTATTTTAATGGAGTATATCTGAGTTATTGCTGAAAATGCAAAACGCGTCGGTCTGGAGACTCCGTTAATGGGATTTTCCCCTTCGATTGCCTGGCCTCTTCAAGGTGGTCCTTTAGGTTTTGCGTTATCAAGACTAAATAAAATATTAATTTTTAAAATAACCAAATTTTATGGAAAAGTTATAAATATAATTTTTAAATGACAACACAATATGTATCAACCTTAGATACACATAACGTTAAAGATCATTATTCCTATGAAATAATTTTCATTGTGGTTTACTCAGAGAAAATACAATGACAATATGCTCCTCCTCAAAATACATTTTATATTACTAGGCATATACTATCAAATGTTTTATATCTAAGAAAATAAGCAAAAAGGTATCAACAACAAGTACCTTATGATATTTACTTCTCGAAGGTTGGATGATAGGTCATCTCAAAAAACAACAACCAGTTTTTCTTTCAATCCACAACGTTTAGGGTTTATTTTAATACTTCCTCAGATGAGTTTACGCAGTGGTGTATTTTGTAATATTTCAAAGTTAGGAAGACTCAAATATGTACCACACTGGGGTCTTTTTTTAAATAAACTGTTACAGAATATTAATGACTGACGACCACTGTGTAAACTCACCTGAGGAAGGATTAAAATAAATCCGAAACGTTGTGGATTGAAAGATAAAAAGTTTTTTCCCCAGATGACCTATATTCCACCTCCGAGAACGAAAAATCATAAGCTAAACTATTCAGATATCGTGAGATGCGGTCTGGTGTGATGTAGGTTTCAGAAAAACATTTTCTTTATCGTGCCAACGTCTCGATCTTTTATTGAGATCATCTTCAGAGCCTGGGATTTACAAACATTGTTTATATTCAAAAAATACATTTTGGATGTGGAAAAGTGGATTTATACAATGCAAAATATATTTTATATTCAATCAAAGTATTTTTATAGAATCTTCTCAATAAAAGATCGAAACGTTGGCACGATAAAGAAAATGTTTTTCTGAAACCTACATCACACCAGATCGCATCTCACGATATCTGAATAATTATTGATTAACAGTCACTAACCTCTACACATAAGCTAAACTGTTGAAGTCGAAATATAAGAAAACAGAACAAATATCAAAACTGTCCGTTACTTCTCCTGTACGCAAAAGATTGCGGATCTTGGTTAACTGAAACGGTAATCCAGAGACGTTGACGGGCCTATTAATGCGATCAAGGGTCGAATTCTTGTTTCTTTTCCCCAAGATTTAAGAAGGTTCCATTGCAATACTACATGCAAAATTGGAGATGTGAGAATGTATTCAATGGCCAGATTTCCACCCAATCATATTATTGTTGAATAGTTTTTTAAAAAATAATTTGAAACGCATACTCCCGCAAACATACTCAAAACCCAAGTTAGTGTACGGAGGTTAAAATTAAAGAGAACCTGTAAAACCATGTTTTTACATTTCCATCGAAGCCGGCACCTGACAGATTTACTTCAGATTTCAAATATGTTAAAATTTACGCATTTTTTAAATTTCTAAATGGCACTGTTGGAGCTTTTATAGTTTGTTATTTTCCGATGACCAAGGTCGGGAGGACCTGTTTAATTCGTTGGGGCCCCATTGTTTTTATTTTTGCAAGCGAAAACGACGGTGTCTTCGGCCTTTGCCCAGGAGTCAATCAGTCTCTCGCTTGCCTGGGTCGGCACAAGACGCACCTTCTACCAAACCGATAATCGATCGTCATATCGATTTTCTCTTTACACTCGACATCGATTTCTTCGATTCACCCCCTTGTCGTCACATCACCGACCTCACGGACGTCAACTGTATCGTGATCCGGCTCTACAGGCACCTTCGTCGAAGTGAAACCCAGCAGCAACCTTCAGGTCAACACCGCCTATTTCGTTTGTTTGGAGAAGCGACTCTTCAACCCACCAAGTACCTTTCCATTCGTCTTTTATTTTAATTTTTTTCGTAAAACCCTGGCCAGTAGATTTGAATGCCAATTATTTGGATCAATAAGGAAATTTATTTTTTTTACCTTGTTTGTATAAATAAATTGTAAATATTCAGTTCTTTAATTCAAAGTATTATCAAACCCCCTTTCTTTTCCCCAACTCCCTCTTAAATACAATAAATATTAGCGACCTATTTAAAAAGAGAAAACATCAACACAACAAAATTTAATTGTATCCCTTGAAACGGGTACGGAAGTTTGTGGGTCAATTAAGATCTGCCCTTCCCCCCCAACAGGCACATACATTTCCATTGAACAAAATCGATGTTTCTGTTTTGTCTCTAATATCAAGTAATTCACCCGCATGCTAATACTATTGGCCATACTTACAACTCATCGACGAATGCCAGAAAGAGGTTAGACGCGAAAGGTCAAAGGTTGAGAAGGTGTCCGAGTAAATGATAGTCACCATAGCTGAAATGGTAGCGCAGCGGATCAGTCGAAGGTCGTGGGTTCGAATCCCGCTTGTGATACTAACTTTTTCGTCTCAACCAAACCATTAATTAAAAAACAAATTAATTGAAAACTATGATCAATTAGACCACTAAACATAAAAGTATTATCGATTATATTATTACCCTTCCGTATTTCTTATCCCTCTATCCGAAAGGATTTTCACCGTTTATTACACATTCCAGATGTAAGATATAAAAAAAAATACCTGGCTGAAACGACATTTATAATTGAGTAATGGCCTAATCATCACTGAATGTATTTTAATCAAGCAGGAAACATACACAAATATGCTTTTTCAATGTTCTTTGCCTTTGAACATTCAACTTGCTTTTCTTACCTCGAAATCCGTTATACGTTTAATTTTGTGTTTTACTTTTAATTTTACTTGTTTGTACGCTGATATTTACTCTGAGAGTTAATAAATTTTGAGAAATTTAATTTAGCCTTCGTACTGTATACGACGAAAATGAATATCCATTACAATGATTAAATGACGGAATGTTATTCAAAGAAATTCTTAATAATACCAGATTTTTTTTAAAATAAACAAATCTGTTAAATGGGTTGTTTTGTGTTATAAATTTCAAGCTTGTTAGGTCAAATTTACAATATGTATAAATAATTAAACTTATTATTTCTTTTGACGATGGACTGCTTATCTGGTCCGCACCGACTACCACAGCACGGTTAATACTGAATATTTAATTGCGCTCTTATTGGAGAGATACCACGAGCTTTAGCGTCTCGGCAAAACAGCGGTTGTTCTCTGAGTACCTGGGCACGTAGGTCTGTCTGCTTTTTCGCTACCTACAATTCCTTTATGAAGGGGACCCAAGATATTACAAGCCGTTATATTTCTCCGGGTTTTGGAAATTTTGGATGCATTCACTGGCTAATTTTTAACGTGATTTTTTTCATCCTAATGCAGTTTAGGCTATGGCTGCTTGGCTATGAGATTATTTGCCAATGTAACCTTTTATAAGCTTTTCAAAGGCACATATTGATGCCATGTATTTCTGCTTGAAAGGCCGAAGTGTACTGTGGCGTCGATCATTCGACGACCCTACAAACAAGGACCCAACCCAACACTTCTTAACTGGGGATAAGGATGGGTATTGTAAAATTAAAATAAAACAAATAAAACACACTTGCTAAAATAAACCAAATAAAACATAATGTATTTACAGAGCACAAATATATATATATATATATATATATATATATATATATATATATATATATACAAG